>CM076581.1:1325984133-1326334934 GCA_034641835.2 Pinus albicaulis
AAAACCTTAAAACTTTCCCTCTCTGTCATTTGAAAACTAACACATCTCTTTAAACTCATTTAGTAAGGGTAAGTTCTTTAAAACAATTTTTAGGGACCTGCCTTTACCCTATGAGTCTCAAAATGTTTCTTTCCTGCATTATGAAGTTTGGAACTCATGTCTTTACCCCCTTTGAGGTATCTAAGTGTGGGTGATCTTTAAAAAATATTTTCTTCCCCTCTCACTGATTTTCCAGAGGTACAATAGATCTGTCTTGCACAGTCACCACAGTCTTTACAATCATGCTTTGTCATTATCTCTCTTTGGCCATATCCTCTTCTTTTGAGATAGTGAAATATTCCCAACTTGGCAGACCCTGGAGGTCACCTTCAAGAGCGTATTTAAATTATCTCCCTGCTGTCATCATGGAGGTTTCATTTCTAGTTTTAATAATCTTCAATTCATGCTTAGTGGTGCTGATGTACCTCCATCCTTGTGGTGTCTGCATTGGATCCTTGCTTAGTAACATTGTTTAACCAATTAGTCCTAAAAACCATGATTCTCTTTGAACTTAGGCATGCCTTTTCTTCTTTACTGTGAATTTCCTTTGTGATTATTTAGCCTCTTACCTTACTTATTTTCTTCTGATAGCCATCTCAATCATTCCTACAGAAATGTTTAAGATGTGCATCTGTCTTTTTGCAGAAGTTGTGCTTTGACCAAGGAGGCCTTCCTTGAAGGATTTTTGATACCTTTTGGACAATCATGTGCTAACCCTCCTTTTCATTTGATTTCATCTTTTGGGCACATGTAAAACAATGATTTAGAAAACGAAAACAATCTATAACCTATGAAACCCTAAATGACCTAGTGGGAGGCTTTTTGGACTTGGCCTTTGGCTGAAAACTTGACTTAGGGTTTTTAGGTATAAAACAAAGTTTTTTAGACATATTTTATGCATTTTAGACCCAAAAATACTAATTTTGATTTATCTAAGGAGCTTATAAAGGTAGCTTGAAACCACCAATGCTTGAGGCATTTGGTGAATAGGGGAAAAGGTTAGTCCACTTGGAAATCCAAAGTGTAAGTAGAAGGGTTAGGCATGTAAAAACAGAGTGATAAGGTCTGAGGTGGCAACACATAGTGAAAATTAGTGGCATAAGCCCATGATTGGTCTTCTAGGAGTGATAGCCTGACCATGACATGATAGAGTAGAAAAATAGTGAAAAATTTATCCTAAGGATGATGAGGGAAATGAGATTTCTAGAACTCACAATATTCATGAATTTTGTTTCTAGAAATCTAGGATAAGAATTTAGTCATCTATGAAAAGAAAAAAATTACTGATGACTAACAACAGGCTTGAGAAAAAAACCCCTCAGCAGCAAAGGCATCCCCTTGAAGTCGAAAAAACTCTAATACCAAATGTATGTTTTAACCCTGTACAAAAATTATCTGTAAAAGAATCTTAAAAAAATAAAATAAACAATAGCGAGAGAATAAAACACAAACTTAGATATACACAGAGATTTTCACTGCTCCAAACAGGTCATCATGGCATTTTCTTCATAACTTTTTTTCTACAAAGTTTCAGAAGCTAAAATGTTTATAGTGTGAAGCCGAAATCCTGAGGACCATCATCACACAATTTTAGAGCTTGGTTTGCAATATTTTCGAAGATATGATCTGTTTCATTTAGGGCCTTTTTCAGGCTCTTGAATTTCACTTAAAAAGGTCATCGAGGAATTTTCGCTATAACATTTTTTATATGAAAGTTCAGAAGCTGAAATTTTTAGAGAGTGAAGCCGAAATCCTGAGGAATAGTGTCGCAGATATTTAGAGCTTGGTTCGGAATATTTTTTGAGATGTGATCTATGGAATTTAGGTCTTGTTCAGGCTCCCGAATTTCATCTCAAAGAGGTGATCGTGGGAAAGTATTCATAAATATCTCTCTGAGCATCAGATTGGAATTATGTAAAAAGTGACTGGAATTCCACTGTCTGTAGTTTCTTGTCTATAAATTTCAGAGCCAAAGGAGAAAAAAATGACATATGGAAAGTCGTACAAGTTCGCTCTACTAAACTAGTCCATAATTAGGGCATTGTGGGAGATTGGACATAACGTTACCTTGAAGAATCCAAATCAATTCAAATCTATGGCATTTGAAAGAAGCTTCATAGGAATACTATAGGGATGAATTTTAGATATTGAGGATTTGCAAGTATAGATATAGGTCAATTTCAATATCGAGTTCCTCAAAATCAAGTAAAAGGTGTGTATTTTTTTCTGAATTGCATAAGTCTTGTTTGAAGAATCAAGTTGAATTGATTCCAAGGGCATATTGTAGAATATATTTTAGTATTGGGTTCTAAAATTCCTCCTAAAAATAAATCACCACCCATTAAGCCTTTATAAGTCTCTACTATGACTCATGAAGATGAAGAATGGCAACATGACATATCAAATTTACAAGGGCAAGTGCAACAAATTTCACTTTCACAAAGAGCAACAAAAAATGACATGGAAGTTTTGAAGAAAGGTGTGGAAATTAAGATGGATGGTTTGAATAAAGGCGTGGAAACTAAGATGGATGGCTTGAATAATGGCATGGAAGCTGGCATGGAATCTAAGATGGATGACATGGAAGGTAAGATCGATGAAAAAATGGAAAACATGAAGAATGATCTAAAAGAAGACATGGAAGGTTTGACAAAGTTGATACAACAAATGTTTCCTAATGGTGAAAAGATAGTAGAGGAAACTCATGATGATAACAAAATAAATTTTAATTGTGATTTCATAAACTCTAATGTTGGCGGGAAGAACCACCATATTCCAAAAATGGATATGAGGAAGTTTGATAGAAAGGATCCTGTAACATGGATACTACAGATGGAGTAATATTTTGATCTCAATAATGTGCAAAACACACAAAAGGTACGCATTTCAAATTTACATTTAGAACAAAATACATTTGTATGGTATCGATGGCTTTGCTCCCGTAAAAAAATTGTCACTTGGTCAATTTTTACGAAGGAAATGATAACACATTATGAGGATACAAAGAGAAACACCTTCTTTAGCCAATTAATAAATCTCAAACAAAAGTGTTTAGTGGGGGAGCACATTGAGCACTTCCAAAAATTGAATATAAGGGTAACTGATATTCTAGAGGAACACAATATTGATCTCTTCATAGGTACTTTAAAGGATAACATCCAACATGAAGTTAGTGTTTTGGAACTTGATTCATTGGAGAAGGCATTGAGGTTGGCAAGAAAAATTGAATGTAAAATTATGGCGAAAAGGAAGCCTACCACTCACTTCTATAAAGAGGGAAGTGTTGCTACTCCTAGATTACAACAACCTACAAGGTTGACACCAGAAGAATTGGAAGAAAAAAGAGAAAAAGGGATTTGCTACAGTTGTGATATAAAATACACTAAAGGTCATAAGTGTGCTGAGAAGAAATTATTTTACATAGATTGTGAAGAGGATGAAGAAAATGAACAAGATGAGGATATACACCAGGAACCAACCCTAGAAGAGGAAGAAATGAGTCCGACCATATCGTGTAATGCATTGGTAGGAATTACCACTCCTCAAACTCTCAACATAGAAGGACATATCAAGAAGAAAAAGGTAATAGTGTTGATTGATTTAGGTAGTACCCATAATTTTATTCATTGTAAGGTAGCCAAGGAATTGAATTGTTTCCTATACCCAGCACCAGAATGTCAAGTGATGGTTGTAAATGGAGGAAATATAAATTGCTCTAGAAAATGCCATAATATCAAGCTAACCATGGGGTAATATGTATTGAATAATCCAATGCTTTCCATTCCTATGGGAGGTGCTGATGTTGTACTAGGAGTAAAATGGTTACAATCTTTGGGGACGGTAGCTTTTAATTTTCAAGAACTTTTCTTGAAATTTTTTTCAGAAGGAAAGGAATTCAGAATACGGGGTATTGCAGGGAAGCCGGGAAAGATAATAAGCTCTAATGTCATGACAAAGATTCTAAATAAAGAAAAACAGGGTGTAATTGCACAATTATGCTCACTATAAGTTCCAACATCAAAATCATCTATTTCTGCAGATCTCCAAAAAGTCTTGGACAATCATTTCAAGGTTTTTGAAACTCCCAAAGGACTCCCACCTATTTGTGATCACGATCATGCTATTCATTTGATCCCAGGAAGTGTTCCTCCAAACATCAGGCCTTATATATATCCTTATGTCCAAAAGAGAAAAATTGAATGTATGATTGCAGAAATGTTAGAGGCTGGTATAACTCAACAAAGTAAAAAAAAATTCTCTACTCCTGTAGTATTGGTACACAAGAAGGATGGATCATGGCGCATGTGTCCAGATTATAGGGAGCTCAATAAGCTCACCATTAAAGATAAAATTTCCCATATCTATGATTGATGAATTATTGGATGAATTACATGGAGCAATTTATTTTACCAAGTTGGATCTTCGTTCAGGATATCATCAATTTAGAATGAAAACTGAAGATATTTTGAAAAAAGCATTTTTAACTCATGAGAGTCATTATGAATTTTTGGTCATGCCTTTTGGCCTTACCAATGCAGCTTCTACATTTCAAGGCTTGATGAATTCCATTTTCAAACCCTTCCTTAGAAAATTTGTGCTAGTATTTTTTGATGATATACTAATCTACAACAAGTCTTGGAAGGATCATGTTCAACATGTTGATAGGGTGCTCAAACTATTGAAGGAGAAACAATTGTATGCAAAAACATCCAAATGTTTCTTTGGAGTAAATGAGGTGGAATATCTGGGTCATATTGTATCTCACGAGGGTGTTAAGGTAGACCCTAAAAAAAATAAAACCATTAAAGAATGGAAAGTCTCCACAGCCATAAAGCAGTTGCGAGGATTTCTCGAGTTAACAAGGTATTATCGCAAGTTTGTTAAGAATTATGGGAGAATAGTAGCACCTCTAACAAAATTATTGAAGAAATATGGATTTTCATGGACTCCTGAAACATCTAATGCCTTTGAACATCTTAAAGAGTCAATGTTCCTAGCACCGGTCTTAGCTATGCTAGACTTCACAAAAACCTTTATTGTGGAATGTGATGCCTCGGGAAATGGAATTGGTGTTGTTTTAATGCAAGAAGGAAGACCCATTGCTTTTGAAAGCTGTCCAATCAAAGGAAAGTATTTACATAAAGCTATTTATGAGAAATAAATGTTAGCAATACTGCATGCACTAAAGAAATGGCGAACTTACCTAATGGGAAGACACTTCAAGGTAAAAACTGATCATGATAGTCTTAAACACTTTTTGGAACAAAGACTATCTTCAGAAGAGAAGAAAAAATGGGTCACAAAGATGTTGGGTTATGACTTTGAAATAATCTACCAAAAAGGGAAGCTAAATGTTGTCATCGATGCACTCTCAAGGAAAAATGAAGAGGTGGAAGCATTGTTTTGTGCCATTTCTATTATCCAACCAGATTGGATAACTGAAGAAAGGGATGAATGGAAGAAGGAAAAAGAAGTGTGGACACTCATTCAAAAGTTGCAACAAGATCCTAGTACATCTGATACATTTAGTTGGAAAAATTATTCCTTATGGTACAAAGATTGCTTATATCTTTGTAAGAATTCCCAACTAAAAAAAAATATTCTTTTGGAATGGCACACTTCTCCTTTAGGATGATGCTCAGGATTTTTAAAACTTACCATAGAGTGAAGAAAGATTTTTTTGGGATGGCCTTAAATCTGATATTCAAAAGTTTGTGGTGGAATGTTTGATTTTCCAGAAGAATAAAGTTGAGACAATTAAGACCCCAGGTCTTATACAACCTTTATCCATTCCAAGTCAACTTTGGGAGGAGATTTCAATGGATTTTATCACAGGTTTGCCTAAGTCTGAAGGAAAAAGTGTCATCATGGTGGTAGTTGATAGACTTACCAAGTATGCACACTTTTCTGCATTATCTCATCCATTTAAAGCAAGTACAGTTTCTACTACATTTATGGATGAAATTCAAAAGCTACATGGAAACCCAAGGGTTAATGTGAGTGACAGAGATCCCATTTTTACTGGAAAATTTTGGACAGAGTTATTTTCTTGTTTGGGTACTCAATTAGCTCATAGCTCATCGTATCATCCTCAATTCGATGGTCAAACTGAGATAGTAAATAAATGTTTGGAAGGATATCTTCGTTGTTTTGTATCTAATAAAAAAACACAATGGGTCAAGTGGTTACCTCTTGCTGAATGGTGGTATAACACTTCCTTCCATACTGCAGCAAAAATGACCCCATTTATGGCACTTTATGGATATCATCCACCATCCATCACATCATCTTTAAGGGAAAATTCGAAGGTTCAAGCAGTTGAAGATCACATCGAGCATCAGCAAGAAGTTCTCCAACTCTTAAAGGATAACCTGAATTTGGCACAAAATCGAATGAAACAACAGGCAGATCAACATCGCAGCGAGAGAAATTTTGATGTAGGAGATTGGGTATTTTTACGGCTACAACCATACAAACAAATGTCCCTCAAGCAAGCTAAGAAGGATAATAAATTATCGCTAAAGTACTATGGTCCTTACAAGGTGTTGCAAAAGATTGGTACTATGGCATACAAATTGGAGCTTCTTGCTTCTTCACGTGTGCATCCAGTTTTCCATGTTTCATGCTTAAAGAAGGTTATAGGTGAAAATCTTCCAGTTCAAACAATATTGCCAGAACTTGATGAGGAAGGAAAAATCATATTGGAACCTGAAGCGGTCACGGAAACAAGAACTCGACGGCTACGAAATCGATCAATTTCAGAGTATCTCATCAAGTAGAAGAACTTACCCACTGAAGATTCTACATGGGAGGATGAGAATTTTATACAGAAGCACCCAGAGCTACTCAAGCGTTGAGGACAACACTTTTTTAAGGAGAGGGGCATGTTAGGTCCCTATATTACTAGTATAGTCCCTTATTGTTGTTAGTGTAACCCCCTTATTGTTATTATTGTACCCTTGTAACCCCCATATTTTTATTATTGTGCCCTTAAATTATTATTGTTAGGTCGGCTAGGATTACATTGTGGCCCCACTAAGATTACACTTTGTCCCCATGGACTCCTATATATAGAAATGAGGTTTTGTAATTTGTATCATCCAAGAATTGTTCATCCATGCAATGTATTGGAGGTTTCCCCCTCAAAGTGGATTATTTCTAAGGTGTTGATATCTATTTTATTCTATTTTTGGAGTTGGTTTCACAACAATCCATAGCCCAATGGATTAATTCTTCCCACAGTCTATCTGTTCAACCTACAATCAATCAATTAATTAATCAATCAATCAAACAAACAAAACAAACCGTCTCAGAACTTCATAACTAGCCTAAAATTAGAAAAATAACCATAAAGATAAATCATTTACTCATAAACATAGAGAGAGCCCTCTCTAAGCACAGGAAGGCTAGGTCCTCGACTCCAAAGTGGTTTGATGTGGTTCCCTGCAGAGTGTTTTTTTCCAATCTTGCAAATAACGAAGCACCAACAGGACAAAAACAAAAATCATTTACATTTCCATCTCATACAAACCTTTCATAAGTACAATATACAATGAAATGAGACCCATTCCCTGCCATGCTCCCTTTTTCATTTCATTTTCCATTGAGAATCATTAAACTTACCATTTTTCTTCCTTTCCACTTTTACCTTTTTACCCTTACCTTTTCATCTCTTTTCACTTACTCCGCTTCCTTATTCCCCGATCACGATTAAAGTGGGCCATCCCTCCATGTCATCGTTTTACCTCACCCTCTTCGCTTTTCACAGATTATACATGCTTCACATCGCAACTAAAAGTTAAAAATTGTGATCGCCGATTTGCGATATCACATCACATATGTTTTAACTTACTTTTAAAAGTGCCTGCAACATATTCGTTTTAACTTGCGATGCGGTAGGTTGGCCCCACCTCAGTAGCTCTGCCCCCCCGGCACACCCCGACCCCCCCACTTTACAACCTTTTGAAATACTTCTATATATTATGAAAAAATCATAAAACATTACCTTACTACATAAAACTCTGTCGATTGCAGTGTGCTCCATTTCTTGTTGACAGATCATCCTTCACTAAGCACAAATCACACTTCACGGTTTTAAACATTTACCTTATTTTTCCAAGTGCTACATTCTGTGATGTGCAACGTGCATAGGTCCCTCTCCCCGCACTTCACAAATGTTAGATGTTAACCCCACAACTTATAAATAAATTTGAAATTTTTGATGTGCGCTTGTGATCCGGTCCCACTTTTCCCCTGCCACGTCACCTACCCCTTTCCCCGTGCTTTTCACTTCATTGTTTTTAGTGTTTACATCCTCCCCGATTATAACAAAACTTAAAAACTGTGAGTTGTGCTGCAGTCCAGTCTCACCGTCCCTCCATGTTGCATCCCACTTTGCATCGCATCTCCGGTAATATTCTTCATACTCTAAATATTGCGAAGTGCGCGGATGCGATGCGACTTCAATATCAAAATTTAAAATATTTAAATTTCGGTATATTGATTTTTCACGCTGTTTTTTTACAAAAGGGTTTTAACAAAGAAAAATGATTTTGAGTGACAAAGAAACAGAAAGGTTGATTTGGGTAGTAAAAGACATTCAACACTCTCTTCATGCAAAATTTCATTCGCTAGCACAACATTTATTCTCCCAACATATAAGTAATAGGTGATCCATGTCCTAACTGCCCCACTACATCAACACCTAATCTGCACAATGCATTCCACAGAAACTATAATTTTGTACTAAGTTAGATTTTTTAGTTCAAGTTTAAGCCTAAGAATACCATGTTTGTTAGAGACTGTTTTGTTGTAATGTTTTGTATGAATACTTCAGTTTTGGAAGTATCAAGGGTCAATTGATTGAGATCAGAATCATAACTATATTTTGGAGTACTGTAAGGTTTTCCAAAGCACTGGAGCATCAATAATAATCAGACTATTCACATGATTCTTGTGGCTTAAATACTATTGACGTTTTTCTTTTGTTAGTATTGTTTCATTGTCCTATTTAATTGTAAGCACCTGAATTCTAATTGTAAATAAAAAATCATAATGAATGGGATTTAATTTTGAGTACCTTCTTATAGCTGCCTTTACGATCATTATGTTTTCCACTAAAATCCAAACTAAACAATTTTCAATTCCTCTTTATTTCTGCTGAATCTATTCATGTTTCTGTCATAAATCCATTTATATATCCAAGAGATCCAATAAATATTCCTAGCTTTCCCTGTGTTTACTCTGTGAAATATTGATGCAACCATCTAGTTATATTTTGACTCCATTGCCTAATAGATATTAATAAATTGAATACAATCAATCTTCCAAAAGCCAAAACAAACCCAAAACCCAAGTACTATCATAACTAGCCTAAAACTTATTTAAACAAAGCTATATCTTGTAGAGAGCCCTCTCTGAATCTAGGAAGGGTAGGTCCTAGATTCCAACGTTGGTTTGATGTTGGCCTATGTGGTTAGTTGTTACAATCTCTAGCAAATTATAGAACGCTAACATAGTGGCAACTCCACCGGGGAACAATTAAAATCAATCATAATTTGTTTCAAAATCGATCTCTGGCTAAATACTAACTGTATTAATATCCCATAGAGATTGCTATATTTTAGGTTTTTGTAAATAAAAGTTTGAGTTTCATTTATAGTGTGTGTTTTGATTTTTAAAAACTAGTTTCCAAGAGACCTTATACAAGATCTCATCCTAATCCCAAACCCCCTGAAATAGTGGATGATCCTCAAAGGATTGGAAGAAGAACTAAGGATACCTTAAAGAAATCAATTAAAGAGATAAGTTCATCATAAAGCATAGGAATTAATAATCCTCTCCGAAGAGCACAATCCCTTCCTGTTAAGATTCAGACCATACAAGATATCGAATTTGACTTAAAGTTTGAGAAAATGCTCTTTAGAAGAAAATGACTAAATTGGGAAGATACAATATTCCTTTACCAATCGATTCTACATCGAGATTCACCTAAAATTTTGTCTTCTTTAAAATCTAATCAAGAAATTGTCTAGGATTTTAATATCCTCAAAGATTTGGTATTAGACTTTACTTCAGTAGTTACAAATGCCTATCTTCACCAATAAGTAGAATTGTTTGCATTAAATACTACTACTTCATCCATTATATTCCAAACAGTTATGTTAGTGCCAGTATTTGCATACTTCTTCCAGGGACCAAACACATTTTGCATGTGCATATTAGGTGTCTAACTCTAAAGAAATTTTCAATCATTCCATTAGGTCATGATATAAAATTGTTCCACTGGTGGTTTTCCTTGTCAATAAGCTTCATTCTCCCTCAAAAGATCATTTTGGCTAACTCATTCGCATGTCTCCATGAGCAATAGAACACCTATGGAAATGCTTTTTTTCACTTGGAAGTATTTTAAGTCAAAATCTCATTCATAAGTCAAGTATAAAGCAATCCCATTAGGTCACTAGGTTTTTATATTTCTCAAGGTCACTCTTTCATTTTAGATAAGGTCAACACATATATGAGAGGGAATAAATATGATCATCATGATGTAAATTTCATACTTTCAAAGTTGTATTTTTTCAGTTTAATGATTTTTATATCAAAATGTCATTTTGATATAAAATTCAATATGTAATTTATTTATGTTTTTCCAAATGTAATTTTATGTTCTCATATGTAATAAATTCAATCCCAAGTTGTCAAATGAAGTCATGTTTGGCCTAAGCGGAGAAAATAAAGCCAAAATCCATGTTTGATCAACCTGCAATGTCAAAAAGTCAGAAAAGCTAAAGAGTATCAATGCCAAAGACCAAAGGGAAAAGTGAACATTAGAAAAGTGGGTGATTGAAATTAAAATTTCAAATCCACTATGCTATAAAGTCTTTCAAAGCACCTCAAAGAAATTTATTGTTTCCCTTCATCCATCAGGAGTTTCTAGCAGAGGAGAAAATTTCAATTTTTTTGAGAATTTTGAGAAAAATTCAAGGTCTCTGCACGTTTGCACCCATACCCTGTGAATTTATTGAGGCTCTGCACGTTTACCCGAAGGTGTTGCGCATTTTCCCGATAACTCCAGACCAAATTACACAAGTGCTGTGGGTTTACCTTAGGGTGTTGTGTGTTTTCTTGAGTGCTATGCGTTCCCCCAAAACGTTGCATGTTTGCACAGGGAGGGTTTCAAAGCATTTCACCACCTCTAGCAAGCTTCATTCCCTCAAACATTTATTCAAAAGGCTTTAAATCAGTAAGTGGACCCTAAAGACACCTCTTCTTTAATATATTTGGTTTTCCATAAAAATTTAAAGTGCTTATTGCTATGAAACCCCAGCTTTCATTTACTTCCCATTTTTCATGCATCATATCCATATTCATGTCCCTAAACATATATCAGTCATAAACATTGTTAAATCCTAGGGTTTTCATAGACCTAGGTTTTAATTTACATTCATTCCCTCCATTTTTCTAAGCTAGTCATCTCATCTCTCACTCCCTTCATCTCATTCCATTTACCCTAAGGTTTCCAAAGCCTTCAAATTTAAAATGTCTAAAGAGGAAGACAAAAGTGTAAGTGAGGAACAAAAAATAAATAAAAATAACCACAAAGGAGGGAAAATCATCAGATATGAACTAGTAATCACAAAATAGCTCATGGCTTCTCCTCTCACTATGTCATGTTTTAAACATGTTGGTTGTTTTGAGTTTTGTGAGAAAGTGCAGCAGATTCAGTATCACCCTATGTTGAAAACAGTTTTCATTAAAAATCTTTATGATAGTGTTAGTATGAATCCTTTGTAGAAGTGTACGAAAAAGGACCACTTTAGCTACGCATAACTAATAGCCCTAACAACAAAAGTGGCTGCCAATATCTTCAGATCTGCGATTAGTTAGACAAGAAAATAACTGCAAAATACCAGATCTATGTATGGAAAGACATTAAGCAGTAAAAACAAGGGTTTGCTCCATATACCAATAGACAAGACAAGAACAATTTTTGAAAGAATTTTTGTATTAATGGGGCACCTGTGAGGAAAACCAGAAGGAGTATCCAATTCCCCACAGTGGGATGGGTTCTTGGAAGTCCTCAACACTTTAGATCTAAGATTTATCTCTCTAGTTGATGCAGAAAACCCAATGCAAAGAGTAGAGCTCAATGGGAGCAAATGGCAGAAAATGGTGACCAAGTGTATAGATCCAGAGTGATCTAATAGGCAACAAAAGGTGAAGAATGGTAGGAAAAACCCTCCTATTTATAACAAAATATTGGGTCATTCTAGATCTTGGTGCATGGGTTAACCAGATCTAGATCCACTTTTTATGGAATATTTTATTGTATTTGTTGGAGGGAAAAGGTATTTGACTTGGGTCAAATCCCTTAATTTGTCAAAAATAAATAAATAAATGATTTATTTATCTTTTTAAGGAAGCAGTTAGAAGATAATCAAATAAATAATGATTTATTTAATTATTTAAGGAAGTGGTTGAAAGATAATTAAATAAATAGTGATTTATTTAATTATTTGTGGATGATTTGGTCATATTTAACAAGGAATATTATGTAAATAATGTTTAAATAATTATTCCTAGAAAATAATAAGATAAACAAAGGTTTATCTAAATAATTTCTTTGATTTTGGGTTAAACATGACTGGGAATAATAATTAAATTATGGTTTAATTAATTATTCCATGAGGAAAATCAAAAAAATATAGGTTTGTTTAATATTTCCTTTTGGGGTTTCCTGTTTTAACATAGTGAAAGCAGTTTTACTTAGGGTAAAACTGGTCTTACATGGTGTACTTGGGTCCATTTAATGATAATAGGTTAGATGACCAAAAAATGGTGTAACAGATTGCCCCCCAGCGTGCGAGTGTCAGGAGCAAATCGTATGACCGAAGTACGTTGTAAGAATACAATCACTAGACAACAAAAGGGATGTTAGAGAGAGAAATATGAGGTAGATAGTGTGCTGAAGGACTAGACCCTGAGGAGACGAGACTCGCAGGTGCGACAAGTCTCTTTTTATGAGAGGGTACCTGTGCTGAAGGCGGCGGGGGAGGCATACCTATGCCCGTCGAGACAAAGTACAAAAGAATAGTGTGTCCAGTAAACAAGGGACCGAACCATAAAGTACAGCTGGCATAATCATGAGCCAGATAAAAATACAATGAGGAATCCCACATACATGCTGTGCCTGGGATAACACCCAGGACTTGTACAATAATATTTGAGTACATGAGATACAAATACAACCCAAATGCCCCCTGTAAATGGGGAAGGGCTCACAAAATCTCACTGATACATGCAAATCGAAGAGGCGTTGCAAGTGGCTATGGCCAACATCATCAAATATCTGGAGCTGCATTGAAGGCTGCAAAGAAGAGGTCATCCGGGCATGTGGGGGGCTACTTGCAGGGCCACCCCCTCATGAGGGTTGAAACATCTCACACACACCCGGGAAGCATCAAGAGCTGCTGCTGGATCACTGGACCATCAAGTATACGAATCTCGATCATGCTGAAGGAGATGGAGAAACAATCAAGCCAAAGGGAAAGGAGATATCCCTGTGCCTGATCCGATGCACCGAACAAGAGTGGAAGCTGGAACCAAGGTACACCACCCTCTAGACCTGGCTTCTAGAATAAATGAGCTGATGTCGACAGAAGGAGGTCCGCCATAGTTGAGGCAATGAGAGACCCTAAACTAAGGCACGAGAGAAAAGAGTAGAGCGACGGACAGACTGACACTAATGATGATAGGGAAGTGGAAATGACTGAGTAGCTAATGGACAACTTCCCTTGCTAGAGCATAAAGGGCATGAATGACATGGCAGCGACTGACACAACATCATTAGGGATGGGGGACAGTGGAACTGAAGGTCATAATGTGCGACACAAGAGAGAGACCAATCAATGACGGAAGGAGGGCTATAGTGGGGTACAAAGGGACTCGGTATGGACTCCATGGAGGGAATGATGACTCAACTTGGATGCTCTAAACAAGGGCGACTCGATGGTGTTGCCACACAGTAAAGGCCCCAATGGGGGACCGTGGAAACATGAGTACAAGGTGGGAACTCATGACGAAAATCGACACGAACATGGACGAGTATGGAGGCGAAGTGATGCCCCAAATACAAGTGTTGTAAGTGAGGAAATTCGATTTAAAGTGTAGGTGAAGTGGCCCTTCTTAGACAAAATGGGTCCGAGTGAAGTAGCAAATCATAAAAATGAAAAAACAGATGCTGGCTATCTAAAAGAAAATAAAACATGCATTTCAGAAGGGAAATGCTAAGGGTAATATTTCTTAAGATAGAGTGCATTGCGAGGATTAGGAAGAGGATGGCCTTCGAAATCCTCTAAGAGGTATGCCCCCTTATTGAGGTATTTACTAATGATGTAAGGACCTAGCCATAATGAGTCAAACTTCCCATGACCAAGGACATCATGGGCCTGGTCATATACTAGAACAAGGTCGCCTTCGTGAAAAGTGCGAGGCTGGAATTTTTGGTCATACTGAGCTTTGGTGCGCTTTTTGGCCACTTCCATGGTTTGCAAGGCAACACGACGGTCTTCGGAAGCGCGCTCAAGCATGATAAGTCATTGTTCTAGAGGTTGGGTGTCAGGGAGAAGTTCAACGGCTAGATGTAGAGAAGGAATTTCACACTCGATTGGTAAGACTGCCTCCTCTCCAAGAACCAGGTGGAAAGGAGTAAACCCGGTGGCGGTTTTAACAGAAGTTTGATAGGCCCACAAGGTAGGGAAGAGCATGAGATGCCAGTTGGTTTTGTGCTTATTCACCGTTCGTTGAAGCATAGTTTTGAGGATTTTGTTGACTGCTTCAACTTGGCCATTATCTTGGGGGTAATAGGAGGAGGAATATTGGTGCTCAAAACCTAACAGTGAGGATAGCTCACGCCATATCTCATCTTCAAAATGTTTTCCATGGTCAGAGACCAGTTGTTTGGGAACCCCGAATCAAGCTATAACATGGTTAAAGAAAAAGAGGGCCGCGGTAGCTGCCGTGTTGTTGAACGTTGGCATGGCCTCGGCCCATTTGGTGAAATAGTCGACCGCCACGATGATATACTTATGGTTACCAGCGGATGGCGGGCGACACTCCATAAAGTCGACGGCCCATTTACAAAAGGGGCCGGTTGAGACGACCGGATGGAGGGGAGCTGGTGGAGCTCGCGCCTTAGGGGAGAAATGTTGGCAATTGGGACAGTGTTTAACTGCCTCAATGCAATCACTAAAGAGAGAAGGCCACAAATACCCATCGCGCATGACTTTCTGGGCAGTAGCGAGACCGGAGAGGTGGCCACTGCAAGTGCCGCTATGGCAGGCATTAAGGACCTGTTTAGCTTTAGCGTGTGTGAGGCAACGACGAAGGACGGTGTCAACCCCACGACGATATAGGTTGTCACCGATAAGGAGGTATCGGGGGGCTTGGTGTCAGATGCGTCGGCGAGCCTCACGATCAAGGTGAAGGGCGAACTTTTGGGTTCGCAAGTAAGTAAGAATGTCGCCATACCATGGGTCGTCAGTGATAATGGCAAATAAGTGTTCATCAGGAAAGTCATCATTAACTGGGGTATCTGGCGCTCCGGTAGGTAATTCAGAAATGAGCTCAGCGAGGGCTAAGCCTTTCTTACTCTTTGGTGTGACGAATTCGAGGTCGAATTCTTGAAGAATAACAACCCAACGGGCATATTTCCCAGTGAGGATACGACGACTCAATAGGAAAGCCAAGGGGTTGGAATTAGTCACAACCTTGGTGGAGCGCATGAGGATATAATGACGAAGCTTTTGGACTGAGAACACTACAGCCAATGCCAATTTTTCTTCGAGTGAGTAGGAAGCAGGGGGTCCTACAAGGTTCTTACTGACGTAATAGATCACATGCTCGATACCATTTTCATCTTCTTGGATAAGGACTCCAGCGACCGAATAGGTGGAAGCGGAGATATACAGGATGAAGTCCCGATCAAAGTCGGGAGGGCGAATCAAGGGAGCGGATGTGAGAGCCTGCTTGAGGGCATCGAAAGACTCGTGAGCATAGGAATCCCAAACGAAAGGGATAGAAGATCGGAGGAGTCTGAGGAACCCATGTGCAGTGGTGGCGTAGTCAGGGACGAACCGTCGAAGAAAATTAGCTTTGCCTTGGAGACTTTGGAGCTGGCGGAGGGTACGTGGAATGGGAAGTTCAAGAATGGCTTGAACTTTCAAAGGGTCAAGAGTGATACCATCCTTAGACACGATGAAACCTAAGAGATGGCCGGCAGGAACGCAAAAGACGCATTTCAACGGGTTAAGGCGAATATTATACTTGCGACATCGGAGGAAAATGGTACACAGATCGTGGAGGTGTTGCGCCCGAAGCTCAGAACGCGCGGTGAGGTCGTCCAAATAAGCAAGGATAATGTGAGCTAAGTCATGGAAACAATAAGACATGGCCCGTTGAAAAGTGGCACCGGCATTTTTGAGGCCGAAAGGCATGACCCGGTAAGCAAAAGTTCCCCATGGACTAATGAACGCGGTTTTGAGTTGATCGGCAGGACGAATAGCAATTTGGTTGTATCCGGAGAAACCATCCATAAAGGATAGAACCTCATGCCCCGCACACTCGTCAATGATTTGGTCGATGAACGGTGTGGGGAAGTTTTCTTTGGGACAAGCTTGGTTCAAGTCGCGAAAGTCCGTGCAGACACGGATGGTGCCTTGTTTCTTAAGAACGGGAACTGGGTTGGACACCCAAGTGGTGTATTCAATGGGGTAAATGAAACCAGCCTGCTTAAGCTTGTCGATTTCAGCTTTGATAGCGTCACGTCTGGAAGGATGAATGGGTCTCAACTTTTGACGGACTGGTTTGGCGTCTGGCCATGTATTGATGTGGTGTTCGACAATGGCGGGATCGAGTCTGGGCATTTCAGAATAGGACCAGGCGAAAATATCGCGGAATTATTTGAAAAGCTTGGTGTAAGCTTCGATTTCTTCCAGGGTGCATTGAGCACCTAAGGTGATATATTCCTGGATACCTGGGGTGACTGAAATGTCAATTTTGATGGTAGGAGAGATGTTGGCCATGTTTCCTTCTTCGAAAGCATCAGGGGCAGGGATGGGGTTTTTGAACCAATCGACAGCATTAGGGATGAATTCTTTGGTTTCCACAACAAATTGGTCATGGGACTGTTGTGGGAGGAAGTATGCGCGATGGTGCATATCATCCCAGGGAAAGTCTGGGTTGGTCATGGCTTCCATAATGTCTTCATCAAATTGGAAGATGGGAAGACTGGAGGAAGAGGGGTCACTCGAGGAAGTAGTGATGTATGACGGGTCATCAGGAGGAGAAGGGCTCAGATGTGCGATATCAACAGATCCAAGGTCGGCTGAGGAGCTGAGAGGATCGGCAGGTTGAAGGGCAGGTGAACTATCTCGCAAGGATGATGACAGGTACAAAATGGTGGTTGACAGCTCCGTTGGCTCGATAGCGGGAGGAGGAATGTGAATGGGAGTAGGAAGGTCCTCTGGTCCTATCGAAGTGGCCTTGAATTGGCAGTACATTTCCAAGGAGGAACGATACTCGTCAAGGCGGGGACAGAGGTGGGTGTAATGGCCGTGAAAATCGCACAAGGCACAAGGGTGGTTTGTGCTCAAGTTTTTGAGTTTCGGGATAGAGTCTGGGATAGTGACGTAGACTTCTGGGATGTCAGAGTCGGGGAACGTCTCGTTGACCAGAATCTTGAGGTGCGGCAATTCAGGACACATATGAGTGGCGTGACCGACCATATCACACAAAGCGCATTGGATGGCGGGCTGTGGTGGTCGCGGAGGGGTAAGAGTTGTCGGGGCGGCCTAGTCCTGATGGGTTGCCCCCTTACGAGCTTTGGCTTTCTTTCCAGGGGCTGGCACCACAGGGGTAGGGTCCTGTGGAGGTGATGGGGGCCCGGAGGAGGTGAGGGGGACCGGTTGAACCAGTGTCAAAGAAAGGTAAGGTTTGGGGTGACCGGGAGGGGTAACGGCTGGAGGGTTAATGTACCAGATGGGTAGGCCGAGGGTCAGGTTAGGGAGAGAGAGGGTGGCCATGACGAGGACATAAAATACTCCAGGAGGGGGAGCCAGGAAAGGTATCTGCCCAACAGGGTAATGACCAGAAGGGACGGCTCCGAGGTGGTTAAGGCCAGGGGGAACCGTTCCAGGAGGATAAAGGGGTTCGGGGATACCTGCTGTAGGGGGAGGGCCAGAAGGAGGAGGTTCGGCTGGCTGAGTGGAATGGCTAGGAGCGGGATACGGAGGGAAAGGGGGAGGTTACTGACTAGCCGAGGCAGGCTACTTAAGAGCAGCCTGAGACAATTTCATCATGCAAATATTCGATAAGCTGGGATCAATGATAGGAGCAGGAGGAAGGTTAGGGAAAGTTCCAAGCAGGGAGGAATATTTGTAAACACCGGGGTAGACACTGGTCAAGGAATCGACGGTTTGCTTGTTGGCTACAGAAGAGATGGTCGTCTCACGTGAGGTTTGAGATTGTGGCTCATGATATGTCAACTGGTCAATGGTGACTATCTTTCCATTATGGGGGAAAGACATCTTGCGTAAAACCGCGGATGGGACAACAGACATAGCATAGGTGTAGCTTCGCCCCAGTAGAATGTTGTAATCTAGCGGGGCGTCGATGAATTCGACGTAAACGCAAACAGTCTTACCGGCAAGAGTGATAGGACAATTACGGAACATGCCAATGGGATGGGAGGCATGACCATCCCACGCTCAAAGGGTGATTGTGGAAGGGGCCAGCTCAGGAGATCTGAGTTGCTTCCAAACCGAAGCGGACATCACACAGGTGGATGCCCCCTCATCAATGATACACTGGGACACGTTGGCGTTCCAGATTTTGAATGGGATTTGGAAGGCGACGGAAGGAGGGAGAGGAGGATGGTCCGATTGAGTGGCGTCGAAAACAATCATTTGTTCATCAGCAGGATCTACATCGCCCACAGAAGATAGTAGAGCCTTCTTTTGGGAAGGGCACGACTGGAGGAGTTCCAGTGTGGAAATGGCGGCAGGAGATTGCGCCAAATCATCTACTATGCTATACGAATGGGCAGCTTGACTGGGAGCAGCGTTTCGACGTAGTGGTCCCTTAGGTATCTTGGTATGAATTTCAACTTTTGGTTGAGGGATATGTAAGGGGCCACTGGGTGACAACAGAGGCTCTGGAGAACCTGAAGAAGGAGGCTCGGGAGCAGATTGAGCAGGAGGCTTGGAGTACTGGCGAGACCGAGTTTGAAGGTGAAGATCGACGGACGGGTTAGTATCGAAGTGCATCATAAGGATCTGGTAATCAGAGGAACCAGAAAGGGAAGGGGCGGTGGCTACCTGGCTGTCGGGCGGTTGGGTAGCGATGAATCCTTGCTGGGGGAAAGGATTAGTAAATGCAGCTGGCTGGGTAGTGGCCGCATTAGGAGGAGCATGAGGGGAGGCGTGCTGTCCGCGCAATGTGGCTTGAGACTCCCACATCTACCGCATTTGGGGTAATAGGGGACAATCGTGGGTGTAGTGACCACAAACACTGCAACATGAACAAGGCTTACTTGTGCGAAGCGACCTGTCTGGCTTGGGCTGAGTGCCCTGTTGCTGGTTGGCAATGTTAGGGTCCACACCAGGATTGGGTCCACGGGTACCAGGGGCAGATTGGTTTGGATTGCCTCTCCTCCTTCTTTGAGAAGAAGGGGGATTAGTCGCACCCTGTTGTGCAAATACTTGCCTTGGAGGGGGTTGTAGGTGCTGGTGCTGGGGTTGAGGAGGCAAGGGAGGAGGAAGCGCATATGCTGGAGGAGCTGGCGCACCAGGTTGCGGATAAGGGTAATGGGTAGGTTGGGCAACATTAAGGTAAGCAAGAGGTTGGGCAAAAGGAGGAGGCATGCCGTATCTTGGATACATGCTACTGGGAGGGGGAAGAGTGTTGGAGGAGCTGGCCCCTCCCTAAGGGAGACCATAGCCCATAGGAGGTTGAGCGTATGGATGGGAAAGGGCTCCAACGATACCGTCGATGGAATGAGATGCCCCCGGGGCGTTAGCGCCACCGGGCCTGGGGAGGTCAGGAAGAACGGTATAAACATAACCAGATTGAGCGTAGATTAGTTCATATTTCAAGGCTATTTGGAGGGCAGCTTCTTCAGATTGAGGAAAGTGAGAGGTGACATCTTTGCCGATGGGAGCGGGAAGGGTGCGAAGGAACCAGTCCATGTAAACCCGATCTTCGAAGGGAGGGGCTCGACATAAGCTCCGTCTTCTTCGCCATTCCTGAACATGGGCAAAAAGGCATGTTGAAGAGGATTGCTTGAAGGAAGTCAAGAGCTCCGTGCCAGTATCGTATCGGAAAAGGAGCTGGAAGTACGACAAAAAGGCTTGGGAAAGAGTCTCAAAGGTGGTATGGGTAGAGGTGGCTTGTTCGACATACCATTTAGAAGCTTCGTCGGTGAGCGTGTGTTGGAACAAACGAAGACGGATGGAGTCATCGGTAATGGAATTGGAGGAACACCACATGTGGAAAGATCAGACATGATTGGTTGGATCTTCGCCATTAAGGCCCTCAAACTTAGGGATGTCGGAGGGGAGCTTGGTTGGCATAGCAGGCCAATTAGCATTGTGGTGAATGGGGTCATTGATCAACTGATGGAAATCGGGGAGGCTGAGGCCTGCAATGTACGGCAGCATAGGGGTGGCCAGGGTAGTTCTTGTGGTGGTTCCGCTAGTAGTAGGGCCGGCATTAGGGCCGGGAGAACCGCTAGCATTAGGCCCTGGACCAGACATAGTGAAGGTGACAAGGGGAGAACCAGGAGGAGAAGGAGGACCCGATGAATCAGGAGAGGAGTCTGAGTGCAGACACGAAGGTGGACTGGCTCGACGACGACGGGGCGGAGCAGGTCGATCGACCAGAAACTGAGGATGAAGGCCAAGAAGTCTCCGGGAAAGGCGCCTTGGGGGCGCAATGATGACAGGAAGAAGGAAACCAACAGGGGCAAAAAGGGACAAAATCAATTAAGGTCAAGGGCAGAAAAGGTGCAGTGACAATTGATTTTAGAGTCTTTGCCAGGCGGTGTTAACCAGGCGCTTCTTCGCTTAGGGTCAGTGTGTGGTGTGCGTTAATTTTAATTTTTAAACCCTTTCCATTTTGAGAGCAAGAAAAAAGTGTGCTGCGTAGCTGAAAATAAACCTACAGAGAACAGTATATAATGCTGAAATAACAGAAAAATAACAGCTACTTGTGCATCTATCTAACCCAAGAAGGTGGGTCTCTCAAAACTAATCTGAAAAGAAAGGGAAAAATCTAGGCAAAAAACACGGAAAAGAGGCCAATAGATCTAAGGTCAAAAGGGACAGGGATCTAAAGGATAAAGCTGTTGAAAAGAGGTGCAGATCACAGCCAAGAGACAGAGGCAAGGTGGCTGGAAAAAGGAAGGAAATCAGCAAAAACCGGAGGGGGCAAGGTGGAGGCCTTCAAAGTAGGTCCAAACAAAACGACAGGAGGTGATTTGAGAGGAAAAAAGGCTGATTTCAGAGGATCTAAAAGGGAGGTAACAGATCTGGAAAAAAGGAGGCTGAAGCTCTGAAAAACAGACGGCTGAAACAGCTAAAACTCTTCCACAAAAAGTGGAGGGTACTAAAGCCCTAGGGGGCTAGGTTACCACTTAGATGAGTAAAAACAGACCAGAACTTGGTCAAAACAGGCTGAGACAGAGTCGGAAACCCCGGCGTGTCGGCAGCAGAACCTAGAAAATTGGGTAAAAATCATCGAAAAAATCGCAAAGCTGTGCTTTCGACTCGTCAAAGTAAGGTGTCACGTAAAAGGGGCAGAAAAGTGTGACCTGGAGGTCTAGGTCGCAGGTTATGGGCCAAAACGTGTGACCCCCCGTTCCGGTTGTCTTGGTGGCAGATTTTCAGAAAAGTTGCCATCTCAGTTGCGGCTGGTGTCGCTTACCTGCGCAATAGGGCCAGAAACACACGGAAGTTAGAAATTTGAATGTTTTAGGGTTTTATGTGAGAAAAACAACATAAAAATAGGAAAAATAAACAGCTGAAAAGAAACCCTAGGGTCTGAAGTAGCTGGATATGCAGGAATATGAAAAATGACAGCGGTCGTAATTTAAAACCCGTGTGGAGTCGCCATTTGTTAGTATGAATCCTTTGTTGAAGTGTACGAAAAAGGACCACTTTAGCTACGCATAACTAATAGCCCTAACAACAAAAGTGGCTGCCAATATCTTCAGATCTGCGATTAGTTAGACAAGAAAATAGCTGCAAAATACCAGATCTATGTATGGAAAGACATTAAGCAGTAAAAACAAGGGTTTGCTCCATATACCAATAGAAAAGACAAGAACAATTTTTGTATGAATGGGGCACCTGTGAGGAAAACCAGAAGGAGTATCCAATTCCCCTCAGTGGGATGGGTTCTTGGAAGTCCTCAGCACTTCAGATCTAAGATTTCTCTCTCTAGTTGATGTAGAAAACCCAATGCAAAGAGTAGAGCTCAAAGGGAGCAAAATGGCAAAAAATGGTGACCAAGTGTATAGATCCAGAGTGATCTAATAGGCAACAAAAGGTGAAGAATGGTAGGAAAAACCCTCCTATTTATAACAAAATATTGGGTCATTCTAGATCTTGGTGCATGGGTTAACCAGATCTAGATCCACTTTTTACGGAATATTTTATTATATTTGTTGGAGGGAAAAGGTATTTGACTTGGGTCAAATCCCTTAATTTGTCAAAAATAAATAAATAAATGATTTATTTATCTTTTTAAGGAAGTGGTTAGAAGATAATCAAATAAATAATGATTTATTTAATTATTTAAGGAAGTGGTTGAAAGATAATTAAATAAATAGTGATTTATTTAATTATTTGTGGATGATTTGGTCATATTTAACAAGGAATATTATCTAAATAATGTTTAAATAATTATTCCTAGAAAATAATAAGATAAACAAAGGTTTATCTAAATAATTTATTTGATTTTGGGTTAAACATGACTGGGAATAATAATAAAATTATGGTTTAATTAATTATTCCATGAGGAAAATCAAACAAATATAGGTTTGTTTAATATTTCCTTTTGGGGTTTCCTGTTTTAACATAGTGAAAGCAGTTTTACTTAGGGTAAAACTGGTCATACATGGTGTACTTGGGTCCATCTAATGATAATAGGTTAGACGACCAAAAAATGGTGTAACAGATAGGTAGGTCACTCTTTCTGGGGTCACTTTCACCATGTCCACTAATGCCATTTCAGTGGCTATAGGAATCTCTAATGTGGGAGAGAAATGGTTTAAACAAGGAAAACTTGATCAGAGCTATTATGAACATCTCAAACCTAGATACAAGGATGACAAGAAGACCATTTTCCCTTTCTCTCATATTCTTGACTTGTATGTTCCTATGATGAAGATAATCATGAAATATTCACCTATGAGGGGAGGTTTTCTTTTACTCTATTCATATCATATCTGACTGCTCATGCACTTCACTAGAGTCAGAATGCTTCACATACCCTACTATATCTCTCGCAGCATTGACAAGATGGAATACATTGTAAAAAAGAGGGATTATAATCATTAAATGCAGATTATTTTTCACCATTCCCTCATCAATATGATATTCATGCATCAAATTGATCAAAAGAATATTTGATGGGACACATTCATATCAAATTAAGTCTTCACTACCCCACTTAGTCAGCATGAGTAGAATATCTCATCATCATCTCATCCTCCCATAGCTACTCCTCCATCTCAGCTTGCTGCTCATACATCATCACCTAGTTAGATGCATTCACCTCATGTTGATCCTACTTCTTCACCTTTCCATAAGCCTTCATCATCACATCATGATACTGGGGCATCAAGCAGTGAGGAGGACATTGAGGAAACTGGGGGTATTGTGACTATTGTTGAGCCATTTTCCAAGACCTATCAGAGAGGCTACAAGCATGTGTTTAGTTCAGTTGGAGTGAAAGGGTCCATGCCTTCTTCATCAACAAAACAAGTGGACAAGGGAAAGGAAAAGGCTAAAGAGCCAATCATTGATGATCAGGAGGATAAACATGAAATAGAGCAGGAGGTTCAGTTGATTGAACTTTGTAATGTTCCAAAATTTCAGCTTCCAAGCTAAATGGAACATTAGAGTTAGCAGTAGCTATAGTCGGCAAATAAATGGGTAGAAAGCCCATAAATCTCCTAAGGAGAATAAAAACACTCCAAGTGTGAAATGCGACACTCTTTCTAGTTCAATAAAACACTTCCATGTGTGAACAAAGACAAAATGAAGCTTCTTTGACCAAGTCAACAGTGCAGTTTTAGTGGAGGAGGAATCCTAGGTTGGAAAATGTAGTTTTGGAGGGAAAGATAGCTTGGGTTAGAAGCAACCTAAGTGAGTTGGGCCAAGGGCAAGAAAAATCACTTATGATATAAGGAAGAGGATGTCAGCATTGTTCATTATGTTTTAGATTATTCTCATTCTTGGCTGCCAAGAATTGTTGCTGCTTGCTACTTAGCAAGTTACAGTGTTGTTTAGCACTAGGTGTTCCTGGGCGGGAATCCCACCTCTTTCCTTTCAGGAGCTCATTGGGAGAGTTTTTATTCAAAATTCCACATTAGGTTTTTAGGCCAAGCTTCAGCCATTTACATCAGCACAACTTTGCTGGATATTGTGCATTGTTGCTGGGTGCAGCAGTGGAAGGGATTGGAATCTTGGCTTCTAATCTAGTTTCTCATTGAAGGAAGGTTTCCTTCACTTGGGAGATCTATTTGGAGAGCTCCAGAGCTTATTTTAGATCTGTGGTATCAGACCACACATTTATCTCACCCTCCCAGTGATGTTTCTTCTAGTAAGTGCGTTTTTCAGGAGGCAGAACTTATTGCATGGTTTGGTGGCTCCATTGCTGAGTTTCCTTCTGATTGAGAGGTTCATCCTTTCATGGGAGGAAGCCCTTGAGGGTTCACATCATATCAGACATATTTCAGCCTATTTCACTCATGTACTTCAGTGTTTTAGTGATTATTCAGTCATTTTATGAATATCACATTTTATATATAGAGTGTTTGACAGGAAACCCTTGCCGGTTTCTTTTGTATTTTGTAAAGGGAGCTTAGATATCTGTTCTTCATCATTTTTTATCAATACATGAGTATATCTATTGTTCTCTTATAATTTTATGTTTAAACCCTATCTTTGACTGCGTAGTCCCTTGAGCAGCTGCTCCGACATTTTGTAGTCTTGGGGTTTTTCACTAGTTTTGGCTACACTAGTGTGGGAGATCAGTTTAGCCCACCTAGTTTTATTTTTTTCAGCTCTATTCTTCGATTTATGTTTCATATTTATTAATTTATGGGATCCAAGAGTCCATTTCATTATTTTGTCGCATATTTTGCTGGAAGAGTGTTTTTCATACATGCTTTATGAGAAATCTTGAAAAAGGAATATTACAATGGTATCAAAGCATGATATTTAGCTTAGCCTATGGCTTCAAGCCAAAGTACTGAATCCATAAAGGTGGAATATTTTAACTCTATAGACAGAGTGTGCAGATGGCTAGGTAGCCTCTAGATCTCATCCTTTTCTCAAAGATGACATATCCAGTAAATGCCCCTGCAGTCAATCTCTGGAATAGAATTTTGATATTCATGAGAATGGAAATTTTCCAGTGCTATCAGAAGAAGGAGAGATGGACAGAATCTAGAAAGCTTCAGTTTATGCATAAAGAAAGGAAGACAAGCTCACAATGCTTCTTCCAAAATCTATGAAGAGATTTCAAGGAGAGCTGGAAAAGTGGAGATGGGAGATGGGATCTCCAAAGGAGATTGATTCTAGAGCTGAATCTAGAATTGCACATGGTGAGTGTCAGCATGTAGCTACACTCCATGATGTACAATGTAGTCAAATGCCCATAGCTATCCTGAGATGGATGGGAGGAGGAATAATGCCTAAGAGAATTACTCTTAGTGATTTGTTGCGGGAGTATGAATCTCAAACTGAGAGGTTTAGAGATCATACTGATTTCCAAGAGTTTTTCAAGATCCATATGGAGAAGAGCCAGCAGCCGGATGCAAATAGATTTCTTCTATCTACTTTTACTGGATCACCTACATGTTCAGTTGGAGCTTGGGTGAAGGAGTTAAACTCTTATTTGCAGCTGCACCATATTGCCGGAGATGAAGCTATCAGAGTTGCAGTGCTGCATTTCAGAGGTAAGGCTCATGCATGGTGGATTTTTTAATCTTATTCCTTAAGGAATGCAAACACTTTCTCTTATGCAAGATTCATAAAAAAATTGATGGAGAGGTTTGGTGAAAAAATTCTTGAGACACATGAGCAAGGAAAACTTGAGAAAACAAAACCCTTGCATGTGATGAAGGAAACTCCATTTCAGAAAACCATGATAGGAGCTGATGTCTTGCATTACATATTTCCGGAAGCAAAACTTCCAATTCATATTCTTGAACAAGAGGGCATGGGGATCACTTTTTCACAAAGGGATCCATTGGTTGAGATGTTGCCCACACACATTGATGAAGAAGAGGGAAACAATGTTGTCACATCTAGAGAACATCCAATGCCTCATGCAAAGGGAGGAGGAGCACATGCTCCAATAGGAGGGATTCTTGTGCCTTTGCAAGAATTTCCCTAGGATCTCATACATAGAGGTCCAAGCACAATTAGTGAGCAGCATGGCTATGCAGCATTGCAGCTGGAAGAAGGGGAGACGGAGGAAGAGCAGCATCAGCTGATGAGGAGCACACACCCTTCTCTATTTCAGAGAGCCAATGCAAGAAAGAGCCAGACTGATTTTCACAGTCAGGGCAAGAGAAAGGTTTCCCAATCACATATGCAGTCTACTCTTGACATTGATGTCTCACTTCATGGAGGCATTCCACCTGGGAGGCCACCTGATCTTCAGTTGCTGAGAGATGTATTGTCTTTGGGTTCACCACTCTTGGATTTTGGAGAGGTGAAGAGTTTTGAGAAGAAATTTAGCATGGGGGATGTCAAGGTAATAGGCAGCAACATGAGTGGAGCTTCACATGCCAGATCACCAGCGCTGTCACTGAGGAGGATTGATCCTTATTGGAGGTCTCAGATTTTAGTGGAGTAATCCAAGGATCTTGGTGAATGTATGATTCTTGATGGCCTAGATAGAGATGACAGATACATGGTAGATGAGGTGGTCATCTATTCCTATGGCATGATCTTCTTGACTAGATCTTCTAGTCTCAAGGAGAGGCTGCTACATGCAGCACATGAGGACTTCTATTCTATGCACTTTGATGCATATTTCCAGTTGATGGAGGAGTTCACTTTGGAGGGCATCCAGCATGACATATATCAGCACATGGAGAGATGCATAGCCTAGATGGTGATAGAGAGGATGTCACAGCTACCTTCCTACTCATTGGGAGTGAGGGAGAATTTCCAGTTGAGCCATTTCTGCTCAAGACCTCAAGTACATAATGGAGGAGGTATCACTTCATGTTTTGTATTGTACTTCTTCCCTTTATTTGAGCAGCATGGTGTGAGAAGAATAAATATTTCTTCTTTCATATTATATGATGATGTACTTCCAGCTACTTGTAGAATTGATTTTTGATGAGCTGTGGGGGAAGCCATATGTCTCTTGGTGTGCACTAATGACACCATATTGTAATTTAATTTTTTCATCTTATGAGATGACTATGGCAGCAAACAAGTGGTTGGTAAATCACTTGTTAGTTCTTATTCTGATGCAGGCCAAGGGTGCACTGCACTAGTTCCATGAGAGGGACCAAGATTCACTCTCTGGTTGACATTTGGCAACTAGTTTTTATTGTATCATGCTTCCATGCATTGCTAATGTGTTTTTGTTCAGAGGAAGCTTGTATGAAGGAGAGGTGAGGCAACAACAAAAGTTTTTTTTGCTATGGTTTCACTTGGGAGAGTATGGGAAAAATTCTTCCCATACTTTTCATAATATTTCCGAACAGAAGAAAGGCACATTCATGGTGCAAGGAGGCTACCCTTCAGCATTGAAGGATCATGAGAGATTTCCATGTTGTAAGGAGATATTCTCACATAGCAGCATAATGGTGGATGGATTTGGCATGTGGAATTTCAAAGGGAGAAGTCATGGAGCCTTATTACAAAGGCCTACAACGCTGTCACATAGGAGCATGTTCTTATGGCTGAGATATTCCAAAGGGAGGAGGTATCCCTTCTTCTTGCAGATTTTTATGAGTATATTCTCATGGGAGGACTTATTGGAGGATCTCACTTTCATTCCACTCACTATGTATGGTAGATAATTCATTTTTGTACTTTTTTATTACTCTATTGAGAATTTGTACTTTCTTACCATGTTTGTACAGTGCATTGCTCCCCAAAAGAGCAGGAGTATTTTTGGGTTTCATGGTCACTTTAGGGCCAATGTTTATGATGATAGTAGCCCATCTATACATGAAATTGGGCAGGTGTATTGTTATTTTGTGTATGTAAAACTGATATACATTTATGCTTACTTCCACATGTGGGGAGGACATATATATATTTAGCTTGTAACTTGTTGCAGGAATACTTTCCATATGACATTCTCAAGTAGCAGTTGGGAAGACTACGTAGTATCCACCAGAGAGACCATATCTATCATCCAAACTTGTACATAACCTTCAGCCATTTTTCTGATTTGGATGCCATGTGGTGATGATGTGCCATTCATCTTGAATGGAATGGTCTAAGTTGGCGTGACTCATGATCTTGGAGGAAGAGTCTTTGGAGGCTCAATCTTCTTCTTGCCATTGGAGGGAAATCATGTTTCAGCCCAATATCAGCATACCCTCTACACTTATCATGAGTGGAGAGGAGAACAGCGTGGGATAGGCCCTCTTGCCTATCATTTTCACTTATTCAACCCACCTTCAATTTAGGAGCACAAGGTGGAAGAGAATTTTCATGAGTTACCGTGTTGGAGGGTGACTCACTTCATTTGGATGATTGCATGGATGAGGGAGGCACTCATTCACCATGTTGATCATCACTCCTACTTTGTGGAGGCCATGAGGCATACAACATGTTTCCATTCACACTTTCTGCCTTTGATTCATGCAGACACTTTGGTTATGCACACTTCGGGAGGAGCATTGGATGACAGTTTATTTGCAGATTCTCTTGATGCAGTGATGGAGGCTATTGATGGAGGCAACATGAGGAGGAGAGGAGATATTTTTCTCTCCTTATGCATTTTCTTGAGGAAAAGAGAATATTTTGGAGGGGAGGACTGTAATGTTCCAAAATTTTAGCTTCCAAGCTAAATGGAACATTAGAGTTAGCAGCAGCTATAGTCGGCAAATAAATGGGTACAAAAGCCCATAAGTCTCCTAAGGAGGGTAAAAACACTCCATGTGTGAAAGCAGACACTATTTTTAGTTCAATAAAATACTTCAATGTGTGAACAAAGACAAAATGAAGCTGCTTTGATGAAGTCAACGGTGCAGTTTTAGTGGAGGAGGAATCCTATGTTGGAAAACACAATTTTGGAGGGAAAGATAGCTTGGGTTAGAAGCAACATACGTGAGTAGGGCCAAGGGAAAGAAAACTCACTTATGATATAAGGAAGAGGATGGTATAATTTTTCATTATGTTGTAGATTATTCTCATTCTTGGCTGCCAAGAATTGTTGCTGCTTGCTGCTTAGCAAGTTGCAGTGTTGTTTAGCACTGGGTGTTCCCGGGCGAGAATCCCACATCTTTCCTTTAAGGAGATAATTAAGAGAGTTTGTATTCAAAATTCCACAATAGGTTTTAAGGCCAACCTTTAGCCATCTACATCATCACATCTTTTCCGGAGATTGTGCAGTGTTGATGGGTGCAGCAATGGAAGGGATTGGAATCCCAGCTTCTGAGCTAGTTTCTCATTGAAGGAAGGTTTCCTTCACTTGAGAGATTTGTTTGGAGAGCTCCATATATTATTTCAGATATATGGTATCAGAAAACACATTTCTCTCACCTTCCCAGCGTTTTTTCTACTAGGGAGTGCATTTTTCAGGAGGCAGAACTTATTGCATGGTTTGGTGGCTCCATTACTGAGTTTCCTTGTGATTAAGAGGTTCATCCTTTCATGGGAGCAAGCCCTTGAGGGTTATAAATCATATCAGACATCTTTTAGCCTATTTTACTCATGTAATTCAATGTTTCCATGATTATTCAGTCATTTTTTGAATATCACATTTTATATATAGAGTGTTTGACAGAAAACCCCTACAGGTTTCTTTTGTATTTTGTAAAGGGAGCCTGGATATCTATTATTCCACATTTTTTATCAATACATGATTATATATATTGTTCTCTGATAATTTTATGTGTAAACCCTCTCTTTGACTGCACATTTCCTTGAGAAACTGCTCCGGCATTTTGTAGTCTTGCGGTTTTTCACTAGTTTTGGATACACTAGTGTGGGAGATCTGTTTAGCCCACCTAGTTCGATTTTTTTTAGCTATATTCTTGGATTTATGTTGCATATTTATTAATTTATGGGATCAAATAGTCTGTTTCAGTATTTTTTTGCATATGTTGCTGGAAGAGCATTTTTCATGCATGTTTTATGAGCAATCCTGAAAAAGGAATATTACAAAATTGATGAGGAAGATTAGGGAAAAAACATAAGTGCAGTAATCATAGGAAAATAAGAAAATATTATTGAAATTCAAGCTAATATTGATAGAGCAAAGTATGTGATTGATTTTCTTGAGCAAGAAAATTAGCAGCTGAAAACCAAGAAAATCATCAATGAGATCAGGACCATCAAAGCACAAAGAGAGGCAGAAAAGGCTAAGGCCTTGTTGGTGGAGACCTTGGAAATATTTGGTGAGATTTATGATGAGGAGGATCAACCTCCAAGACAGAAAAAAACTACTAGAGGGCTTTTAGCCCTTGAGAGACAAAGAGAAGCTGAGTTGGCAGAGCAGCTCACTCCAAGTGAGATGCTTGCCCTAGAGATTAGCAAGGATAGAGAGTCATGGATTGATAGAGAAAATTTTCATGTAGAGAGGTTTCTATAGAATTCCAAAAAGGAGAATGAAATTTAGAGGAAAATGGCAAAGCACTATGCCATGGGGAACAAAAATGCAAGGGCTAAGCTTAAATGAGCCCATGCAAAATTCAAAAATTTGACCAAGAAAAAGGAGAAGGAGAGGCTAAACATACTTTCTGAGGTGTCTCTTCATGCCTCAAGTACCTAATAATAAATTAACCTCACAATGTTGACAAATTTTTGGCACATTTTTCACTTTAGTACATTTTTTGTTTTTTTAATAGCTTTGGCACACAGAAATTCTGCCAAATGTGCAATGACCTAGGTGATGTGCTCTTTTTTGGGGAATCCAAATGAAATATTTCCACCACCATCATGTTTCAAATTATGAATAAATCAACCCTAGCAAGTTTAATAAAATTTGGAGGAGAACTGGTCCCTCAAAAGTGCAAAAAACTACCAAATTTTCATGTTTCTACCTCGTTTTTGACCTAGGCGTTGCGCGTTTAACAGCCTTGGGAGATTCACTTTTTGATAGGGAATATGAGCGCCATTTTGGAAACTAGAGGCTTATTTGGAAGCTACACTCATATATCTTTCCAATGAGCTATCTTGGAGCTAATTTGCACACCGGGAAGGCCTCCAAAAGTTGCTTGCAAAAGAAGCTATTTTTCCTATTAGGGCGATGCGTGTTTGCCAGGAAAATCACATTTTCACCATCTTCAGCAAATTTTGAATTTTCACTCCAATTTTACTTTTTACTTGGGAAAATGAAGAAAATTACCAATGTAAATGGTCATGGTGAATGTAAATGTCATTTTTTCACTTTCATCTAAGGTAGATACATTAGGTGAGTCCTCTAGAGGTCAAATGAATTAGTTTCATCTCATTTAGAGGAAAATTGTTGGGTCTTCCTAGTCTTCAGTTTCCTATTTTGGAGTAGGTGAAAATGATTCCTATCTCATAGCCTAGACATTAATCAAATTTACAACTATTTTTATGGGATCCATGTGATATTGTGTTTAGTTTCAGTTTTTTCTTTTGTGTTCATATGTTAAAATGTTTTGTGTATTTCAGCCATTATTTCATTGCTTTTTCACAAAGAAAAAATTCGTAGCTTTTCATTAAGATTGGTTACATGTTACATATGCTGGTAGTATACTACTAATCAGTCCAATGACTATTACAATTCTGCCACTTAGCCTTCATGCAGGTAATAAACAGTTCCAAAAATATAAATATCTTTTCAGTATGTAGCCAAAGTTCACATAGTAAGTTCGGTGCATAACTTACTAGAAAAAAGAAACAAATACATATAAAAAGTAAATATACATGCTGATAAATAAAATCTAGGGAGATAGTCACAAAATTCTCCCAAATTCTGTACAACTAGACAACCATATATGTAGGTGCCTCCTCTATAAAAGGCCGATGAAAATATCTGTATACCTGTCCACCGGAGTGTTCAGTAAAATGCCAGGTGCCCCAGTTTAGCTCCGAAGCTTCTTTGGACAATTGGTCAGCCACTTTGTTCCGAGACCTGTAAATATGTGTCACTGAGATGGAGTCAAAAAGAGCTTTGAGTTCATGAACCTCTCACAGCAGTGCAAACAGTGTCTCCGAGTGACAGAGAGCTAGATTATTAAACCAATTGATCACAAGTTGTGAGTCACCAAATATCTGGATGGAGTTGTAGTGAATGTCCTGAGAAAATGTTAGAAGAAGTCTAAGGCATTACAATTTGGAAAATTTATTTGAACTGGGTCCCAATCCCATTCTGATTTTGTAGTGGTGATGATCATTTAAAAAAATTTTTGCGCCCCCCGCACAACCCTGTGCATTGGACGGACCATCGAAATAGGCCCATGCACGACTGTGATCAATAATTTCAGGTGTCCCGAGTGGAGGATTGATGAGAATACGATCCACGGGAAGGAGATTAAATGTAGCAATTGAGGCAGTGCATATGCGGTCACAGTCTATAGGTATGTCATTGAAAACCTACTTGTTGCGGCCGATCCAAATCTCCCATGCCACAATTAGTGTGAGATTGTGCATTCTTGGGCTGTATACATAATGCTGCCACCAATTAGTCCAAGCTTCGATAAAAGTTCCACCCTGCCAGATATGATTACTGCGTAGACCAGTGATGACCCAAGTCCAGATTCCTTTGATGATAGTGCACAACAGAAATAAATGGGTCGTGTCCTCGCAGTTTGCAAGACAGTAACAACATTGTGATACCCGTTGATAAGCCTGTCTGTGGAGGAATTCCATGGTAGGTATGCAATGATTAAGGATGCACCATAAAAGGGTTCTATGCTTGTGTGGGGCCTTCAATTTCCAAATAATGCGCCACCACCATGCTTTTACTAGGGGTTCCTTGGGCCGAATAAGTGCGAGGTATCCAAGTTTAGGAGCATAGTGACCATCGGGTGAAACATCCCATATTAATTTGTCTTCCTGCTCAGTGATGCGAATGTTTGAAACTTTTAGAGCCCAGATGTAATTTTTCCAAACCCGAGTGCCAGCCTATGGGATCTCAAGTTCATCTGCTTTTAGCCAGGCTTTCCCTCACCAAGAGGAATGTACCATATCTGCAATCTGTGCGAGATAGAAAATGTTTCTGTGGGCAAGGTGTTCAATAATGAAATTAGGTAATTTGTAATATTCACCGCTGCCAGACCAAGAATCTGTGCCAATGCGGATAGCAGCACCAGTGCCAACTTGCCATGATAAACCATTCTATATGATGTGTGCCGCCTTCATGATTGCCTTCCAGATAATAGATGCACCAAATGTCTGACCAATTCTGCCTCGGATCCAATCGAGAGGGTTCCGAGGCGAGATGTATTTAGCAACAATGACATCTTTCCAGAGGCTCTGACCAGTGATTAAGTGCCAGCACATTTTTGCTGGCAGAGCCCTAGAAAAGAGATGTAAATCTTTTAACCCCCAGCCTCCCCATTGTTTGGGAATGTTGATGCGATCCCAGGCTATCCAGGAAAATGTAGAGGCCTTTCCCTGGTTGTGCCAGAGGAATTGTCTGCAAATCCTTCTGATTCTGTTAGTAATACCAATAGGTATCCAAGCCAAGGTCATCCAATAGACTGGTATAACTTCCAACACAGACTTAATGAGTATCATTCGGCCAGCCCTGGATAACCATCTGTTATACCAGACATTTATCCTGCGTTCAATTTTTGCAGTGATCCAGTTCTAGTATTTGATCTTATAATCGTTTGGTTTTATATGATACCCCAGATATTTGAGACCATCGTTGATATCTATGCAGACACAGTCAAATAGATTCAGTGAAGTGCCTTGTTCTAGTCCTGAGCAGCCAGTCATGATAATTGAGGATTTGGTGCCATTTGGTGCCATACCTGTGGCCCTGCAAAAGCAATTCAGTAGCAGATCAAATTGTACAGAGTCTTGTCTAGAACCATTTAGAAATATGAGTACATCGTCCACAAATAAAATATGAGTGAGATGTAGTATATCATTGATCCAGAGTCCCTATATATCTCCCCTATCTTTTGCATTTTTTATGAGGATAGAGAGACCCTCCATGACCAGGACAAATAATAAGGGTGAGAGAGGACAACCCTGACGGAGACCCCGCCCCGCATGAAATAAATCAGATGCAGTGCCATTGATCAAAGTGTTGAAAGTAGCATGAAAAATGCAGCCCATAATCCAGTTAATAAATTTATGAGGAAAACCCGAGTGGATTAGTATGAGATGAAGGTAACTCCAGTTGACCTGATCAAATGCCTTTGTAAGATCAATCTTGAGAATGGTGGATTTCTGGCGCAGAGTTTTAATAGAGTGAAGGGCCTCCTGGGCAGAACCAATAGCTTCATGAATTTGCTTATGATTCAGAAATGAAAATTGTTCCTTTTCAATGTGAGTAGACAGGAAAGGCTTGATACGGTTTGCAATTATTTTAGATATGATCTTGTAAATGCATTTACACAGTGATATGGGTCTGTACTCATTGAAGCTAGTCGGTTTGTCTGATTTTGGAATAAGAGCAATAAAAGTGGTATTGAAACCATCATATATCCTGCCTCACACTCTGTTGTCCTCAATCATAGTCAGCAAGTCAATAGACATGAGTTCGAAAAAATGGATGAAAAACTCAATGGGCCAGCCATCAGGCCCAGGGCTTTTGTCCCACATGAACCATTTCAATACACCTTCAAGTTCGCCCAAAGTGACCGGTGCGTCGAGATCATCCATCTGCTCCTATTCCACAAATAGTTTAAAGTGCTGTGTAATGTGCATGATGTTTGGAAGATCAATGTTTGTAGATCACCTATAAAGATTGGTGAAATGTCTGGTGCCCAAATCAAATAGTTGAGACTGCGTTCTTGTAGTAAATCCATTATGATCAGACAATTCCCAAATGGCATTTGCAACCCTGCGAACATTTGCATGTTGCTAAAAAAATTTGGTGTTTTCGTCTCCAGCCTGTAACCAAATAGCCCGAATTTTAAGCCTCCAGTATTCCTCCTTTTGTCTCAGAAGTCCAGCCTTTTTGGTCTCAAGAGCATTTAGTTGCTCCCTGGTATCATCACTTCTATACCCCAACAGATCAACATTGTTAAGTAGGGCAATTTTATCATCAATTTTATGCATTGCCTCCCTCTCTGATCTCTTTTTGTTCCGAACCCACTGAATGGTAAGGTTTATAATGCGATTGAGGTTTTCATTGATAATTTTGCCTGGATCACGATCATTCAAAGGTCTACAGTGCTGCCAAGCCTGAGTGACCATCGAGTGATACTCAGGGTCTCTCAACCACCTGGAGTTGAATTTGAAGGGGGGGCGAGCCCTATTAGGACCACAATCGAATTCCAGAAATGTAGGAGAGTGGTCAGATTTACCACCTGTCCCCACCCACTGACGAGCTCGAGTCATAATAGGTAGGAGAGACTGCTTAATGAGAAATCTGTCTAATCTACGAGCCAAAGCAACAATTTCGGTCCTTATGTTTCTCCAGGTGGGTTGAATCTTGGTGGTTTGAATGTCAATAAGATTTGAGGCACCGAGCTTTGAGTTGAAAAACTTAGCCAAAGGTTCCGGGGTAGCTTGGGGGCCCCAAGATTCCGAAATACCTAATGAGAAATTCAGGTCACCGCCCAATATGATGTGGGGGACAGCCAACAAGGTACAAGACAATAAGGAGGTCCAGTAATGCTCTCTGTTAGTGCAGGGCCCATAAACATTAATCAAGGTAAACTCGATCTTAGAATTACCAAAAAGGACATTCATAGCTTTCCGTGTGCATCAAGGGAAATGAAGGTCCAATCAGGAAGAAAATAAGTTAAGGTAGCCTGCACTTCAGAGACCGCACCAAGCGTCTCCTGAAGAAAAAGAATATCAATGGGCTTTTGTGCTATCAAATCCATGAGGGCCAATCTCTTTTCGGGGTTAGCCAGTCCCCTGCAGTTGTAGGAGAGACAAATCATGATGTAACGGACAAAAAGGGTCTTCTAGCTCTAAGGACCCGCATAAGAGATGATTGAGTGCCAGCTTCCACTTCGAGATTGGATCTTTTGATTGCCTTCGCTAATGCAGAAGGTCTACCACGAGATTTGGTGGGTATACTTCCTTGACCCGGCCCAATACCAAATGCCTCTGAAGAGTGTGGAAGGGAGAGGGATCTAAGATAATAATTATGACGCGAGGAGGGAGTCTTCGAAGAGGAGGATGAGTGGCAGTAGGAGGGTTCAGCAGTAGTGTGATGAATTATGGGGGTGAAAGACGGAGGGGACAAAGCAATGGAGCAGCAGATCAAGGGGAGCTTCAGTGATTGGTGAGAATGAGTCAAAGATATGCATGATAAAGAATTAGAAGAGGACATATTAAATAAAACATCGCCAGATGTAGTAACAGGAATAGTAGTGGATGGTGAAACAACATAGCAATCAGTAAACAAAGAGGCAGTAGAAGGAATAGTACCCGAGATGGACGAATTTCACTGAGGAGGCACCATCGTGACCTGAGGGCAGGATCTGGGATGCATGTTTTTCCACGATGGAAGTTCATTCTGCATCAGCCCAACATCATGCAGAGCTTCAGGAGTCGACGACGGCACATCAGCAGTGCCCAGCTCGGTGTTGATATCAGGCACAGTCTGTGTACCAATTGAACATAATTTATTTGATGCCTGCCTGCCAAACCCATTCTTTGGGCAGTATTTGTACAAATGTACCACCTCATAGCACTTCCTGCAGCAAAATGGCACACCCTCATAGTCCAGAGGTTGCTACCACATCATCCCATCAAATAGCATGTTGAAGTTGTCATATAGACCATCTCGAGTGTCTAGGAAAATCAAGATGTGAGCCACTTCCCGGTTGCCAGAAGTCAAGTAGGATCGGTCATGATCCAGGTATTGGCCAAAGTGTCCCCGAATGTTTCGAAGAGCAGATTCGTTCCGAAATTTCAAAGGCAGTCCCGGCAGCCTCATCCAGATGGGGCCTGCACCTGCATTCTACTTTTTGGGATCAAACAGGGGAACCCATCTCTTGAGGTAGACTGGGTGCAACTCAAGATGCCAATAGTGCTTGAGAGCCCAGTCAGATTGATTAGGGAAGGAAAATGAGAGAGAGAACCATCCTTTGGTGAGTACCTAGACTTCCGGGAGTAAGTCAAGAGTCTCGCTCCAGATCTCACGAGTCCACCGCTGTAGTCTTGTCGCGGAGTCCAGATCTCATTGCTATTAAGTGAACGTTTACAAGTTATATGAACAAAATCCATAATTTATATGCTTTGTTTTGGGCAAATATCCACAATTTTTAATTTCTTCAGTTTCTAAAGAAACCATGAATTCACCATGCTCTTTCTAGCTCCTCATCTGTCTTGATCATCCCATCATCAAAACCATAAAGTGCTAAAAATTGTACCTACCTTGCCCCATATAACATCGTCAAAATCTTTCCTTGCCTTGACTGTTTGACCCCTCTTGATCCAGAAAAACCATATATAACCAAAATAAAAACCTTGAGCTATTATGAATAGCCTAATATCATCTTTCCGTAGTCATTTTGGTTGTGATCCTTACGGAGAGAGCCCTCTCCTGGCTTAGTAGACCTTGCTACTTGGCTAAGAGTGGTTTGAGGTTACCTCGGAATTTCCTTTTTCAGCCTGAGGTTCAATCCGAGTGATAACATTTTTGTGACTCCACTGGGGAACGAGGTGACAGATCTTCTCCAGGAAAGATTGTTCAAGTTTCAGATCTAATTTTTGCTGGTGAACAACAATCAGACACATATGAAGGCTGAAACAGTCACCTAGCGACTCCATTGTTTGAAATCCTAAGTTTCTAAATATTGATGGTGGCTCCAGTGGCAGAATGAAGGACTCAAATGTCGTTTCTATTTGTTCAAGGTATTCATGTATCGAATTTTCTAGTTTTCCTAGTTTTCCTAATCAATTACCGAAAGATGCATATTTTTTTAGCAATGGCCATATATTTAATGGAGAAGATCTCAGTTTGACTCTTAAACATGTAGCCAATTTTTAAAAAAGTTTTTGAACTTCTTATAGTCAAACAAGAAGATGCCTTCATCAGATTGTTCTATGATTCATTTCAAGGTAAATGTAGACAATGGATTGAAAATTTGTCTGTCAGATCTATGAAGTAATTTGCAGAGTTGTGGCATATCTTTCTGGAAACATGGATGGAGAAGGAAGAATTAGGAATAGAGGCAGCCTCTATTCAAGGATTCAGTGAATTGGAAGATATATGCACAGATGATGAGGTAGATGAGAACTTTTCTTCATCTCTCTCTTCTTATATGAAGTCCTGTTGATGTAGGCATGAAATTAAGTTCAAATTTTTGCAAGATTTTTCCATAAAAATCAAAAAATATCTAGCTGAATTGGAGACCCGAATACAGTCCCACGAACTGGACTGTCAAGTCCCATTCTTTGGGAACATTTTCCCATAGAAGGAAAGAAAGGTAAGGTTGCCCTTGGACGTTTGCATTGAAAATTTGTAAATGGAGGCATGTATTGAGCAGTTGGGGAAGCATACAGAGTCTGGATTTTATGATCTCGTAGCAACATATATGGAATATCTTTTCAATTTAAATAATATATCAGATTGTCTTTTGCAAAGCCAAAGAAATTGTGTGCATGTATGGTTGTCAGAATGCCCAATTTTGTTCTTGTTCAAGAACTTCCTATCATCATTATTGTTACAGTTTCTTGATTGGCTAATCTAGCATTAAAACATCACTTGATCAAGTGATGAATGGATCAATTAGAGTAGGTTTTGTTGAATAAGCTTAATTCCGATCATCTTTTACAGTTAGTCTTGAGTCAGCTTATTGAGTCAAGTTTTCACTATTCAATTAGTCTTTAGCTTTTGACTCCATTTCCTAATGAATAGGCACTTGGACTACGACATTCTTGGCACCTCCAAGGAGCTACCATCCCCAACTGGAGCCAATGTTAGTGTCGGTATTTGCATACTTCCACCAGGGATCAAAAAACATTTTGCATGAGCATCTTAGGTGTCCCACTCTAATGAAATTTTCAATCATTCCCTTAGGTCATGATATAAAATTTTTCCACTGGTGGTTATCCTTGTCAATAAGCTTCATTCTCCCTCAGAATATCATATTGGATGACTCATTCTCATGTCTCCTTGAGCATAATAACACATATGGAAATGCTTTTTTCACTTGGAAATCTTTTAAGTCAAAATCTCATTCATAAGGCATGTCTAAAGAAGTGCCATTAGGTCATTAGGTTTTTATATTTCTCAAGTTCACTCTTTAATTTCAGATAAGGTCAACACATATATGAGAGGGACTAAATAAGATCATCATGATGTAATTTTCATACATCAAAAATTGTATTTTTTCAGTTTAATGATTTTTATATAAAAATGTCATTTTGATATAAAATTCAATATGTAATTTATTATGTTTTTCTAAATGTATTTTTATGTTCTCATATGTAATAAATTCAATCCCAAGCCATCAAATGTAATCATTTCTAGCCTAAGTGGAGAAAAGAAGGCGAAACGCTATATTTAATCAACCTGAAATGCCAAAAATTCAGAAAGCTAAAGAGTATCAGTGCCAAAGACCAAAGGGAAAAGTGAAAATTAGAAAAGTGGGTGATTCAAATTAAAATTTCAAACCCACTATGCTATAAATTATTTCAAAGAACCTCAAATAACATCATTTTTTACATTCAACCATCAGTAGTTTCCAACATAGGAGAAAAATTCAAGGTCGTTGCGCGTTTTCACCCAGGCACTGCACATTTGCTGAGGTTGTGCGTGTTTACCTAGAGGCGCTGTGTGTTTTCCCAACAACTCCAAAAAAAATTACACAGGTGTTGTGCATTTACCTTAGGGTGTTGCACGTTTGCTTGGTTGTTGTGCATTTGCACGGGGAGGGTTTCAAAGAATTTCACCACATCCAACAAGCTTCACTCCCTCACAAATCTCTTCAAAAGGCTTTAAATCAGTAAGTGGACCCTAAAGACACCTCTCCTTTAATATATTTGGTGTTCCATAAAAAATTCAAGTGCTTGTTGCTATGAAACCCTAGATTTCATTTCCTTCCCATTTTTCATGCATCATATCCATATTCATTTCCCTAAACATATATTAGTCATAAACATTATTAAATCCTATGGTTTTCATAGACCTAGGTTTTCATTTACATTCATTCCCTCCATTTTTCTAAGCTATTCATCTCATCTCTCACTCCTTTCATCTCATTCCATTTACCCTAGGGTTTCCAAAGCCTTCAAATTCAAAATGTTTGAATAGGAGGACATAAATGTTAGTGAGGAACACACACCAAAGAAAAGTAACCAAAAAGGAGGGAAAATCATCAGATATGAACCAGTAACCATAAAGGAGCTCATGGCTTCTCCTCTCATTGTGTCATGTTTTAAACTTGTTGGTTGTATTGATTTTTGTGACAAAGTGCAGCAGATTTGGTATTACCTTATGTTGACAGGGTTGTTCATTACAAATCTTCATGATAGGCAGGTCACTCTTGCTAGGGTCACTTTTACCATGTCCACTAATGCAATTTCAACTGCTATAGGGATCCCTAATGTGGGAGAGAAATGGTTTAAACAAGGAAACCTTGATCAAAGCTATTATGAACCATATCTCAAACCTAGATACAAGGATGAAAAGAAGACCATTTTCCCTTTATCTCATCTTCTTGACCAATATTTCCCTGTGATGAAGATAATCATGAAATATTTCACCTATGAGGGGAGGTTTTCTTGACTCTATTCATATCATATCTGACTCCTCATGCACTTCACTAGAGTCAGAATGCTTCACATACCCTACTATCTCTCCCACAACATTGACAAGATGGAAAAAATTATACAAAAGAGGGATTATAATCATCAAATTCAGAGTATTTTCCAACATTCCATTATCAAGATGATAGTCATTAATCAACTTTAGAAAAATAACATTTCATGGAACACATTCATAGCAAATGAAGTCTTCATTACCCCACCTAGTCAGCATGAGCAGAATATCCCCTCATCATCTCATCCTCCCATATCTACTCCTCCATCTCAGCCTGTTGCTCATACATCATCACCTATTCATATGCATTCACCTCATGTTGATCCTACTTCGTCACCTTTCCATAGCCCTTCATCATCACATCATGATACTGAGGCATCAAGTAGTGAGGAGGACCTTGAGGCAACTTCAGCTAATGTAACTGATGTTGAGACATTTTCCAAGACCTATCAAAGAGGCTACAAGCATGTGTTTGCTTTATTTGGAATGAAAGGGTCCATGCCTTCTTCATCAAAAAAACAGGTGGACAAGGGCAAGGAAAAGGCTAAAGAGCCAATCATTGATGAGCAAGGCAATAAACATGAAATAGAACAGGAGTTTCAGCTAATTGACCTTGATGAGGAAGATGAGGGAAAAAACATCAGTGCAGTAATTAGAGGAAAAGAAGCAAATATTAGTGAAATTCAAGCTAATATTGACAGATAAAAGTATGTGATTGATTTTTTTGAGCAAGAAAACCAGCAAATGAAAAACAACAAAATCATAAATGAGGTCAGGACCATCAAAGCACAAAGAGAGGCAGAAAAGGCTAAGGCCTTGTTGGAGGAGACCTTGTAAATATTTGGTGAGATTAATGATTAGGAGTATCAGCCTCCAAGGTAAAAACAAATACTAGAGGGCTGAAAATAGCTCTAGCCCTTGAGAGATAGAGAGAAGCTGAGTTGGCAGAGCAGCTCACTCCAAGTGAGCTGCTTTCCCTAGATATTAGAAAGGATAGAGAGTCATGGATTGATAGAGACAATTTTCATCTAGAGAGGTTGCTAAATAAGGCTAAAAAGGACAATGATATTCAAAGGAAAATGGCAAAGCACTACGCCATGAGGAACAAAATTGCAAGGGTCAAGCTCAAACGAGCCCATGCAAAAATTCAAACTTTAACCAAGAAAAAGGAGAAGGAGAGGTTAGACATACTTGTTGAGGTGTCTCCTCATGCCTCAAGCACTTGAAAAGAAATTAACCTCACAATTTTGACAAATTTTTGGCATATTTGGCACTTTAGTGCATTTTTGGTTTTTTGAGTAGTTTTGGCACACAGAAATTCTACCAAACCCGCAACGACCTGGGCGCTGCGATATTTTTTGGGGAATCCAAATGAAAAATGGCCACCACCATCATATTCATAATTATAAATACATCAACCCTAGCATGTTTCAGAAAATTTGGAGGATAAATGGTCCCTCAAAAGTACAAAAAACTACCAAATTTTCATGTTTCTGCCTCCTTTTTGACCTAGGCACTGTGCCTTACTAGTATTGGGAGATTAAATTTTTTATAGGGCATATGAGAACCATTTTGGCAAATATAGGAATATTTAGAAAATATACTTAGGGAGCTTTCCAATGACCTATCTTGGAGCTTATTTTGACACCGGGAAGGCCTCCAAATGTTTCTTGCAAAAGAGGTTATTTTTCCTGTTAGGGTGCTGTGCGTTTGCCAGGAAAATTGCATTTTCACCGTCTTCACCAAATTTTGAAGTTTCACTCCAGTTTGACTTTTTACTTGGGAAAATTAAGAAAATTACTGATTTAAATGGTCATGGTGAATTTAAATTTCATGTTTTTTCTTTCATCTAAGGTAGATACATTAGGTGAGTCCTCTAGAGGTCAAATGAATCAGTTTCCTCTCTTTTAGACGCAAATTGTTGGGTCTTCCTAGTCTTCAGTTTCTTGTTTGGGAGTAGGTGAAACTAATTCATATCTCATGGATTTGACTCCTTAAGCCTCGAGAGAGTGGTTTTGAGGTATATATGATGTATTTTCTCAGTCATTGTAATTTTTGGACTCACTTGGAGGTTTGGCATCTCAAGAGACATACTTTTGTATCAGTATTGGCCTAGACATTAATCAAATTTGCAGTTATTTTTATGGGATCCATGTGGTATTGTGTTTAGTTTTAGTTTCTTCTTTTGTGCTCATATGTTAATTTTTTTTGTGTATTTCATCCATTATTTCATTGCTATTAAGTGAATGTTTACAAGTTAGATGAACATAATCCATAATTTCTATGCTTTGTTTTGGGTAAATATCCACAATTTGTAATTTCTTCAGTTTAGAAAGAAACCATGAATTCACTATTCTCTTTCTAGCTCCTCAACTACCTTGATCATCCCATCATAAAAACCCTAAAGTTCTAAACATTGTGTCTACCTTGCCCCATAGAACACCATGTAAATATTGACCTAATTTCCTTGCCTTGACAATATGACTCCTCCTAATCCAGCGAAAACCTATACAATCAAAAGAAAAACCCTCAGCTACTATACCTAGCCTAATATCTTCTCTCCATAGTAATTTTGGCCGTGATATTTATGGAGAGAGCCCTCTCTTGGCATAGTAGGGCTAGCTACTTGGATAAGCGTGGTTTGAGGTTGCCTCGGAATTGCCCTTTTTAGCCTAAGGTTCAATCCAAGTGATAAGAAGTTCAAAAGATATATGTGAGTTCATCCCCTTCTGAAAATTCTGCTACTTATCCTCTCATAAAAACTCAAAGGCCTTCATCTCCATCACTTCATTCCTCCTCTCCTTCACATATAGTTTATACTTTGCCACCTATTAATCCATTACTTGTCAACCCTCCACCCCCAATCATGGTTGCATGTTATTCTCCCTTGGTTCTTCCTCAAAATCTAGGGACTATGACCCAAGACTATCAATCCAAAATACCCCAATTTGATAACACCCAACACATAAATTCTTAGCAGCATGTTGGCATAATGAATGATTTCTTTGATCGATATAAGATTGATGTTGATGATGTTATGATGAGGTTATTCGTTCAAACCCTTGGAGGTGAAGTTAGGAAATGGTTTAGAGCTTTACCAGCTACTTCCATCAATGATCTAGCAGTTATACAACGTCAATTTCTAGATATATGGAAAGTTAAAAATAACACCCTCCAAATTCTATCAGAATATGAAATTATCAAAAGAAAAACTAGAGATAGTGTGCAGGATTATTGTGCTAGATTCAACTCTATTTATAATTTTATTCATGCTCACATAACACCACCTAAAGGATTAGTGCTGATCAAGTTTCCACATGGCTTTGAAACAAACATATCTTATTAGTAAAGAGAGAGGAACCCTCGCACTTTAGAGGAAATGCAAACCATAGCAGTTAGTGTAGAAGCCAATTTATTGGCCAAAAGAGCTAGGATGAGAGTTGAGAAGAGAGTTACCATAAAAGAAGAAGCATCAAACTCTAGTATTGATGCCAAGATATATTCTTAAATGAGGGCAATGGAATGAATGATTATTGATAGAAACATCCCTAGGGAAAATCAAAACCCTCTCCAAAACCACAATCAAAACAACAGGAGGAATCAACCACAGATTAAAAAAATGGGACCTCACCAACAAATTAGACCTACTTTTCAAGACAATTATGTTGATGAAAATGGAGATATCATTCAAGAAGAAGAAGACAACCAAAGAAATTTTTTTCGTTTACAAAATAATGATACTATTTTTTTCACACAAGAAGACCATAAGCTATTTCCATTAGCTCAAATAGAGATTGAATCAGATGAATCTGAAGAATATAAACAAGGATTTGAAAACACTATTATGGAGGTGCACAAACAATATAATCTTAGGAGAAGAAAACATTCTGACAATACTGCTAAAAACAATCCTGATCAACCTCCCAAAATTTCCTCTGATTCAGATCCTAAGAAAACAATAGAAAAGTCTTATAAGATGTAATATTCCCAATTAGCCATGAGCTAGTTTGAATATTAATTTTTGTTTCTGCTTTCATGTTTAATGAATAAGAGGATAATGGAGATCCATAAATCTCCTTAATAATGAATAAATCAATGCCAATGTGAAAAGAAGACATATTGGCAGCCTAATTGAGCACCCTTAGGTGTGGAAACGGGCTAGAACACCTTGAATGGGTGAACTTTGACCAAATCAACAACATTGTCATGGAGTAGTGGCATTCAATGAGGGACAATGCATTTTTAGATGGATATTTTTTGCATGGAAGTAGTGTCATAAATGGATGGGGCTTAGGGTTAGGAAGCTCATTTCTTATATAAGGAAGAGGATGGTAACCATATTATTCATCTTATGATACTTTTATGTTTTGATATATTGTCTATTTAGACATATAGCTTTCTTTGGCTATTTCGATAAGATTGCAGTGCTATTTAACACAGGGTGTTACTAATCGGGAATTCCACCTCTTTACTTGAGATGCCTCTTGGAAGATTTTTCACTACAATCCACTATCAGGAATTTCGCCAAAGCTTGAGTGTTAATAGACAATGCAGTTCCTGTTGAGGATTTTGTGTTGCATTGTAGGGAAGGATTTGTGGAGGTTTTATTTTGAAGATTTCTAAGCTAGATCTCATTCAAGGGAGGTTAATTTATCTTTTGAGGCTAGTAAACAAGGCCCTGGAGCATCATTGCTACATTTGGCATCAGGCCATAGTGTTTTTATCCCCTAAATCACAATATTATTTTGGATTTGCATTATTTTAGGGAGGCATTGCAGGGGTTTTTGCAGTAGGTGATTTGAGGAGTTATTTCTTCAGTGAATGGGTGAGAATTTCATCCAGAGAATATTTTGGAGGAGAGAATACTAATTTTCTTATCATCTTCATCCATTGATCTTTAGTTGCTTGTTGCAGCATACTTTCAACCATAGGGTTGCAATTCATTTTGTATTATTGGGTGTTTTTCATAGAGACCCTTTTGGGTTCTTTTCTGGAGGTTGTATAGAGCCCAGATCTTTAATTTTGTATCTATTGTGGAATATATCAACCCCATTTATTTTGTGTGCTCATTTTTTGTAGTAGTACTTTTAAAAACGCGTTGTATTAGTGTCTCCAACATTTTGATATAGTTACAACACCTCTTATTAATGGTTTTCTTCATTGGAGGCTTATTGTATCTTGTTATATGCTTTGTGGCCCATTATTTTCTATTATTTTTCTGCTGCTATGGTGAATGGAAGGCCTCCATATTGGCCTCCTGTTTTTATCTAATGCTTACACTATTATTTCCATGGTTTTGCAATATATTCTTGCTTTTCCCATTTGTGAATATTACAGTGGTATTGGAGCATAATCTTGGCTCAGCCTGTGCATCTTGAAAGCCAATATTTCATCAGAAGAAGGATATCCTCTCACGGATAGAGAGAAGATGTATCTCAAAAGAAGAAACCAAAAGTTTGAATACACAGATGATAAAGAAGACAAGGGTAAAAACCCTTTATCAGGAGAAGATGAAGAGAAGGAGTTTCCTAAGATTCTTCTCAGAACTATGAAAGATATTGTTAGAGAAATAAAGGATATGAGGATGGATAGATACAAGGAATCCCCCACAATATTTCTACATGGTGAAGGCTCCATCATTTCTCATCACTAGAGTGATCAACCAGTGAAGCAGCAACAAGTTTCCTAACACTCTACAATGCCTACATTCTTAGCAGTTGGAAATGAAGGGTTTCAAGAAAAAGAAACTCTTGAAGACTATTTCATGGAGTATGAATCTCAATATTAGAGATTCAAATATCACTTGAGTTTTCAAGAAATCTGTCAGATAAAGGACAATAGGAGACCCAAGCATCATAATAGGGTGGAGGATTCATTCAGAATCATGATCTACACCAAACTATGGGCATATTTTTCTTACCCAACTTTGATGGATCATCAAAATTCACTGCCAAATCATGGATAGATAAGCTTGGCATCCACTTCCAACTGAATAAAGTAGTGGAGATGGAGGCCATTAAGATATCAGTGTTGCACCTTGAGCACGAAACACATGATTGGTTGTTCCATGGCTTGTCTACATTGGTTCATGCCAATGTCACTTCATATTCAGAGTTCACAAGGAGGTTGGTGGAGATGTTTAATAGAAGAGATCTTGGGGCACCATTCATGGGGCTAGCAAAGCTTAAACAATCAGGTAATCCAAAAACTTACTTTTCTGAATTTTTAAAGCTTTATATTATCGTTCCTAATTTATTTGCAGCAAGAAGGATCTACATGTTTGTTGATGGGTTAGAATAACCTCTTCAAGGGTTGGTTAAGTATACCAAGCCAGCTACCCTTCGAAATTCCATTGAAAGGACTAGAGATCTACAATATGCCTTGCCAAAAGCAAAGGAAAAATTTCAGCAAAAGCCCTCTTTTCCGTCAAATCGAAGAGAAGAGAAGGCTCCTTTCTCAAAAGAGAGCCAAACTAAAAAGATAAACCTCTTAATGATGATGTCCGAAGAGATTTGAGGAGAAGGAAGCTTTGCTTCACATGCCAAGAATAATGGGCACCCAGACATAGATGTGCAACTGGAAAGGCACACTACATAGAGGTCTTCTCAGATGATGAGGAGGAAGAAGAAGAGGAGCCAAAAATAGGTCACAGTGTTGACACAATAGGAGATGATCCATCACCATTAGGAGATGGTAATGGGGAATTTTATCCAATTGGAGGGGCTCTTGCATCATTTAGAGGAGTACCCAAGTACTTGACCATGAGGGTTTAATTTTCCACCTTAGATCATAGGGTTTCTGTTTTGATTTACAGTGGGGCTACACACAATTTTATTTATGCCCAACTAGTGTAGAAGAGGGCAATACCCACAGATGATTTTGAGGGATTTTTAGTTTTGGTCCCAGGAGATAGAAATATGCAGTGCATGCATTATATTTCATCCTTATCTATTACCATGGGGAAATATACATTGAATGATCATTTCTTTGTGGTTTCCATACCTAACACCAATGTGATATTGGGTGTGCAATGGTTGATTACTTTAGGGAAGGTCACCACAGACTGGGAGACTTTGCAGATTGAATGGATGGATAGAAAGAGCGGTAAAACTCAAATGATTAAGGGCATGAAAGCATATCGCTCACATACAAATTCCACATAGAAATTAGAGATGGATTTGTGTAGTGGAAGCAAGGACATAATGGTCCCATCCATTATGCACGTGACTTTTGCCCATGGGGCATTGATGTTTTGTGGTAGACCCTCTGGGAGGCCATTTGATCCAGATTTGGTGAGAAATGTCTCACATCATGATGCATCATTTATTGATCCAGGAGGAATGGGAGCATTGGGAGGTCATGATACAGTGCTAAGAGTCTTAGGTAGACTCAAGGAGGAGGGAGAAATTCTCCCAACATCATCATTACCCACCCTAATTTGTGAATCTGCACTAAGGAAGGAGTATCTTGGGGAGGATAGCAACCTTCCAACATGTGACTTTGAAATGGGAGATGTCAAAGAAAATGACATCCATATGACAGATGTTCTTTTTGATAGATCATCAGTGCTGTTGTTGAGCCCAAATTAAGGTATGATTCTCACCCTGTAAATACTTTAAATTATGTTATAATTTCGATGGAATTCCTTTTCACATTAAAATAAGGAATAAAATATCATGAAAATGGGAACAATCAGACTAATGATGAAAATGATGTTTTTATAATAGGAAATTGACTTCTCTTATCTCCACATGCAGGAATGTAGAATTCCTGGACTAATAGGGAATGGAAGCCAACCAATGGACGCGAGCATATGAAATCCTAACAATTCCAATGATTGGTAGAAGGCAAACAAACGAATCCAAGTCCAAGAACTCAAATGATAGCTACGCATAGTGGACTGCCGTTTGAGAAACACTTTCTAAATTCTTGGAAATCACCTTTAAAAGGGAAAAGGATGAAGGAGAAGGGGAGACGGAAACAAGACAGGAAATTGATTTTGTAATAGAAAAATAAGAAACAATATGTCTTATTGTGTTTTTTTAACATCACTGGATGTAATATAGAGCTTTGAAAAATCATCTTTTGAATTTTTTACAGTGCTAAGGCTTCTAGTGTTCTGGGCCAAACCTCTGGAAGCTCCGCAAACGTTTTCATACTCTGTGTAGTTACAGAACCAATGCTTATGAATCTGATGCAGTTGTAGTGTATATTTCCATTTAATACAAATACAGTTCTCCTTCCTCAGGATTGTTAGAAACTACATTCTTAAAGTAGGACAAGTGCAATCGTATTTTCCGAATTACGATAATGTTTTGTTACCAATAGATAGTTCCAGTTCCTTTGATATCATTGCATTTGAATTACAGATCGTAGAATAAGCTGATTTTAGCATTATTTTTATTTATGAATTGCATTCTCTTTCTAGCATAACGAAGTGTTCAACCATTGATCGATGTTGATTAATTAAGTCATACAGAGAACTCCATCCAAAATTACTTAATTACTTGCTATATGAGTTATTTAATTCACTTCATTCATACTGTTGTTTTATTACTGTCCAACTTAGCTATCTTGTTGTTCCATTATTGCAAAGCTAGTTATACCGCTGCTTCATTATTTCTTAGTTAGCTAGACTATTGATTCAATTAGATTCCATTACTGATTAGCTTAGTTAGACTACTGTTCCATTTAACTCCATCACTGTTCAGTTCAATGTCTACTTGTTTTATCTAGATTGTTGTTCGGTTTAGTTAAGCTGTTGCTTCATTCCATTGGAGAAACACGAATTCTTGTTGCTCAATTCTAGGTTAAAAATCCAGCCAAGTCACCCTTCATAGGATAAGCAAGTTCAGGATGTTAGTAAATTCTCTCTCATTATTGACAAGGAGCATTTGTAGACAAACTGACTCACATATATTGTGCCGACACTCTTGGAATAAAAAGACTTACCCCGGGTTGATAATTAAATGAGGAAGCACTAGAGTTGTCAATAAAAATTCACCTCTATCAAAACCAACATTTTGGCACTGTTTCCGAGGAGAGTGTTTGGATTCATCTCCCTTATTTCATATTTTCTCCATTGCTGTGAATAATTTGGTATTGAAAACGAGAGGTAAAAACCTGCGTATCGACAAGAAACATGCTTGCCCTTTAGCCTGCTCACCAACAAGTTGTACAAAGAACCGTAGGATAGGTACTCTTGTTTTATGCCTAGGAAAGAGAATATAGAAAAAATCTGAAATCATTCGCAACCATCCTCACAATCCAAAGGACTGGTGATCTTTGGGAGGACAATATATATAGATAAAATCATTAGGAAAATTGAATATCAGGCATCTATAGGACCCAAAACTATTTCCATTCAAAGTCCTAATGCACTCCCTCAGGCAGCAAACTCGCCATCTATAGCCTACGCCAAGATTCATAGCAAGACAGAGGGATTTAAGCAAAGCCTACAGATTGTCATTCATAGAGACATTGACCCTTCAAAGGAGGGAGGCTCTTGCAACTTGCAAGAAGGCAAGGGCGAAACTAGTGGATGAATTCACATAGAGATATCAGAACCTAATTCCCCTAAATAAGTGATTGAAACAGAAGTTATTAAAATCCCAGATCAAGGAAGTGTTGTAAAACCCTCACCGCATTCACCTCCCAAGCTTATTAAAATCTCCCCTCTAGATCAAGAAGTTCCCGAATATTTCTAGCACCTCTTTGATCAGATGGAAAATAATCAAAATCAGAATCAGAGGCAAACATCAACATTAGAGTACCCTGTTGTTGATCATGCTGCCAATGCCCCTATGAAATCCATTCCTTTTCACAACATCCCCACCTTTCATGGGTTAACCATAGAAGATCCTGATGCATTCCTATTTGAATTTGATGTATTATGTAGAGGATATGACTACACCACTGATCCCTAGAAACAAAAATTATTTCCCTCTACCTTAAAAGGGACTGCACTCCACTGGTTCATGGGATTAGGAGGGGGAACTATAAACAAATAGAACCAAATGAAGAATACTTTTCTTACCAAATACCAAGATTATTTTTGAACCCGAGATCTAAAAGTCGAAATCTTTAACATGTCTGCAAAAGACAATGAAACATTAGAGGAATACATAGAAATATCTCAATACAATTTACAAAGATCCCAATATACCACGTTATCCAAGGACATTTTAAAAACCACAATGCTTAAAGTGATGAAGGAATACTGGGTTGAAATGCTTAACATAATGGGGAAGGGAGATATTTATAAGGAAGAATATGACAAGATTATCTCCTTATGTATTAAATGCTCCCAGGGTAGCTCACGCAATAGACCTGTTAGGCATCATTCTATGAATAAGGATCTTAAGCAGACCAGTGGAAATTTAACTAGAGCATAATTTGGAAATCTGTTAGAAAATTTCAAAACTGACATCCTCAGTACTTTGAAAACGCAACTTGATGTTTTACAAGCCAAGAAAAAACAAGTTATAGCCAAAAAAAACCTGGCAATCTTTTTCCCAAGATGTCGAAAGAAGCACAACCAAATGCGAAAGAAGCACAACCAGAGGGAGCATCCTTTAGACATGGTCCAGACTTGTGATATTTGCACTAAGGATCATGCTATGGACCAATGTCCTTCACTTCCTGAGCTAAAATCTGTCTATAAGGAAGCAGAAGAAGAAATGAAGCCAGCCAATTTAATGAATCATCATTGGCAATGGCATGCATGACCTGGCATACCAGAAGACCTTCCTCAATACTTCCCGTTTCCACAGTTCAACTAGAAAAACCCTGCAACAACTTGGCAGACACAAAACCCCTTCCAAACTTGGCCAAACCAAGTGTTTCCTATGCCACCTTGGCCTATGCAGCCTCCATCAGGGAGTAATTGGAAAAAAAATCCCTAGTTCTCCCCCTTATTGGTAGAATATCTCGTATCAAAACTAATGGCCAAACCCTCCTACTCAAAACACCAATTGGAACTGGTAGTGACCTACAGGGATGGGAAATCTACCGATAGGGGCAGGAACCCAACAATTACTAGCTCCCTACCCAATTCAGCATAACCAGCAGCCTGCCATATGCCCTCAATTACCAGCCCAACCTAATCCCAACCCCAATAATAGACTAGTTCAACTAATTTAGATCATATAGGATCCAAAACCCAATGCTGAATAGAAACAGTGCAACGAATTGAGGTTAAGATCAGGACATACCATATTATCTATAGAGGCCACAACTCCACCTCAGTCCCAAGTTGAAACATCCACAAGGCCTAGCTCAACGAAGATAACAAAAATAGGTAAAGATTAGGAAACAATTGACCAACAAAGACCTAAAGAATTTAGAGTGACTCTGCCTCCATTCCCTGAGAGATTAAAAATACCCATACCTATAATCACCTCATATTTTGAGATCCTGGGGGAATTAAGAAACCTTTGTATTAAAATTCCTCTTCTCCATGCCATCTAAGACATTCCCGTCTATGCAAATACAATCAAGGAATTATGTGGAAAAAAAATAATTAAGAAAACCATGGCTGCACCTACCATTCATGTGGTAGGAACACTATTTGACTTGCTATTAGGTAGAGAATCACCTATGAAATATGAAGACCTAGGAAACCCCATTGTAACCGTGAAAATTTCTGGACACTCATTTCCAAACACATTGGTTGACCTAGTGGCAACCATTAACATCCTAACTACGAGATCTTGTGAAAAACTAGGCATATCAGTCTTAGAACCTACAGCCACACATATGGAATTAGGTGACAAATTTGTTATCAGAGCAGAAGGTATAGTGCAATACATCACGGTCTCGGTGGACTCATGGGAATACCCAGCTGATTTCTTAGTCATTAATCCAAAAAATAGGATGGAAGGGCACCCATTGATTCTTGGGCGGCCTTGGCTAGCCACAAAAGATGCTTACATAGGCTATCAAGCAGGTAGCATGACTATCACTAGAGGAAACTCTATAAAAAATATCATTATTTATCCACTTGCCAAACCAGTCTGCCCATGATAAAAATTCACAAACACCCAGATACATATTGGGAGCAAAACAGTTCTTCTCTTTCCTTGATAGATTCAGCAGATACAATAAGATCCAAATAGCTCCTGAAGACCAAGATAAGACAACCTTTACTTGCCCATCAAGCACTTTCGCTTACATAGTTTTACCATTTGGATTATGTAATGCCCCAGCAACATTTCAAAGAGCTATAATTAGTATTTTTTCTGACTTAATAAATGACGGACTTGAAATTTACATGGATGATTTTACACCCTATGGGGAAGACTTTGATCAAGCGCTAGAAACGTTGGAAAAATTGTTAGAACCATGTATCTCTACTACACTATGTTTAAGCAACAAAAAATGCCACATGATGATGACTGAGGGGGTAATCCTAGGTCACTACATTTCTACATCTGGAATATAGGAGACCCAGCTAAAATAGAGGTAATCCTTCTGTTGGCCACACCTTGTACACAAATGGAGGTACGCAGTTTCTTGGGATATGCAGGATATTATCACAGATTTATAAAAAAAAATTCATAGAAAGAGGCACCTCTATATGCTTTGACTGGAAATGTTGAATTCCATCGGACTAAAAAATGTGACACCGCTTTTATAGACTTGAAGAAGTTGGTTTCAACAACACCAATCTTGCGAGGTCCTAACTGGAAATTTCCATTTCATTTCTCTTCCGATGCATCTGATATAGAAATATGAGAATTCCTTGGTCAAGAAGAAGACCGAAAGCCTTATGCTATTTATTATATAAGCAAAACCCTTACTCCTGTTGAATTAATTATACAGTGACCGAGAAAGAATTCCTGGCTGTAATTTATGCTATCAATAAATTTAGGCACTACATAACCGGATATCAAGTGTTCCTATACACTTACCACTCTACTATTAGATATTTAGCTAATAAACCAATCAGGAATGGAAGAATAACTTGTTGAGATTCAACAAGATGATGAGCTTAGTGAAAAGAGTCACCTTCACTAAGTGGGCCCGCAGGCTATTTTTGGGTGCAAAGTCTATTTTTAGACAAGTCATCATATTCTATGAGCTGCAGGATGCTATTTGTGGATTGTTGGTCAAGTTGGAAAAATAGATGGACTTCTATTTTTAGACATATTGGGCAGAATCTATTTTTAGATTGCTAGTCTAAAAATAGATATGTCGAATATTATTAGCTCTTAATAATATTTGGACTCTAAAAATTATCTTATTCTCTTGGAGCACTTCAGTTAAGTGCACAGATGTGGCATAGTAGCTGACAGAAGGAATTATGCTATTCCTGAGGGTTTACTGGAGCTAATGCATGAGGACTTCAGTTAGAACTCATGTCATAGAGTTTGGTGGAGTTATAGAAGTAGTTGGTGGAGTTGTACTCAGTTTAATTCAGTTAGACTCAGTTGAGCTAGTTGTATCTAGTCTAACTGATTAATACACTAGTGAGAGGGGTGTGAATTAATTAGTTAATTAATTCACTAAATAATAACTCATTAATCAATTGAATAATACATCATTTTAACTACAGTACATGGCAGTTTCAGTGGAGACTAGTGGAGAGGTAGGTGAAAGAGGAAGATAGACTATCAGTTTTGACTATAGTGATGCATTGATTTCATCCAACACTTAGTGGAGATTCCAATGAGGATTGTGCAGTGAAATCCAGGTGAATTTGAGTTCATTTAGAGCCATTCTTCAGTAGGGATAGCACAATGGAGGCAGGCTAGCAGGTCACAGAGATCGGTGCATGGATTTGCTCGATCGGGCCTGATTAGTGTGTAGTGATTGTATTGTACTAAGAGCTTGACATGTTCAGCTTTGTATGAGGATTGTTACATGATCTCTATGACATATATTATATATAGATAGTTGGGTTTCTTTAGCTTCACGCTTTCCCATTAAACAATTGTCTTAATGTGTGTGAATTTTTATGGTTTCATGTGTGCACTGCAATTGATTTAATTTTCGCATGTGATGATCAATGGTGGAATAGATTCTGTATTATGCATGAATTTTAATAGTGTGTGATCAAGAGAATCTTATATATATAACACACAAGTTATATAATTTCTACATAACTCGTTAACTACTGTTGTTGCAGGAATTCGATATAACAATCAAAGACCGTCCAGGGAAGGAAAATGTGGTTGTATACTTCTTGTCCAGGGTTCCCAAGATAGATGAGACACTAACAGTTGATGATCAATTACCTAAAAAACACCTGTTTGATGTAGCATTCAAAACACCATGGTATGCAGATGTGGCAAATTATCTGGTAGTAGGGAAACTACCCAGACATTTAACGACGAGAGAACGAAAATTGATTGTACAGAGCAGCGCAAGATTCTCTTGGATTGGAGGATACATATTCCATATAGGGGCCAATATGCACATGCACAGATGCATAAGGGAAGAAAAAATCTATGAAATCTTACGAGCCTGTCACGATGAACCCTGTGGTGGCCACTTTGCAGAATGACATACATGGCATAAAGTGTTGCAATTAGGCTATTACTAGCCTACGATTTTCAAAGACACAAAGAAGTATGCTTAGGCCTGTGATAGTTGCCAAAGAATGGGCTGCCCAGGCCAAGCTGATGAAATTCCGCTGCAACCACAATTGGTGGTGGAACCATTTGAATGATGGGTGTTGGACTTTGTTGGGCCATTCAACACACCATCAAACCAGAAAGCCCACATATTAGTTGCCACAGATTATGTCACCAAATGAGTGGAATCAGTAGCCTTGTCAAGAGCCATGGAAGAATTAGTAATTAAGTTTCTCTTTGGACTATTCGTATGATATGTCTTGCCAAGGAAAGTGATAACCGATGGAGGGGAATAATTCACAGGAAATAAGATCATATCTACCTTAATAAATCACCATATCATTCACTGCGTTACGTCTCCTTACCACCCGCAAGAAAATGGACAAGTTGAAAGAACTAACAAAGTCCTGAAGTCAATTCTTACCAAGACAGTAGTAGCACACTACCAGGACTGGGCCAGTAGACTACCAGAAGCCTTATGGGATTATTGAACAAAATGGAAAAATACCACTGGATATTCACCATATCAGCTAGTATTTGGGAGAGTACCTATCTTCCCTATTGAGTTCGAAATTAAAACACTGAGAACAACCCAGGAAGTGGGATTGGACTTAATAGACGCTCAAGCTAAAAGACTCCAACAAATAAATGAACCGGATGAAATTGGACTACTTACCCTACAATGCACAATGATCATTCAACAACAACAAGCCAAGTGGCATGACAACCTAATAAAGAGGAAGGTATTTCAAAAAGGAGATTGGGCACTCCTCTATGATTCCAGATTCCAAGACTTTCCAGGAAAACTGCAAACAAGGTGGCTCGGTCCATATGAGATTCAGGAAGTACATAACAATGGTACCCTTACCTTGACCAATGTAGATGGGGCTGGCTCAACATTTTGAGTTAACAAGCACAGAGTACGCCTCTATCACAAACCTCTCATGAAAGAATATTTTTGTCAACAGGGACAAAATGATCCCACCATCCATGTTGTGGTGCAAGGGGGTGACAACCCCACAAACTCAAGTACATGAGAGGTTTGACAACACCACTTGTAAATAATGTACATAATCGTTTTTCTTGTTGTACATTCTTCCCATTTGCAATCCATTTTCATTGTGTTTTTCTTATTGCTCTGTCCTTTTCATTTTTTCTATTCAATTCACAGACAACTACTGTTCAATATTTGAACGGTTGTTTTTCGATTAAATTAAATAGCCATCTACAGTGTTCTTACTTTGTTGTTCAATTTATGAACAACTGCTGTTCAGTTTTTGAACGGCTGTTGTTCAGTTGAGATGAACAGTTGTTTATTGTGTTTTTTATTGTTGCTGTTCAATTCGAGATTTGCTGTTCAATTTTTGAATGTCCACGGTTCAACCAAATTGAACAACTTTTCGCTGTGTTTTTTTATTTTTGTTGCTCAATTCGAGAACAACTACTATTCAATCTTTGAACAGCCGTTGTTCAACCAAATTGAATAGATTTTTTACCGTGTTTTTTAATTTTGTTGTTCAAATCCAGAACAATTGCTATTTAGTTTTTGAACAGTCGCAGTTTAACAAAATTGAACAAATTTTTGTTGTGTTTTTAATTTTGCTGTTCAATTCAAGAACAGTTGTTCAGTTTTTGAACGACCACAGTTCAACCAAATTGAACAACTTTTTCCTGTGCTTTTAATTTTTCTCTTCAATTCATGGACAACTGTTGTTCCATCTTTGAATGACCACCTATTCAACCACAATCAAACAGTTGTTTCACGTTGTTAAAGTTGCTATTCAATTCCTGAATAGATGCTGTTCATTTCTTGGATGGCTACCAGTCAAACGATCTGAACAATTGTGTGCCACTGTGTCTTTATTTTTTCTGTTCAATTGGGGAACAACTGTTGTTCCATATTTTAAGGGTTATTGTTCATTCGAGTTAAACAACCACTTTTAAGTGTTTATAATGATGAACAATATTTAAACAATTGTTGCTCAATGTCTTAACAACTGTTGTCTGACGAACTTAAATAACCATTCTTTTTATAATTGAGTAAATTTGAGTAGGGAATGGCAGTTGAAAGAGAGAGGGAAAATGGTAAAATTACAAATATGATGCCTTTGACACTATAATTCTTAAACAGGAAGTTGATATTATGCACACATGAGATAAAAGGCTAAGTCATCCACAATTCAAATATGATACCAAACAATTCAGGACCTTATGATGATATGTCTTTTTTCACTATTCGAGTAATATGTCCCTACAACATGAAGAAATAGAACAAGGGGTATTAATGGTATTAGTCTTTCTGCGTCTTTCACCATCCCTCACTCTTAAGGAGTCAATGAGCCTCCCTTAACAATCATTGTGTGTTCATGTAAATATTTAAGACGGTAGGGGGTCTCATTATGAGCCAGCCTACCATGATCATAAGGATTGAAAAAGTGACATGCCCATTATGAGTACCACACAAGGGTAATGACCTTCTCATCTATTAGAAGGACAGGAGGTCTCATCATGAGCCGGCATGATCACTCTTACAATTATAGTGAATGGCATTGTGATTATCTGGATACCACACCAGCACAATGACCTCCTTATAGATCAAAAAGTTACAATCCAAAAGGAAGTACTACATTTACATGCAAATCTCAAGAGAGGATAGGGAGTCTGATCACGAGCTAGCCTACCATGTTCATAAGAGTGTAGAAATTGACATGCCCATTATGGAAACCACGCTAGGGTAATGACCTTCTTAGTAACTTGAAGGATAGGAGGTCTCATCACAAGCCGTCCTGATCACTTTTCTACAACTCTAGTGAGTGGCACCATGGTTACCTGGCTACCATACCAGCACGGTGATCTCTCCATCAAATTGGAAAAAAAACTATTCTTACATAGGGATCATGGCTCATTTTTCAGGTTAAATAGAAACCCTATTGAGGCTATGAATGCCTGTTGGTAGTAGTGGCTCTGATTGTGGTATGAAAGAATGCTCCTTTAATAACCAATCGTTGTTATATACACCTTGCCTTCCATGTTTTTTACCACAAAGATATTACTCGAATTAGTGACAATCATGACTTACCATAAGAATAATTAACAAAGATCTGTTTACATATTTGGAACTTTGGAATGATAATGGCAATCATTACTTGACTCAGTCTTGCTTCCGTCATAACTTTTTAGTCGTGAAAAGACATCATATCGCAATAATGGAAATATTATTTTCTCTCTCTTTCTGGTCACTTTCGCACAAGATACAATTATGAAAACTTCTAAATCTAACCTTTTGATTCATATGTAGTAATTACTCAACCATCGATCCTTCACATGTAGAGTACCAAATTCTGACATTCCCATGTCCGCATTCATAACCAACCAAATCTCTTCTGTACTTGAGGGTGTGGGCGCCCTTTCTTCAAGAGAGGGGGTGTAATTGGCCTTAATTCGGCAAGCATGTGAAATCCCTGCACAAATCTCGTCAAACGCATTGATAAACACTACAATTAAGGCATGAATATTATTTACGTAGAGCTGCAGTCTCTCTTCCACTTGCAGACAACACCCAGTCGAAACAACATAGCCAAGAAGAAAAATAACCAGAGGAAAAGAGCATATCAGTTATGGGAGGAAATAACCTTCGAAGCGAGCCTGCAAAATTTCTGATTTCAGAGGCGGCGAGTGCCATCCTCCAGCGAGCTGGATGGATGACATATGTACACAGAAAACAAGGATCCAACATGAGAATTGCAATCAAATTTTTGCAAAATATACAGGAAGGTTAAATGAGAGTTAACGACCGAGCTATACCAATTACAGAGGAGATTATAGAAGAATTTTCTGGAATTCCATCACAAGGGGAAAGACGGGCAGAAAAGCATCTCCTCCTGAGAGAATCAATAGCAGTATACTAGGACCTAGATGAACCATTGGAACAAAAAACTAGAGGGATTAACCCTACCTCTTTACACCAGCGATGGCATGATCTGGCAGCATTCATCCAGAAGTTTATTACATGTGAAGGACGTCGGGATGTGGTAAAACCTCAACAAATCAAACTTTTAGCTGCACTCAAACAAAAAATTTGAATTAATCTGCCTACCTTTTTGAATTCCATATTGCATGATACTGTTGTTCGATTGAGAAAGGCCAAGAAGCCCGAAGCAGTGGTTAGTCACTAGGGCTTGGTAAAATTAATCATCATTCATGATCTAGATAGGCATTATATAGCATGGGATAATTTCGTCAACCCAGAGGCACAAGAACTAGAAGTAAAACCTGAGGGAACTGAAATTGAGCCCCCTAGGGTAAATCCTCTAAGAAGAAAAAGAACTCGAACCTCAACATCAGAGCCAAACAGGAAAAAATGGCCCAAAACGCCCCAGGGAACTTCGAACCCCATAGAGGAAGCAGAACCATCCCATGCACCTTTGTAAGAATTCGAGTAGGAAATGGCCTGAGTCCTAGGGAAAATAAGGACAAACTATGAATTGAGAAACTCACTAGAAGCAGGGGAGCAAGAGAAACTTGCTGATAAAAACCCCTCCCCAAGTAGCTCTGGTCACACTAACATCCTACTTGACCAAAAGGAACTACAAGATGATGAGGCTCTATCTCCTATTGATAATTACGAAGTGTATAGTGATGGATAGGTAGAGGATAGATTGGAATCACAAGATTATTAAGGTGACATTTTCCTTGTGGAGCAGAGCACACACACAGAGAGACAACCGCTTTGTCACTAGGAGGTAGCATCGATCCTCCTACTCAGGACCCTCACATTGAGGTCAATTCTCAATATGTAATCAGAAACACCATTCTAGACGCTATCCCTGAAAAGAACAATTTCGCTCCCCTATCACTTGCTGAAATAAGAATAGGTGAAGGTTGAGACGAGAGAAGAAGTGAGAAACTAAGAACGACCTGCAAGAGATTGGAAAAATTGGTGAAATATCTGAGGAAACCACTGAAAAAATAAATAAGGGCCAGGAAGCCAAGGACAGAAACATTTATTGCAGGAACTCAAACAGAACCAGTAAATATTGTTGAAAGCGAAATGCAAACCGACTTAGCCGGCACCATGGAAACTGGAACGCAAAACAATTTGATAACCACTACTGAGATTTAAGCACAAACCAACATGATAGACACCACTGAGGCTGAAGTGCAGACAAAACTAGAAAAAAATATCGAAACATCCACCCAAACTGAGTAGAAGGTTATAGAAGAAAAGGGGACCCAAATAGAGGAAGCCCATGCCTATGCCCATTTAGTAGGGATAGCTGCCAACCAGAGATTATGAAATGAACTAGTGCAAGTGCAGCATGAATTGACATAGTGCAGAAAGGAAGGGGTGTTGTTACAAGAATATCAGGCACTGCAAAAGAAGTTCAACGAACTCTTTGTCACAGAATATGATACATTCTCTTAGCTTAGAGGAGATGTACAGCTGCAAGCCTCCCTTTAATTTTCTAAAAACCAGATCAGGTAGCCCAAATCCTACGACATCTTCCAGAAAAGAGAGCATAGTCTAGATTTATGGGTCAGTGAGGAGCCTAAGAAACCCTTGCAACACATCATCCAGCATAAGAACTTCATGAGAAGGCCAAGTGTGAGGTCTAGGCTGGGAACCATCCATAAAGGTATCATAGAAAATGCACGAGAATACTTTGAGGACATTCGTGAAGCGACCTCAGCAGTAGCCAAGCAAAGGTGGATGGCCTCCACAAACAATGTGAAGAATAAGGAGCCATTCAATTACAGGAATTTCAAGGCTGCTGCCTCCAGGTTCCTTTCATACAGCAGCCTAGTCTACAGCATGGGGCATACCTGGTTGGGATGCAGATATAGAAACCCTCTCCTCTGGCTTCCTCTCGAGGATTCTAATCACAATTACGAATTTCCAGAGGGATCCACAAGCACTTCCTTTCCACTCATAAAACGAAAACAAGGCTTCATAACATACAACGAAAAGGCCTACCCTGCCTATTCCTTAACACGGCTACATCTCAATCATCTGTTTTCATGAGGACATGCAACTAGGTAAGAAAGGAAGTATGTTGGGCCTAAATTAAAGTATGATTCTCACCCTATAAATACTTCAAATTATGTTATAATTTCAAGGGAATTCCTCTTCACATTAAAAATAAGGATTAAAATATCATGAAAACGAGAACAATCGGACTAATGATGAAAAGGATGTTTTATAATAGTAAATTTACTTCTCTTATCTCCACATGTAGGAAAGAAGAATACCTAGACCAATGGGGAATGGAAGCCAACCAACAGACCCTAGCATATGAAATCCCAACAATTCCAACAACCGATAGAAGGCAAACAAATGAATTCGAGTCCAAGAACTCAAACGAAAACCATGCGTAGCAGGCTATCGTTTGAGAAAAAAATTGGAAATTCTTGGAAATCGCCTTTAAAAGGGCAAAGGACGAAGGAGAAGGGGAGTGAGAAAGAAGACAAGAAATTCATTCTGTAATAGACAAATCAGAAATAGTCTGTCTAATTGCATTTTTGTAACATCACTGGATGTAATATAGAGCTTTGAACAATCATATTTTGAAGTTTTTACAGTGATAATGCTTCTGGTGGTTTGGGCCCAACCTCTGGAAGCTCCACGCATGTTTTCATACTATGTGTAGTTACAGAACTGATGCTTATGATTCTGATGCAGTTGTAACATATATTTCCATTTAATACAAATACAGTTCTCCTTCCTTGGGATTGTTATAAATTGCGTTCTTAAAGTAGGACAAGTGAAATCGTATTTTCCGACTTAAAACAATGCTTTGTTATCAATAGATAGTTCAAGTTCCTTTGATATCATTGCATTTGAATTACAGATCGTATAATAAGCTAATTTTAGCATTATCCATATTTATGAATTGCATTCTCTTTCTAGCATAACAAAGCATTCAACCATTGATCGATGTTGATTAATTAAGTCATACAGAGAACTCCATGCAAAATTACTTAATTACTTACTGTATGAGTTATTTAATTCGCTTCAGTCATACTGTTGTTTTATTACTGCCCAACTTAGCTATCTTGCTGTTCCATTACTACACATCTAGTTATACTTCCGCTTCATTATTGCTTAGTTAGCTAGACTATTGATTCAATTCAATTCCATTACTGATTAGCTTAGTTAGACTATTGTGCCATTTAATTCAATCACTATTGAGTTCAATGTATGCTTGGTTTATCTAGATTTATATTCAGTTCAGTTAATATGTTGCTTCATTCCATTAGAGAAACATGAATTCATGTTGCTCAATCCTAGGTTAAAAATCCATCTAAGTCACCCTTCATAGGATAATCAAGTTTAGGAAGTTAGTAAATTCTCCCTCATAATTGACAAGGAGAATCTGTAGACAAACCATCTCGCATATATTGTGCCGACACTCTTGGAATAAAAATACTTACCCAGGGTTGATAATTAAATGAGGAAGCACTAGAGTTGTTAATAAATAGTCACCACTATTAGAACCAACAACTGCAACTATGGAGGATAGATCCCTATTGGAAATCCCAGCTGTTGGTAGATTATTCCAAGGATATTTTTACATGCATGATACTTGATGACCAACTGCATGAAGAGGGTTATTCAGTCCAATATGAAGTCATCTATTATCATGGTAGGATCTTCTTATCTAGAGATTTCATGTTCAAGGAGAAGTTTCTACAAAGATCCCATGAAGATTTTCTCTTCAGGCACACTTATTCCGTGAGAGCCTACAACACCATAATGGAGGGTTACACTTGGGAAGGTTTTGAAGAGGAACTATATCAACATTTGAAAAGATGCATGGATCATGTGGATATGGGAGAGATACATAACTCTATGGAGGAGTTATCATATCCACCTCTTTCCTCTTTTGGAATGGGAGGGGATCTACTTATGGACCATTCCAATTGTATGAGAAGAAATTATGGTAAGGAACATGTTTATGTGCATGGTGTTTCATTTGATGATTATTTTCATTCCTTTATCATGCATATGTTGGCCATTGCTCCAGGAGGAGCATTCTACCTTATAAACTTCATGGCCAATTTTGGGCCATAAACATTTCTGAACATGGACACTCCCTCAGAGGATATAGGGAGATGTTATATCACTCTTGGTGCACTCCAAAGGCACCAAACATATCTCACCTATTCAGAACTTGTGAGAATACTTGCGAAGCAAGTAAGTGGTGGGGAAACCACTCACCATACCATTATATGATGCAGTTATGAGATATACTGCATTGGTTCCACATGTGGGACTATGACCCACCTCCATTTTCGCATATTTATGTTTGTATGTACTTGGTTTTGATCCCACACATTGATGATGTACTTATCCTTTTTATGGGAATGATTGGAGGGACGATGGAAGGACTGGAAGTGCCCTTTGGGAGAGATATTATCCATGTTCATTATGCTACTTTTTTCAGGGAGAAGATTGGGAAAACCAAGATTTTTTCATTGGATCTATTGCTTCCTTGTGGGATGAGTTATTTTCATATCATAATAACTTACGAGGAGCATTTCATGGAGGGATGGATTGGGAGACACTTAGCTTATGAGGGAAGCTTATCACATGGAGGTGTCACCAATGGTGGAGCAGAAGAGTTGCAACACTCACCTTTACAGTTGCTTGAGGACAAGCAACATTTGGGAGGGGAGGATTGTAATATTCCCAATTATCCATGAGCTAGTTGGAATATTAATTTTTGTTTTTATTTCCTATTTAATGAATAAGAGGATAATGGAGATCCATAAATCTCCTTAATAATGAATAAATCAATTCCGATGTGAAAATAAGACATATTGGCAGCTTAATTGAGCACCCTTATGTGTGGAAAGGGGTTGGAACACCTTGAATGGGTCAACTTTGACCAAATCAACAACGTTGTCATGGAGTAGTGGCATTCAATGAGGGACAACACAATTTTAGATGGATAATCTTCGAATTGAAATAGTTTCATTAATGGATGGGGCTTAGGGTTAGGAAGCTCATTTCTTATATAAGGAAGATGATGACAACCATATTATTCAGCTTATGATATGTTCATATTTTGATATATGGTCCATTTAGACATATAGATTTCTTTGGATATTTAGCTAAGATTGTAGTGTTGTTTAGCATAGGGTGTTCCTGATAGGGAATCCCATCTCTTTCCTTGAGAGGCCTCTTGGAAGAGTTTTCAATAAATTCCACTATCAGGAATTTGGCCAAGGCTTCAATCTTAATGTAAAACACAGTTCCTATTGAGGATTTTCTATTGTGTTGTAGGGCAGGAGTTGTGGAGGTTTGATTTTGGATATTTCTGAGCTAAATCTCATTGGAGGGAAGTTCCTTTCTCTTTGGAGGCTACTAAAAAAGGCCTTGGAGCATCATTGATACATTTGGCATCAAGCCATAGAGTTTTTATCCCCTACAACGTAGTATCATTCTAGATCTGTGTTATTTTAGGGACGAGTTGTAGGGGTTTCTGCAGTAGGTGATTTGAGGAGTGATTTATTCAGTGAAGGGGCCAACCTTTCATCCAAAGAATATTTTGGAGGAGATCATACTCATTTTCTTATCAAATTCAACCATTGATCTTCAGTTGCTTGTTGTAGCATAATTTTAGCCATAGGACTGCAGCTTATTTGTATTATTGGGTGCTTTTTTTCTGGAGGTTTTATAGAGCCTAGATCTTCATTTTTGTATCTATTGTGGCATATATCAGCCCCATATATTTTTTGTACTAATTTCTTGAAGCAATACTTTTAAAAATGCATTGTAGTAGTGTCTCTGTCATTTTGATATAGTTGCAACACCTCTTATTGAGGGTTTTCTTCATTGGAGGCTTATTGTATCTTGCTATATGCTTTGTTGCCCATTATTTTGTACTATTTTTCTGATGCTATGGTGAATGGAAGTCCTCCATATTGGCCTCTTGTTTTGATCTAATGTTTATACTACTATTTCCATGGTTTTTTACTATATTCCTGCTTTTCCCATTCGGGAATATTACATAATAAATATGTTGAAACTCTTGGTAACAAACCTTCAGAGGTTTCTACTAAAAATATAGTTGATTTTGTGTCTAAACCAACTCAAACTGATGTTCCAACTACCAGTCAGAAAAGCCTACTTAAAACTAAAGAAACAGTTGATGTACCTGACATTCCCAATGTTGTAAAGATTCAATTATCATTCAATCTTCAAAACAAACTAGCCAAAGTCAAAATTCCCATCCAAAATAAACATACATAACTCAAGTAATAGAAGTACTCAAAATAGGGGAAACTATTGACACACTCAATTTGAATGATGATTAACCTAAATTGATGTTTAGTCCAGAAGTAGATGGTAAGTTACAAGAAGGATCAGTCCCTCCTTTCTATGTCAGCTTAAAAATACATGATAAAATCCTACATTATTCTATGTTGGATTAAGGGGCTTCACACAACTTCATTCCTAAAGCTGTAATGGAAAAGCTAGGTCTTGACATCACTATGCCCTTCAAAGATCTATACTCATTTTATTCAAGTAAAGTGAAGTGTTTAGGTATCATCATGGGCTTTTTTATAACTTTGTCTTGAATCGGAGCTAAAATCCTAGTTATGGACATTAACGTAGCAGACATTCCTCCTAAATATGGCATGATTTTATCACGTTCTTTGGGATAAAAGTTACAAGGAAACCTTCAACTAGATATGACTTTTGCTACAATACCAATATTTGGCTAGCAAAGAAGGTTGTATAGGGAAACTCTCATGAATACACGGTAATCAGTTAAGAAAACCCTCATAATTTCCCTCTATATTCTGTTCACACTGATTTGGATTCATTCATATTATTCAATGATACTGAAATTGAAGACCAATTTGGAAATTACTTGGACACACCTCAAAACGTGACTCTAATCGAACAATTAACTCCTAATTTAGAACTCTTCTGGAATATGACCTTTTATCGGGCTTGTAGTAATGAAGGCTCTAGAGCAGGAATCTGGTTATCTAATCCAGTTAATAATCATTGTGAAGGGCATTCCTATAAACTTAATTTTCAGTACACCAACAATATTGTTGAGTATGAAGCTCTGATGTTAGGTCTGTAGTTTCTTAAGAAATTAGGGTCAAAAGAATTACTGTGTAGGGAGATTATGAATTAATCATCAAAAAAGTAAAAGGAGAATATGTTGCTAAACACCCTAGATTAAGGGCGCATAGAAATGTAGCGCTCGATTACTTACATACTTTTGTGGAATATAATCTAGCAGTAATTCCAAGAAGTCAAGATGTCATAAATGATTGTATTTTTGTTTCTCCAAGAAATTGAAAAATACCTCACCCAAATAAACCACAAAAAATTGAAATTAAACATCGACCTGAAATACCAAATAACATGTGATACTGGTAGGTTTTCGAGAATGAAAAACAGATTGAAAACTTATTGCTATCAAAAGAAGAGTTCGAGGAAACATAGTTATATTTGGATAATCATGAACAAGATCAAATGAGAGTAGAAGATCAGGTAAAAAATCAAGCAGTTGTGTATAATCCTTTGGTAAACTAGTGTGATAGATTAGAAGTAAGTAATCACTTAGATGAAAGTGTGCATAAACTATAAATTCATGAAATAGATCTTGAAAAGGAATATTTTGAAATGCTTCAACTAAAATATAATGTTTTGGCTCAGGGATTAGCTCCATTAGAAGAACTTTTTGAATTCAATGATGTAGCAAAGAAGCCTAAAATTCAGCCCAGTGGAGCAGAAGTTGAGTAATGTAACATAGGTACTGAACAAAACCCAAAGATGATTAAACTTTCAAAAAAATTACCTCTTATTACCAAATAGAAATATATATCCCTATTCAAATAATACATTGATGTGTTCGCTTGGAGTTATGAGGATCTAAAATTTTATGATTCCAGCATCATTCAACACAAAATTCCAATTAAAGAAGAACAAAATCCTTTCAAACAAAAGCTTCAGAGGATAAATATATTTTTGTTACCTTTAATTAAGAAAGGCTTTAGACGAATGTATGATGCTAAAATTATTTTCCCTCTCAGATATTCAAAATGGGTGTCAAACGTAGTACCAGCCAAAAATAAAACTAGAGAAATCAAGTTGTGCATTGACTTCAGAAACTTGAATAAGGTTTCCCTGAAAGATAACTATCCCTTACCAAAAATGGACCATATATTACAAAAGGTGATAGGATCAACTAGGATATCATTACTATATGGTTTCTATGGCTATAACCAAGTCTTGGTTGATCCAGAAGATCAAGATTAAACAACTTTTACCACTCCATCGGACACTTTCATGTATGTGAAAATGCCTTTTGGACTGATGAATGCTCGAGCCACATTCCAAAGAGCAATGGACATTGCCTTTTCAGAAGAGATTGGCATCTTTATTTTAATATATATGGATGATGTAACTATGTATTCAAATTCTGATGAAGAACACTTGATACATTTGAGATAAGTCTTTGAGAAATGCAGGAAATTTGGCATATCTTTAAATCCCAATAAAACACTATTTGGTGTAGAAGAAGGTAAATTGTTAGGACATATCATATCAAAATATGGAGATAGATTGACCCTAAGAGAATTGAAGTAATCCTAAAGATTAGTCCCCCAAGAAACATTAAATAACTTTAATCATTTATAGGGAAAATAATTTTTTTCAGAAGGTTTATCCCTAATCTTGCTGAACTTCTTAGAAAGATAACCAATACGCTCAAGAAAGATTCTGAAATCAAATGGAGTATAGAATCTAGGAAATATTTTGAAATGGTAAGACATGCATTAAATAAAGCACCAATGTTGATCAATCTAGATTTTTCTAAAGATTTTATAATCTTTTATTTTTCTTTTGAGCACATTGTTGCAACTGTTTTACTGCAGAAAAATAGTGAAGGATTTGACCAGCCAATAGCTTTCTTCAAAAAATATTTAAGAGATGCTTCTCTCAAGTATAACATCATGGAAATATAGTCCTTTGCACTAGTCAAAGCAATTAAAGTTTTTAGATTTTATATTCTGCATTCACATATAATTTCTTATGTACCTAATGCTATGGTAAAAGATATTTTAATGCAGAATGGATCAGATGGAAAAACAAGAAAATATATTGCAGTAATTTTGGAGTATGATATGGAAATAAAACCTACCAAACTGATTAAAGGTAAAGGACTTGCACATCTTATGGTTGAGTCCAATTTTCAAGCTCTGGACATAAATTTGGTAGCAACTTTGGACGATCAAGAGGAGAAGATGACTCCACAAATCAATGAAGAATTTTTAAATTCTCTCTGGTATGCAAACCTGCTTTATGTATTGTTTAATTTAAATGCTCCTTCTAGTCTTACAAAAACTAAAGCTATATTTCTAAAATTAAAATCAGTAAAATTTTGCATGATTGATAATGTCCTTTATTGGAAAGATTCAAGTGGCCTATTACTCAAATGTTTGTTGAAGAATGATGCAGAAAATATTATGAATAATTTTCATGAGGGAGACTGTGGTGGCCACCTATTTTGGAAGACTACTTCTAATAAGATTCTCAGGGCTGGTTTTTATTTGCCCACCCTATTTTCTAATGTATACAAGAAAGTCACAACATGTCATAAGTGTCAATTTTTTTAAGGTAAAATGAAACTCCTACCCTTGCCTCTCAAACCCATTTCTGTTGAAATCCCATTCCAACAATGGGGTTTGGATTTCATAGGTGAAATCCATCCTCCTACCTCTGCCAAACACAAGTGGAATTTAACAGCCACAGATTAATTCGCTAAGTGGATAGAGGCCATCCCTTCTATAAATGCCACTGATGTTGTTATTACCAAGTTCCTTGAGACCCATATCTTGTCCAGATTTGGCTGCCCAAGGAGAATCATCACTAACAATGTAGCAGCCTTTAAAACCAAAAATATGGTTGAATTCTGTGATACATATCATATTTCCTTAGGACATTCAACAACCTATTACCCACAAGGTAATGGAATGGCTGAATCATCCAATAAGAGTCTAGTCAAAATCATCAATAAATTATTAGAATAGAATAAAAAGTCCTGGCATAACAAGTAAGTCAGTGCACTTTGGGTTGATAGGCTTACTACAAAGAAGTCCATTGGTATGTCACCATACCAACTTGTCTATGGAAAGGACGTTGTTTTTCCAAATTCTCTAGCACAAGCAGCGATGAACATGATGCAAGAGTTACGAGTGGAATAAAATGATGAAATCAAAAGGATTCATCAAAACATTCAGTTGCAGCAAACAAGAGAAGAGGTATATAACAGAACAGATCTCATCCAAGAAAATATGAAGAAAATATTTGACAAATGGATGAAGACGGCTAATTTTTCTATTGGTGTCAAGGATATAAAATGTGATGCAAGGAGATAAGACAAAGGAATGCATAACATTTTTGATAATATATGGATGGGACCATATATTATAAATGCTTTTAGAGGTGGAAATGCATTTTTTTCACAAATATAGATGGAACGGAGTTACCTGGTGGTCCTGTAAATGGCAGGATGTTGAAGCATTATTTATCCTGGTCTAAAGATTATTTTTTCATCATTGTAAATGTCGTATTCAACATATATTGGATTGGATGTTTTTCTGATTAAGTTTGAAGCCCGCAGAGAAGGCCCTAATCCATGGTCAACAGACTATCATAATATTTGAAAGAAAAAAAGGAATTAGATTACAGATTTCTTAGATGCCCAATGGTTAAGGCTACTGATCACAAGTTCTTGACACTTCAATGCATGGAAGTTCCACCCCCAATTGGAGCCATTGTTAGGGTCCTATATTTCATAGGATACCAAGGTGACTGAGTTTATTCTTTCAGTAAAATTTACTTTGTAAAATTATTTCCGAATCTGCAAATAATTTTTTAAATAAATAAAAAAAATGAGATAACGTAAAAAATCAAAAGAGGGTATATGTTATAAATAAAAAATATAATATGTGAACCCCATAAAAAAGAAAAAAGGAAATAAATCCTGAAAGTGTTACACATTCAAATTCCAGTACTCTTAATTTTAGATTACTTCTGAAAATAAATTGTGTGCAGCTTGTTAAAAATGGCACAAAACTTCAATAAAATTCAATCATACAGTTTAATCATGATTGAATTAGGATTAAATTGCTTGTCAATAGGCAGTGAAAAATAATTTTTCAAATTGTTTAATCTTGACAGATTAATGATTTACGTAGAAAATAACATTGGCTCAATAGTTTAACCTGAACCAAGGAAGGTGTTGTAACATCATCTGTTTTGATAAGTTAGCATAAGTAGTTGAATAAGTTCAAAATGATAACGTAGGATATGGATGCAAAAGAATGAAAAAGTTAAAAATGTTAGGAAAATTATTATTTTTATAGGCATCCATGTAAATAAAATTTCAGGTGTTAGATACTGATCTGGAAATGGGTTAGATAAATTTTTATGCGTTTCAAGAACCTCGTATTTGTTAAAACAATTAAGATCTAGCTTATTCTTGACTTGTGCGGAAATTTATACTTGGAACAGGTGTATGTTTTGTAATTGTTTAAGTGATTTAAGAACATTTATTTTTGCTGATATTAGGCACATTAAACAACCATATAATGCAACAAATAAACTTCAACACATAACAACAAATTTAATATAATATTTCACCCAAATATCGTGGGCTACGTCTCCTTGAGCCTATGTCAACTAACTTGGCTCTTTGGGATTAGTATGAAAATTTTGTCTTAAAAGTTAAAAAATCAACTCAAATTTTTATCTAAATTGAAACAAAGGGTTTAGAATACCATCATACACCTCTCATGGTTGTCATCACTTTGAAGAAAGAATTAGGCTTCCTTTAGACTTGATTTTTGCTGTCGATGCCTTACTATTCCCTGAGCTTCTATGTGGGACTAACCCTTTAAGAAATAATTTTATATCCCTAAAACCTCACATACTATTTCCATCACATATCAGACTTCCAAAATAGAATTATCATTTTCTCAAAATGAGCACTGGCTCCCAATCTAGGCCTCCATCCACTAATGGCCCTAGGTTGCCCGAAACTTCCCTATGGCTTCTTGAGCTCTATAAGTCTCCAAATGAATTTTAAAACCCCTTAAATGGATTAAAAATGTCAAAAATAGTTATAATAGACTATTGGTTTTCTAAAATTGGACTCTAGCTACTATGGTTTTGCCTCCAACACCTCGTGGCACCCCTGGCTCTAGGGTTACTGAACACTTCTCTAAAGCATCTCAATCTTCAAAATTCTTCAAAAAACTTTGAAAAATCCATAAATGGATTCATAAGTATCAATACAGTCAGAAATTACTATTGGTTTCCTGAGAATGGATACTGGCTCCTCTGGATAGGCCTCATTCTCCCGTTGGCACTTGCTAGCCCCGGTGGACCCTTGAACCTCTCTAAAGTATCAACCTTAAAAATTCCTCTACATGCTCTTCAAACCAAAAAATTAGTTCTATAATTTATGAAACATCCAAAATTTACTATTGGATTGTTGAAAAAGGCCTCTAGCTTCCTTGGCTAGGCCTCAAACTACTATTGGCCCATGGTGGCCCTAGTGGCCCCTAGAACTTCTCTGAAGCAAAAAACCTGCTCAAAAGTCTTCTGATGGCTCTGAAACCATAACCAATGAGTCTGGAATGTCTAATATAGTTGAAATTGACTAATCACACTCTCACAATGGACGAATCTAGCTCAATATAGAGCCTAAACCAAATTTGTCCAGTGACCCCTAAAAAGCTGCACTAAATGTGGAGGAACTGAACTTTAACTATAGTTTATTTGAAAAAATTCACCAAAATTAAAGGCGCTCCAAAAATTCTCCCATTAATAACCATGGCATTAAACGATGGTTAGGAGTTGGAAACATGTCCCACAGAACTCCGCGATTTTTCTTGGAGGTTTAACATTGGAGTAGAATCGTGGGTGGATGGGCTAACCGTGGCATGTGACTGGAGCGGAACTTACGCTTGGAGATTATGGTTAGTGAAACCGTCGAAGATACACACCGTTGTAAAAAACACCTTGTGACCAGGTTTTAACATAACTTCGTGCCGGTGGTTAGGGCTGAAGCCCTTCATCTTGAGCCATGGCCACATGTGGAGGGGCTGGCCCCTCCTGGTCCCCCATACATGCAACCACTAAATTTTAAATAAATTCCTCTTACCATTTATGTTAAGAAACTCAGGAAAATCACATGGTAACCTTTGAGCATGCTTGGTAGTAGGTCTTTGGATCTACCCGTGGGGACCCAACACAATTTTGAACCATAAAACCTGGGCCACATGGCTGCCTCCGAGCTTGCCAAGTAGCAGCCTCTAATTGGCTCATCAAAAACACGTACAGTCCAACTTCAAATTACATGCCAACACTTTTCAACATCTAGTTGGCCCAAAAGGAATATTTTGGCGAATATTTTGATGAATATTCTAAGAATATTCCCTAGAATATTCATTTGTTTGAATTTTCCAAAACCCATTCAAACTTAGTCAAAAGTGAGAAATTGCAGTTTCGTGGACTTTTCAAATAGCGATAACTTCTTCATACGGTGTCGGTTTTTCGAACCGTTCACAGCGTCAGAATCAAGTAAATGATATATATCTGGTTTCTTAGGTTCGAAACACTTTTGAACACTTTGAAATTTGAGCTATCACTTAGGTCCTTGATCCAAATTTGATCACACATCACCATTGGGAATATATTGGACCCCAAAAGACTAATTACCTGATCTATTCAATACATGAGAGTACAACACTTTCATTTTTCCAACCTTCACACACTTTTCCCTGTATGGCTTAGTGCCTTAAAACCCAACTTGAAGGTATTCAACACTTCCCCTCCTGAATGCTCTTGTCCTCCTGTCAAGAATTGTCTTCCTTGCTCACCCAGAAATTTCTGGTGAGAAATTTACAGAAGGTAGTTGAACATCACTTCCTTGATCATCGATCCAAGGTGGCTCAAACAAATATAAGTTTCCAACAGAAATGCATATATAACTGAAATTTTCATATGTACAAATGAATCTCGGTCTTACTATGTTAAGATGTCAAATCACTTCTTACCAAGCCACTTCCATGGCAATTTTTGTTGCTAAAAATCTTCTTCATGTGAAACATCTGTTCTCACATCAATGATGGAACCTTTGGTTCCAATTTCACCAGTATTTCTATCCTCTTGCTTTGAATGCTTGGGATGATTAGTTGGATGCAATGTCCAACATTGGGAAACAACATGTCCCCTCTTTTGGCAATGTGTGCAAGTCTTTTTCACCTTCTTTTCAAATTGAATTCGCTTCGATAGTTTCATGTATGCCTTCAATCTTTTCCAACATCTCAAAACATCATGGTTACATAGACCACAGTATGAACAACAACTCTTTCTTTCATTTACACATGCAGATTTTCCATGCTTATTAGAAACATAATAAACTTGACTATGGGAAGAACTATACCTCAAATGTTGTCTTGCATGTCCATCTTTTATACCTTCATGAGGAGATGAACTAGTAGAGGTTCCAGCTGTCTTTAGAAGACTAACATGATTTTTCTTGTCTTGATAGTTGTCTGAACTCTTATTCTCGCCATAAGCTACATGTCTACACACATCTTGCTACAACATAGGATTCAAACAATGGAAATAAACTTGAAAACAAGCTTGACATGTTTGTGGTTTAGAACTTGCGACAAAATTTCTTTTTGAAGTTGTCTCAAATGCCTTCATGGCTGTATATTTTTTGCCATAAGATTGAACATAACCAAGTCCAAAATTCTTAGGCATCTCCTCAACCAAAATAGGATCAAACATGCCTTGTGAATGTTTGCCTAGAACCTTGCCTTCATAGCCCATTTTTAACATCAACTTGGACCCTATACCTCTAGTGTTCTTTTCAAATTAACCTACACATCTTTCTGAAGAGGAAATTCAAGAGAAAATTGAGTGAATTACCTATGCTTCATGCATGTTATTGGTTAAGGCCTCTTGGGCTTGATGAAGCTGCATATCCATCTCATGCAATATTTGAAGAAGTTCTTCTTTCTCTTGCTTCATAGCAACCAATTTCTCATGAATTCTAGTGCTTTATCTTCTATCTTCAAATAGAATTTGCACCATATCCTTCAGGATGTAGATGTCTCACTTCATATCTTCATCGAAGAATCCTATGAAGGAGGAGGATTTTGAAACCTAAATTTTTGAAGTTTTCATCTTGTGTACATGAAAAAAATAACTTAAACAAAAATTCACAAATCTTTCAAAAACAATTGACATATATTTTGAACAAGATGGTTGTAGAGTCAAGCTCTTCTTCAAGCAACCTTTTTGCAAACAAACTTCAAGATATTCTTAAAAAGCAATCGTCAAGAGGGTTTGTGATTCAAGGGTTGCCTTGAATCCTTTGGGTACGGAAGATGCCTTCAGACCTTCTTCCTTATTGTCCTCTTGTGGAATTAGCTAGCAATAGCTTTCCCTTCACCTCTACCAAAATCAAAATTGTAAGCATCAATCAATTTCCAAAGAGTCAACTTACTTGTAGTGTTAAACACCTTTAAAGTCAAAAAGAAACCTTGTGATCTGTCGAGAAAGAAAAATAGTGCTCTGATACCAACCTAATCTAAAAATGGGTTGGATAAATTATTATTATTTTCAATATCCTCCCACTCAATTAAACAATTAATATCCAGCTTATTCTTGACTTGTGCGGAGATTTATACTTGAAACATGTGTATATTTTTTAACTATTTAATTGCTTTAAGAACATTTGGTTTTGCTGATATTAAGCATGTGAAAAAACCATATAATGCAGAAAATAGGCATCAACACATTAAAAAAATATTAATATAGGAGTTCACCCAAATATTGTGGGCTACGTCTCCTTGAGCCTATGTCAACTGAATTGGCTCTTTGGGATTAGTATGGAAAAATTATTTTACAAGTTAAAAAATAAACTCCAATGGTCATCTGAACTAAACCAATGGGTTTAGAATACCATCATACCTGTGTCATGGCTATCATCACTCTGAAGAACGAACTAGGCTTCCTTTAGACTTCATTTCTGCTATCGGTGCCTTAAGCTTTCATGAGCTTCTCTTTGGCACTAGCCCTTTAAAAAATATTTTTTGTCCCTGAAACCTCACCTACTATCTCTAGTACATATCATACTTCAAAAATATATTGATCATTTGTTCAAAATGAGCACTGGCTCCCCAATCTTGGCCTCCATCCACTAATGGCCTTGGGTTGCCTGAAACTTCCTTGTGGCTTCTCGAGCTCTATAAATGTACAAATTACTCTGAAAACCCCTTCAATGGATTCAAAATGTCAAAAATAGAAATAATAGACTACTTTTTCCTGAAATTGGCCTTCGGCTACTCCGATTTCGCCTCCGACACCTCATGCACCCCCCATCTCTATGGTCAATGAAAAATAATATGAAGCATATTGGCCTTCAAAAGTCTTCAAAAGCTTCTGAAAACTCAGAAATATAGTCAGAAATGACTATTTTTTTGCTGAGAATAAATATTGGCTTCTTTGGATAGGCCTCATTCTCCAACTGGAACTTGCTAGCCCTAGTGGACCCTGAAAGTTCTCTGAAGTATCTCTACCTTCAAAAGTCCTTTACAGGCTCTAAAAACCATACCATTAGTTCAAAAATGTCTAAAAAATCTAAAACTGACTATTGGATTGTTGAAAATGGCCTCTAGCTTCCTTGGATAGGCCTCAAACTGTTGCTGGCCCATGGTGGCCCTAGTGGCCCCTAGAACTTCTATGAATAAAAAACCTACTCAAAAGTCATCTAATGGCTCTACAACCCTCTCCAATGAGTCTAGAATGCCTGAGATAGTCTAAATTGACTAATCACACTCTTATAATGTATGAATCTAGCTCTAGATAGAGCCTAAACCAAATTTGTCCAGTGACCCCTAAAAAGCTGTAATATTCCTAATTAGCCCAAGCTAATAGGAATATTCAATTTTGTTTTTTTTTCATGCTTATGAATAAAATTGTAAAGGAGGACCAATAATGACTCCTAAACATCAAAATAAATCAATGCTCAATGTGAAACAAGCTAAATCTAAGCTACTTTCATAAACACACTTAAGTGTGAAAGAGGCTGGGCCAATTGACTGGGTCAACAGGATCAAATCCACAACATTGTCTACATGCAATGTGTCTCCTAGAGGCACATCCCAGTTCATGTTGGGGGTCACTCATGTGAATGAGGCGAAATCATCAAGGTGGTTTAGGGTTTAACAAGATTTACAAATTATAAAAGTAGGAGGAGGACACCAAGGAGAGGGTTGATTATTTGATATTTCTCAAGGTGTTGTCTGTTTAGACATTCCTTATTCTCTGGCTGTTTAGCTGAGAATAATGTTGTTTAGCACTTGGGTGTTCCTGGTCAGGAATCCCACCTCCTTGCTTGAGTAGCTCTTGGAGGAGACTTGTTCTATCTTATCCACTATCTGGCTTGGGCAAAGCTTCATCTTCGAACCAAAATTTAGATCCTGTTGAGGGTTTGATTGTTTTTTCAAGCTGTAGCAGTGGAAGCTAGATCTACACAGATATAGGAAAATATAGTGCCTCTTCTCAGTGAATGTGTCTTTTAACCTCCTCTAAGAGTGTATTGGATCATTAGAGCTACACTTTCATACCTAGGCATTAGGCCTATTTATTATTGAAGCTAATAGCAAAATTTCTCTCCCATAACTGCATTATCTGCAAGAGGGAAGTTGCAGGGTGTTTGAGCAACGTTTTGGAGGACTGATATCTGGTGTTAAGGGGTTATCCTTGCACTTTGGTGATCCATGGATTGGGCATCCAATCTATGTTAATTTCAGATCTGATTTTTATATGGTTCTATTTACTGCAGGACTGCAACTTAGATCTCAGATCTACTCATTGTTGTTCATGATTTGCTCAGATCCCCAAGGGGAGTGTATTAAGGAGCCCATGTAGTACAAAAATATGTATTGGATATATATTTTTGTGTAGATATCTGCTCTAGATCTAAATTTTAATATATATCAGCTGTAGCATCAATAAAATAACACTGTCAGGCTTTGCAGTCTCATTTTTTTGTTGCAGCACCTCAATCTTGAGGGATTCTTCGTGTAAATATTATGTCTATCTATTGTACAGTGTATGGGACATAATGTAGAGCTTATTTCCCGATTTCCATACCATATTTCATCCAACACCTTCATAAAATCATGCAGTCTATGCTTCAGTAAGTTTTGGAGTAATCAAGTCATGGGGATTGCGCATTTTTAAGCCATACTAGGAGTGGGAGACCTAGTTAACATAGCTAGAGTCATTTTTTTTTTCTAAAAATTGGTATATGAGTCCCACATGACCTAAGCTACGAGATCCCACCATTTCCTGCCCTTATTTTTACTCTCATCTCTGAAATTAACCTTTTTAGGCATAAATTGATACTTTTCCCCAACTTTTGGCTCATAAAATGAAGTACAGTTTGCTGCTATAGCTTGGATTGATGTTTATGTGTTTTTAACATTTCCTATGAGCTTATTTTATGCTGCATATCCATTACTAAGTTTATACATTACTGCAGTCCCTCATTGGGCATTTATCAAGCCATACTAGGTGTGGGAGGCCTGTTTGCCCCACCTAGAAGGATTTCTTTTTGATATCCTCTTGGATTTAGGACTTATATACTCAGATATAAGGGATAAAAGTGTTGGTTTCAAATCCTGTAGCAGCCATGCCTGGAAAATGCATTTTCCAGTCATGCCTTGCTGACAGTTCCCGTTTTGGGATATTACAGTGGTATCAGAGCATGATCTTTGGCTCAGCCTGTGAGATCTAGCTGTCAGAAGAATAAAGAATAATACTGAAGAAATATTACACAGAGGAAAAAGAGAAGATTTTTTCTAACACTCTCTCTCAAGCCATGCATGAATTGGAGGAAGGAATCAGGGGAAGACATGAAAATCCCTCATGGAGTTCTTCTCATGAAGAAAGCCCCAGTAATTCTTATGCTGTGTGTGATAATTCAGCCACACAATATGATCTACAAGGTTGTGATAGCCTACTTTCTTGTTGAGAGAAGGAGGAGAAGGAGGAATGACGGAAGAGGAGATCTCCCTGCTTCTTTTGCAAACCTTGGAAGGTATTAAAGTAGATCTCAAAGAGATGGAAGGGGAGGAGTGTAGAAGATTTATAGAAGGGTTTGAAACAAGCCCTAGCTATTCTCATGGTGGGTGTGAGAATTCAACCACACATGCAGATCCACAGCTCAATATCTTGCCCACATTTGCTGCAATGAGGATGGAGAGAGAAGATCCATCACCACATGGAGGTGAAAGGGGAGCCATTGCTTCCACTAAAAGAGCCTTTGCATCTTTATAAGGGGTTCCAAATGATTCAAGATGTGGGAACCAAAACACAATTCCAGAGCAACATGCAGTAACATTGGTGTATTTTGAGATGGAAGGAGAGGAAGAGAAGAAGGATTATCATCAAGGGATGATGAGCATTCACCCTTATATCTTTCAGAATAATTCTACACAGAGGAAGGAGACTGCACTGCAAAAATAATAGAGGGAAAAATAAGTCCACTCATACATGCAGTCCACATCAGATTTTGATGTCTCACTACATGGAGGCATTCCACCTGGGAAGCCACCCGACCTAGAATTGGTGAGAGACATCTTGCCTCTTGGCTCACCATTCTTGGATTCCAAGGAGGTGATGAGTTTGGAGAATGATTTTTACATGAGGGATGTCAAAGTAGCAGGCAGAAGCATGATGAGAGCTTCATATGCTAGATCACCGGCGCTGTCTCTTAGGAGGAATGATCCCTATTGGAGGTCTCAACTTTTGGTAGAGTACTCCAAGGATCTTAGTGCATGCATGATTCTTGATGACCCAGATGGAGATGATAGATACATAGTGGATAATGTGGTCATCTATTCCTATGGTAGGATCTTCTTGACTAGATCTTCTAGTCTCAAGGAGAAGCTGCTAAATGCAGCACATGAGGACTTCTCTTCGATGCACTTTGATGCAGAACCATTTGATGGAAGAGTTCACTTGGGAGAGCATCCAAAATGACATATTTTAGCATATGGAGAGATGCATAGCCCAGAAGGTAATGAAGAGGTGGCCACAGCCACTTCCCTACTCTTTGGAGGTGAGGGAGAGCTTTTAGTTGAGCCATTTCAGCTCAATATCTCGAGTACATGATGGAGGAGGTATAATTTCACATTTTGTATTGTACTTATTTCCCTTGTTGGAGTTGTTAGGGTCCCGTGATTTGGCTGATTGGCAAGCCAAATGACAGTGTAACATCAAACTAGTCTTTGGAGCCCAAGGACCTAGCCTTCCTGGACTCAGAGAGGGCTCTCTCTATTTGTGTAAGGGATATCTGTGTGTTTTCTTATTATGTTTACGATTTTAGGCTAGTTATGAAGTAGGTTTTTGATTTTGGTTTTAAGGTTGTGAGGGATGAACTGATCAAAGACATAAGATAGGTAAAAATATGTCAGATAAACTAGGCTATGGGGTCAAAAAGGTCAAGAAAGCTTTCAGGTGGTGATACAAGGTTGTTGAAGGGACGACTTGAGCGAGGTAAAATGGATCTTTGGGTAAAATGGAGTGAGATGGACATTAAACTTGTGAAGAAAAAATGATTTCAAACATAAATAGTTTAATATCATACATAAACATGGTAGGGAAAACCATTAATCATGAGAAATGTAACTGTAAACTGATGATTGCATAGAAATAAACATTCAAGCCATCCATAGAGATATATGATTCTCTAACTTTAGGAAATGGCTATCAAACTTTGGGGAAATACATTTAAGACAAACAAACAACTTAAATCACTATGAAGGAACGACTAATCATAGTACTTCAAGCTATTGGGCACTTTGAAGCAAGATCACATAGTTTTAGGCAAAGGGAAAGATCAGTACAAGACCTACTTGGTTCAAAAAATTACAATAAAAAAAATCAAAGAAAAGTTTCAGAGGTGGAGTTATGACTAGCCATGAGTAAGTAGGGCATACTGTGAATCATACTTAGCATGCATAAAACCATAAATGAAACAAGAAAATGATATTCTTCAGTTATCAAAGAGAAATCAAGGATTATTTGATATGACTAAGAAGGAAGAAAACATAGAAGCTATAAAGAAACAAGAAATTTTAGGTGCCTCCAAGGGCATGTCTCAAATCTATTCTCTACTGTCTTATAGCAAGCAAGAACATGGAATTATGAATGAAAACTAAGAAACAAAACATAGAGGGAGACACTATACCATTCTACCAAGTCATGGAATCCAACAACAGTCCTCTTTCATCATCCAAAAGCACTCAATAAGCTCTCCAAATACATGAGACAAGTGTTTCTTACAAGCTTGTATAACCATATATTGCTTCTATTCATCAAGTTCAGCCTTGTTTACATTGAAAGCCTTTGGAATGTATAGTCCAAAGTGAGGAAAACCTCCAAGTTCAACTTGTAATCTCATTAGCCTATCCAAAATATCTGATTTTGTTCTTGAGGCTTTGCAAAGCCCAAGGCACAAAATATCTAATAAAATATCTCAAAAATTCTAAAAAAGGAAAATATATTGACTTTTCATAACTAATCATGCACAAAAATAGCTAAATGCACATGAGGAAAAGTCACTTTAGAAAGGTTCAATTTTTACAAAAATACTCAAGAAATACATCAGCAAAAAGTCCCCTGACTTGCTGACAACTTTTGTAGGTCTTCCCGATGTCGAAACGAGCCGTGTTTACAGCTCGTTGGAAAGCTCTAAATGTCTATTTTCTGAGAATACTTAATTTTTCCCAAACTGACCACTGGAAGTCCTCCAAAAATAGACCTGTGTGTAAAAACCCAAAAAATAAACCTTGCTGATAAATGGGGCTAAGTGTAGAAAAAGCGAGTTTTTTTGCCATTTTGGGGGAGAAAATGATCTTCAATTGATCTAAAAATCACTGAGTATATGCCCCTGAAATTATGGAATCCAATGATACCATTTTCATCGTTTGAGGACGCCCCAAACTGAAATGATGATGCCCATGAGTTTTAGCCAAAACCCAAAAAAATGACAAAAAACCAAAATTTGTCGAATGTTGTGCAAATTTGGTGAGCATGACCCTCAAGGGTTCTCAGAAACATGTTGTGAAGCTGAGGCCAAAATTTGGAGCTTTGAGGTGTCTTTCCTCAATTTTGGTGCCAGGCCCTTCCTTTGAGCCTCCTTGAGTTTTTCCTGAGTGACCTTCAATTTCAGCCGGGCAAACTGATTTAGCTTATTGTAATGCCCGGTCATCCTCCGTTGAAGGTCCAAGTCTTTGTTTGCCTTCTCCAAATTCTTCTCCAAGTGATCATTAACCCTCTCAAGCCATGCTTCTCGATTTTTCTCTATCTCTTGTGTGAACAATGTAGTGAGAGTGGTGGATTGGAGAAGGGTAGCTTCTTCTTCCTTTTGTTTCTCAAGGGCCTTTTTGAGCCCCATGGTCCTTGGCCTCTTTCTCCTTGGCTGATCTTCGCCTTCGCTCTCATCAAACTCACCCATGAGTTCTTCCAATCTCACTTGTGCTTTGGAGGCCTCTTTTTTGTATTTGATGGCCCATGTCTCATATACTGCCATATGGACACTCATCTGTTTGTTTTGAACTTGCAAAAAGTGATTGAAGTTTCTAGTCCTCTCAAGATCATTCCTCAAAGCATCAATTTGGTTTTCTCTATTGATCAAGAGAGTTCCAAGGATTCAAGCTTCATTATCACTATCATCACTTTGAATTTGAATTATGTCGAAGTCCCTCTCCTTTTCATGACTACTTTCTTCTTTCTCTTTTTCTTTTCTTTGAGTGGATCTTTTAGTCTTCCTCCTCTTGGGAAATTCGACATTGGGCTTCTTGGGAAATTTTTCCTTGCTTTGGAGGGCCCTAGTCACATTTGGAGTTACAACTCTAGGCACCCTTTTCCTTGATGTCTGGGGCTTGGCCATTTTGGTGAGGAGGGCATGGCCCCTTGCCTAGGAGAGGCAACTAGCACATGCTCCATTGGCTCTTTACCCTTGCTAATTTGCTCATCATTCCTGCCACAATCTTGGATTTCTCCATGGATGCCTTGACTATCCTTTAGCATTTCTTTTTTAGGGCTGTCCTCCTCACTGTGTTGCATCTCTTCATCATGCTACTATTCCTTTTCATGAGGCTACTGTTATTTTTCTTGAAGCTGTTGTTCATCATCATGAGGCTGTTGTTCATCATCATGTGGTTGTTGTTCATCATCATGTGGCTGCCTCTATTCATCATCACGAGGCTACCATTTTTCATCATCATGAGGCTGCTCATCATCACTGTGCTGCGCTTGTTCATCATCATGATCCTCTTCATCATGCCCAGGAGTCTGTTGTTCATCATGATGTTCCTCTTCATCATGCCCTTCTTCACCTTGTTGTTCTACCTCACTTTGTTATTCTTCCCCCTGTTGTTCTGCCTCACTTTGTTCTTCTTCCCCTTGCTGTTCTACCTAACTTTTTTCTCCTTCCCTTCGCTGTTCTACCTCACTTTGTTCTCCTTCCCTTTGCTACCCTGTTTCATCATGATGCTTCTCATCATCACCTTCCTCTTCTTGCTCATGCTCTTCTTCCTCATCATGCTCCTTTTCTTGTTCAATGAGAAATTTTAGCTTCTTGGGAATAGGCTTGCTTGAAGAAGGTGAAGGATGGTGAGTGGAAGGTGAAGGAGATGTATGAGATGAAGGGATAGTGGCGAAATCTGGATATGTGATGAAAGTATCACAAGAGACTTCCTTCTTTTCAAGCTAATGAAGAATGATAACTTTGGTGAGGGAGTGATGGAAGAGGCAAGCTGTTTGCTGAGAAAGAGGCTTTTTCTAAATAGTGGAGGCCATTTTATCCATACTTCTATATAGGAAGGAAGGGAGATTTAACAATTTGGCCCTAGTGAAATGCATGAGAAATCAGATATGATAGGCATAGACTCAAGAGAATCTTCCCTCACAAGTGAAGTATTTCATGATTATCTTCATGAGGGGGGGCGTAACTAGTCAATACATATGAGAAGGGAAAAATGGATGGGCATGAATCTCTATGCTCAGGCTTCAGAAAAAGCTTGTATTCTTCTGAGTCCAGGTGGCTTTGTTTAAACCACTTCTCCTTGACATAAGGGATTTTGGTGGCCTTGTAAATGGATCTTGGGGAGAATTTGAAATCAAGGCCTGCCAGCTGGAAGTGCTTCTCTTGAAACCTCAAAGCACAAAGATGTGTCAAAGGGGAATATCTCTTCACCTCTTGCACTCTTTGAAAAAAATCTAGACACCCAACCTCATGGAAGTTAAATAGGACTAATGCATGAGAATTCACTTCTTCAGTGGAAACATGCTCAAATCTCCTTGTAAGGCCACTCCTACTGTCTTGCCTGGGAGGCATTTTGTTTTGAATGATCTTTGCAAAACCAAGCTGTCTCAAATGGCCTTTGGAATTTTTTTCTCAACCACAACTCCGTCCTCCTTGTCAGTCACTGTTTTCCTTCTTTGATGCCAATCAAAAAATATTTCTCAAAATAAAACAAACTTAATCTTCTCACTTTGTTTGGGCCAAGTCTTTTGAAAAGAGATGTTTGTGGTTTGTTATTTGAACAAGGATCCTTTGTGTTTTGACAGAAACAAAAACAACCTTGTATTTAGATAGAAACAAAATCACCCTTCCCCAATCAACACTCTTCTGCTGTTCACTATTTCTTATACACAGGTAGACAAAACACCCTCAACTGATTTTTACAAAATCTCTCACCACACTCTGTATTTTGGGGCTTATAGAGGCTGCACAGATTTCACTGTTTCACCATTTCAAAAGAACACATTTTTTGAAGTGACAAGGCATTCAGATATGACCACTATTTTCACTTTACAAAAACTGTGTTCGCCTTAGGATCACTGTCTTACTTTACAAAGATTGTTTTTACCTTAGGATTTGTAGACAGAGGTTAATTTCGTTATATCACAGTTAGGGAACCTTCAGCAAGTTGAAAAACCTTTACCACTGTGTTTTTGCCTTGCAATTAGTGTTATGGTTTATCACTGTTCTTGAAAATAGTTCTAGGCCTTTTGAAACTGATACACACACACCACCTTTTACTATACTAATCTTGGGCAATCATGGCAACAAAAAAAACCTCGGATTTTGCTCAAACAACCTACTCTCCAAACACTGTTTTAGTCTTGAAAATCATGGCATCAATCACCCTTTAGAAATTCGAATGCACAAAGGGGAAAAATAAAAATACATTGAAGATGGCTTATGGTCCTTGCTCGATGAGTTGGGCAACTTCAAAGATTATTTTTGAGGGTTTTTTGGTCAAGCGGCACATTTAGAAGAAAGAGCATCACACTGTGTAGAGTAGTCGGGTCGGCCTTCGGGCAAAGGTGATTGCGAGCACAAGCGTGCCATGCACCACTACAGGTACCACTACATTTTTGACGATCTTCGTATATATGACCCTTTTCTCAAAGTGAAGAAAACAACCCAAGGATAAACTCCTTTCACTGTTTGCCTATTAAGGGAGGAAAATTGTTTCCTTTTTTCATATCTGTCCCTTCCAAGAAAACTTGCTCAAAACCATTTTAATGCTTATAGATGCATTATTTTCCATTCTTGAAAGGAGGTAAATCACCACTTTAAAACTTATTTTGATAGTTTCTGCTCCTGGTGTTTTGATGATGATCATGCCCACTGTGAAATTGATTGAATTGCCAGGTGCTCTTTGAGCCTTTCTTTTGACACTGGGTGAAGAAACTGATTTCTACTCCCCAGATTTTACCCATACCTGTTTATCAATATAAAGGACTCATATGCAATAGAAAGGTGAGTTTCACATGTCCATAACGAGGCATTTGACTATGATAGTGGCATGTTTTATTTGTTTTGATTGTGGTCTGTCAGTTCAAAACACTTGCCATATCCTTTTTCACACCTACTGTCTTTGTGTTGTTTAATTGCAAAGTCCCCTTGAGAAAACAAGGCCTAGGTCACCTTCTTGTAAATTTTGATGAGTTTTTTGAAAATCATTTTCATGAACAGGAAGAGCAAACCTTCTTGAATATCAACAACACTCTTTGGCCTATGTGTAACCCAGCTCTTCAACTTATAAACCTTGAATGGATCTCTACTAATTTCAACTATGTTTTTAAAGGAAAATACTAGTTAGATTTCATGCCTGTTGATCAAGGAGAAAAAATAGAAACTTTTGATGAAATTTCATACCTCAGCAGGGCTTGTTCATATGTCCTTAGATTTCCTTTGAAGGAAAAATATGATAGAACTAAAATAAAACCTCTTGGATTATCACAATACCACTGCTTTCCTTCTTTTCTAAACACCATTTTTCTATCCATAAGCCTTCAGTTTCTTTCTTACTGCACTTAAAACCCTGCCTCCTTTCGTGGCCCTCGGCTTATTAGATGAAGGAGGCCTTTATCACAGTGCCAAACCCTCTGCTTGTAAAATGAAGGAGTTTTTCTCAATCTTTCAACCCTATACTCATGTATGGAGGAGGTTTTCTCAGAGATGCCATTTCATCAGCTTTCAAATAGTGGTATCTTTCCTTTCACTGCCTATTCATACTTAAGCAAATGAAAATGAAAAATTGACAATAAGCCATGATGGGCATTTTTCTTAGACATGTAATTCTGCTTTTCAAATACCTTTTTGAATCTTTAGACAATCAGAGGCAGCCTGGCCAGTATCTGCGGAGCATTTCTTGTTGTTCATAAGTGACTAACCCTTGACTGTGTTTGCAGTGGCTTACTGAAATAACTCTCTGTCCTGTAGCTGCATTCCAGGCTCAAAACAACATGAGAAGCAGTTGTTTTCTCATGTTGAGTTTAATACTGTCTTTTGGAACACCAGTATACTTCTGCTCTTTGAAAAAGACATTGAAACACTGTACATCTATCTAATATTAGCTTGACCTGTGGCATATTTATTACTGAGACTTCAAGGCTTGTTAGTAGCCTGACTTAAGGGTGTAACCAAACTTTATTTGCAGAATAGGAAGGTCTTCTAGGACTGGTTGATATTAGACAAAGGTTCTTTGGCTTTAGGATAGTTTTCCAAGGGAGAAATTCCTAAAGCGCCACTACCTAACTTAGGGGAGACTTCTTGGACAGATTTGGATTATTCTCTTTGGAGTTGATGGACAAGCTTATTGGCTAAGGCTAGATAGGGCTTGACAATGAGTTTTTATCTCATCATGGGCTGATTGAAAATGTAGGAGGGAAAAAATGTTTATGGGTGTTTTCTAGCTTACAAATTTGACATATTGGAGATCAGCTGCTAGAAAACTTAGCTGTAACAACTAGTCATCATCAACAAGTGAAAAATACTAATGACTAATAGTGGTTCCATTTGGGGAGGGCAGCTCCTTTTCAATAGGTCTCCAGAATTTCAGATCTCAGTTCTTTGAAGACCGGTGCCTTTATCCATTGGCACAAATTTCTTTCTTCCTTGATGTTATTTATGAAAATTGACAGCATAATTAGCATCAATGATATTTCTACCTACCCCACTATTTTCCTAACATCTTTTCTTCTTTTGGGTGCATTTGGATTGGCAACCCTTTGACATAATATTTTTGAAAGATGACACTATCTATTTCTACACTTATATCTGTCGGGAGTTCAGATTAAACTGATGAACTCCTTTGTTTCTCTACCTATGCTAGATCAACTGTCAAGGTTAATTTGTTTGACAGGATTTCATTCTCTAATCTAAAACATGAAATTGAAAAATGACCAAATCAGGATTAGACAATCTGATTTGTCATGTACTTGTGGCATGAAAGACAAGCTACACACAAATATTTTTTTGCATGAAATTAAATCTAGAAAAACAAGGCTAGGATACACAATTTGTTTTTCATCCCTGTTTTCCTCTTTGGTTCTGTTTTGAGCATGTAGAACCAGTATCTTTTCCTAATCTACTCTCTTTGATAAGTCAAGCTTACATAATGTTGACTATCTTTTCCTCTCACTAACTTATCAACAAATAAATTTAAAACATTTTCAGTTATGATTAGGCTAGATAATTGAACAAGACATTTGAGCACTAGTAGCGGCATTTATACTTGCGCGCTTTCAGAATGACTATTTTTTTGGGTATGGGGCTGTACCATTGCTTTTAGAAATTTCCCTCTTTTTCTACTTTTTACTATTTTTGTATTTTCTGCTTTTTCACCTTTTCTTTTTTAAAACAATCTAGAACTGAAAAGATGCTCACAAGGCTAAACTTATTTTCCATAGCTATATATCTATCCTAATATAACCTATACACAATATACATTCATTTAGTGAAATCTGTTTTCCAACAAAGCCAATCAAGCAGATGATTCCATGAGGGACTTTGTTTCAGTTCTCTCATGATGCTAAAGAAATCAAAAGGCCACTTCCACTTCATTTGTTTTCGGACAGTAGTGCTTAAGTTTTTCCTCATACTTTGCAACAAACTGTTCATGGTAGAACACACTACTCCTTCTTTAAAGGTCTCTAGGGAAACAACAAAGGGGTCTTCAAATAATAGTTGGCCTAGAGGATTTGAGCAATAGACCTCATTTAGGATTACTCCCTCCTTTACTTGACTAACCTTGGGATTATTTTGAGAAAGAATCTGTTCTCCCTCTTTATGATTATCTGATTTGGCAACTTCAAAAAGTAATGTTATTCTACCTTCAAGAAATCTTGGTACACCCTGATTTAGTGAGATGATTCCTATTTGTGAGACATTATCCTGATGAGTAGGACTATTCTTTAGCACAAGGTCTTCTTGAGAAGAAATTTTAGTATCAACATCAGTCGGTTCTGTACTTTTAGTATGAGAAAATGCATTAGTAGATAAACTAGCAGTAGAACACATATACATATATTCCTTACTAAAAGGTTTGGATGCTAGCTATATGCTTAGGATTTCATTGGTTTCTTCTTTTGTTGAAAGGGGTGGTGTCTTTCTCTTCTTCTATGTTGAACTATGATGTCTCTCTTCCTTTTGTGAATGCTCACAAGGATGAATGTCTTTTTGAGGAAGTATTTCAACCACAACAACAATTTGTTCTATTGTTTCTTTATGAGAAATTTCTTTAGTAGGTAAGGTAGTAGTGGATAACATTTGATCTATTTCCTCTTCAGTTAAAGGAGGAGGTATTTTCCATTTTCTTTGGATTGGGCAAAAATTGCTTTCCATTTTTTGTGGAAGTTGATCTTGTGGCTGAATGTCCTCTTGTATTTTACAAGGAACGACAGATGAATTGTTATTTGTTTCAATCTTTTCAAAGAGCTCTTGTGGATCCTCTCTTATTTTTTGATGGATTTCATTTGGGATCAACTCTTCTTGGTCATCTTGATGGTTAGTTTGGGTGATAAAATTATGGATCTCCTCTAAATAATCCTCAAGATGCCAATATCCTAAGTTTTCATCAATGCTTACAAGGTGTTGTATGATGTCTTCATATTGATCACAACAATTTTCAGCCAATGATAGAGATGTAAAATGCCCTATATAGTGTTTAAAAAATACTTTGTGGAAATCCTTCAAAGAAAACAAGATGCCAGGTTCTAGGCCTTCATACCATTCTCTTGCCTTCCCTTCGAATGTACCCATGAACATTTTCATGAGGCAGTCCTCATGCCATTCAACCTTTAACTCGGAAGGTCCCACCATGATCGCCATTATGTTAGTGAGCGGTGGGATAAGTCAATCAGATAGTATTCTTAGGGTTGTTGGAATTTTTAGGGAATCTAATTTTGTTTATTACTCAGAGTCCCACCGTGAGCACCATTATGTTAGTGTGGCGATGAGGTGGCTAAATGGCAGGTATGTTTGAAGATAAGGGATTTCTCGAGTCCTAAGGTGTACTTAAATTGTCACTAACTCAGAGTCCCACTGTGATCGCCATTATGTTACGGTCCCGTGATTTGGCTGATTGGCAAGCCAAATGACAGTGTAACATCAAACCAGCCTTTGGAGCCCAAGGAACTAGCCTTCCTGGACTCAGAGAGGGCTCTCTCTATTTGTGTAAGGGATATCTGTGTGTTTTCTTATTGTGTTTCTGATTTTACGCTAGTTATGAAGTAGGTTTTTGGTTTTGGTTTTAAGGTTTTGAGGGATGAACTGATAAAAGACATAATATAGGTAAAAATATGTTAGATCAACTAGGCTATGGAGTCGAAAAGGTTAAGAAAGCTTTAAGGTGGTGATACAAGGTTGTTGAAGGGCCAATTTGAGCGAGGTAAAATGGATCTTTGGGTACAATGGAGTGAGATGGACATTAAACTTGTGAAGAACAAAGGATTTCAAACATAAATAGTTTAATAGCTAACATAAACATGGTAGGGAAAACCATCAATAATGAGAAATGTAACTGTAAACTGATCAATGCATAGAAATAAACATTCAAGCCATGCATAGAGATATATGACTCTCTAAATTTAGGAAATGGCTATCAGAATTTTGGGAAATACATTTAAGACAAACAAACAACTTAAATCACTATGAGGGAATGCCTAAGCATATTACTTCAAGCTATTGGGCACTTTGAAGAAATATCGCATAGTTTTAGGTAAAGGGCAAGATCAATACAAGACCTCCTTGCTTCAACAAATGACAATCAACAATCAAAGAAAAGTTTCATAGGTGGAGTTATGACTAGCCATGAGTAAGCAGGGGATACCGTGAATCATACTTAGCATGCATAAAACCATAAATGAAACAAGCAAACAATATTCTTCAGTTATCAAAGAGAAATCAAGGATTCTTTGATATGACTAAGAAGGAAGAAAACATAGAAACTATAAAGAAACAGGAAATTTGAGGTGCCTCCAAGGGCATGTCTCAAATCTATTCTCTACTGTCTTATAGCAAGAAATAACATGGAATTATCAATGAAAACTAAGAAACAAAACATAAAGAGAGACACTATACCATTCTACCAAGTCATGGAATAGAACAACAGTCCTCCTCTTTCATCATCCAAAAGCACTCAATAAACTCTCCAAATACATGAGACAAGTGTTTCTTCCAAGCTTGTATAGCCATATATTGCTTCTATTAATCAAGTTTAGCCTTTTTTACAATGAAATCCTTTGGAATATATAGGCCAAAGTGAGGAAAACCTCCAAGTTCAACTTGCAATCTCATTGGCCTATCCAAAATATCTGATTTTGTCCTTGAGGCTTTGCAAAGCCCAAGGCAAAAAATATCTAATAAAATTTCTCAAAAATGCTAAAAAAGGAAAATATATTGACCTTTCATAACTAATCATGCACAAAAATAGCTAAATGCACATGAGGAAAAGGCACTTTAGAAAGGTTCAATTTTTTACAAAAATACTTAAGAAGTACATCAACAAAAAGTCCCCTGACTTGCCAACAAATTTTGGAGGCCTTCGCGAGTCGAAATAAGGCTTGTGAGAGCTTGTTGGAAATATCTAAATGTCTGTTTCCTGAAAATACTTAGTTTTCCCCAAACTGACGACTGGAAGTCCTCCAAAAATAGACCTGTGTGTAAAAACTCAAAAAATAAGCCTTGTTGATAAACGGCGCAGAGTGTAGAAAAAGCGAGTGTTTTTCACCATTTTGGGGGAGAAAATGATCTTCAATTGATCCGAAAATTGCTGAGTATATGTCCCTAAAATTATGGCATCCAATGATACCATTTTCATCCTTTGAGGATGCCCCAAACTGAAATGGCAATGCCCATGAGTTTTAGCCAAAACCCAAAAAATGACAAAAAACCAAAATTTGTCGAATTTCACCCAAATTTGGTGAGCATGACCCTCAAGGGTTCTCAAAAACATGCTGTGAAGCTAAGGCCAAAATTTGGAGCTTTGAGGTGTCTTTCCTCAATTTTGGTGACGGGCCCTTCCTTTGAGCCTCTTTGAGTTTTTCCTGAGTGACCTTCAATTTCCACCGGGCAAACTGATTTAGCTTCTTATAATGCCCGGTCATCCTCCGTTGAAGGTCCAAGTCTCTGTTTGCCTTCTCCAACTTCTTCTCCAAGTGATCATTAACCCTCTCAAGCCATGCTTCTTGATTGTTCTCTATCTCTTGTGTGAACAATGTAGTGAGAGGGGTGGATTGGAGAAGGGCAACTTCTTCTTCCTTTTGTTTCTCAAGGGCCTTTTTGAGCCCCATGGTCCTCAGCCTCTTTCTCCTTGGCTGATCTTCGCCTTCAATCTCATCAAACTCACCCATGAGTTCTTCCAATATCACTTGTGCTTTGGAGGTCTCTTTTTTGTATTTTATGGCCTATGTCTCATATACTTCCATATGGACACTCATCTGTTTGTTTTGAACTTGCAAAAAGTGATTGAAGTTTCTAGCCCTCTCAAGATCAGTTCTCAAAGCATCAATTTGGTTTTCTCTATTGATCAAGAGAGTTTGAAGGATTTGGACTTCATTGTCACTATCATCACTTTGAATTTGAATTATGTCGAAGTCCCTCTCATTTTCATGACTGATTTCTTCTTTCTCTTTTCCTTTTCTTTGAGTGGCTCTTTTAGTCTTCCTCCTCTTGGGCAATTCGACAATGGGATTCTTGGGAAATTTTCCCTTGCTTCAGAGGGCCCTAGTCACATTTGTAGTTACAACTCTAGGAACCCTTTTCCTTGATGTCCAGAGCTTGGCCACTTTTGGTGAGGAGAGCATGGCCCCTTGCCTAGGAGAGGCAGCTAGCACATGCTCCATTGGCTCCTTACCCTTTCTAATTTTCTCATCATTCTTGCCACTGTCTTGGATTTCTCCATGGATGCCTTGACTGTCCTTTAGCATTTCTTTTTGAGGGATGTCCTCCTCACTGTGTTGCATCTCTTCATCATGCTACTGTTCTTTTTCATGAGGCTATTGTTATTTTTCTTGAAGCTGTTGTTCATCATCATGAGGCTGTTGTTCATCATCATGTGGATGTTGTTCATCATCATGTGGCTGCCTCTGTTCATCATCATGAGGCTGCTCATCATCACTGTTCTGCACTTGTTCATCATCATGCTCCTCTTCATCATGCCTAGGAATCTATTGTTCATCATGATGTTCCTCTTCATCATGCCCTTCTTCCCCTTGCTGTTCTGCCTCACTTTGTTCTTCTTCCCCCTACTGTTCTGCCTCACTTTGTCCTTCTTCCCCTTGCTATTCTGCCTCACTTTGTCCTCCTTCCCTTCGCTGTTCTACCTCACTTTGTTCTCCTTCCCTTTGCTGCCCTATTTCATCATGATGCTGCTCATCATCACCTTCCTCTTCTTGCTCATGCTCTTCTTCCTCATCATGCTCTTTTTCTTGTTCAATGAGAAATTTGAGCTTCTTGGGAATGGGATTGCTTGAATAAGGTGAAGGATGGTGAGTGGAAGGTGAAGGAGATGTATGAAATGAAGGGACAATGGTGAAATCCGGATGTGTGACGAAAGTATCCCAAGAGAATTCCTTCTTCTCAAGCTGATGAAGAATGATAACTTTGATGAGGGAGTGATGGAAGAGGTAGGTTGTCTGCTGAGAAAGAGGCTTTTTGTGAACAGTGGAGGCCATTTTATCAATACTTCTATGTAGGAAAAAAGGGAGATTTAACAATTTGGCCCTCGTGAAATGCATGAGCAATCGGATGTGATAGGCATAGACTCGGGAGAATCTTCCCTCACAAGTGAAGTATTTCATGATTATCTTCATGAGGGGGGGTGTAACTAGTCAATAGATATGAGAAGGGAAAAATGGATGGGCATGAATCTCTATACTCAGGCTTCAGAAAAGGCTTATATTCTTCTGACTCCAGGTAGCTTTGTTTAAACCACTTCTCCCCGACATAAGGGATCTTGGTGGCATTGGAAATGGATCTTGGAGAGAATTTGAAATCTAGGCCTGCCAGCTGGAAGTGCTTCTCTTGAAACCTCAAAGCACAAAGATGTGTCAAATGGGAATAGCTCTTCAACTCTTGCACTCTTTGACAAAAATCTAGACACCCAACCTCATGGAAGTTAAATAGGACTGATGGATGAGCATTCACTTCTTCAGTGGAAACAGGTTCAAATCTCCTGTGAAGGCCACTCCTACTGTCTTGCCTAGGAGGCATTTTGTTTTGAATGATCTTTGCAAAACCAAGCTGTCTCAAATGGCCTTTGGAATGTTTTTCTCAACCACACCTCTATCCTCTTTGTTAGTCACTGTTTGCCTTCTTTGATGCCAATCAACAAATACTTGTCAAAATAAAACAAACTTAATCTTATCACTGTGTTTGGGCCAAGTCTTTTGAAAAGAGATGTTTGTGGTTTGTTATTTGAACAAGGATCCTTTGTGTTTTGACAGAAACAAAAACAAGATTGTATTTAGATTAAAACAAAATCACCCTTCCCTAATCAACACTCTTCTGCTATTCACTATTTCTTATACACAGGTAGACAAAACACCCTCAACTAATTTTTACAAAATCTCTCACCACACTCTGTCTTTTGGGGCTTATAAAGGCTGCACAGATTTCACTGTTTCACTGTTTCAAAAGAAGACATTTTTTGAAGTGACAATGCATTCAAATATGACCACTATTTTCACTTTACAAAATTGTGTTCACCTTAGGATCACTATCTTACTTTACAAACACTGTTTTTACCTTAGGATTTGCAGACAGAGGTTAATTTCACTATATCACAGTTAGGGCACCTTCAACAAGTTGAAAAACCTTTACCACTGTGTTTTTGCCTTGCAATTAGTGTTACGGTGTATCACTATTCTTGAAAATAGTTCTAGGCCTTTTGAAACTGATACACACACCACCACCTTTTACTATACTAATCTTGGGCAATCAGGGCAACAAAAAAACCTCAGATTTTTCTCAAACAGCCTACTCTCCAAACAATGTTTTAGTCTTGAAAATCATGGCATCAATCACCCTTTAGAAATTCGAATGCACCAAGGGGCAAAATAAAAATACCTTGCAGATGGCTTATGGTCCTTGCTCGATGAGTTGGGCAACTTCAAATATGCTTTTCGAGGGTTTTTTGGTCGAGTGGCACGCTTAGAAGAAAGAGTGTTGCGCTGTGTAGAGGAGTTGGGTCGGCCTTCGGGCAAAGGTGACCACGTGCAAAGTCACGCCGAGCTACCGTTACAGCCCTTTGTATTTTTTCTTCTAACTGCGCTGCACACTTTTCCAGGCACGCCACATGGGCTTAAAAGACTGGAAAACTCTGCAAATTCGTCTGAAATCCTCGGTGTCTTGCAGTGAGCAGCCTAGGGGAATGTTGCTCGCATTTTGAATTGCGCAATGTGATTTGGAAATGGTCAATCCACCCTTTTATAGTTGAAAAATACAACGACCTTTTGAAATTTCTTTCGTGAGGTTTTTGAAGACCTTTTGGAAGAATTTTGGTTTTAAACAAAAAATGAAGCCCTTGTCTTTGCAATTTTATCATTTTAACACATTACAAACCCAATATTTGACCAAGACTCTTTAAAGTGCTGTGGATGACATTTTTGAAGATCTTCATATTTATGACCCTTTTTTCATAGTGAAGAAAACATCCCAAGGCCAAACTCTTTTCACTTTTTTCCTATTAAGGGAGGAAAATTGTTTCATTTTTTCATATTTGTCCCTTCCAAGAAAACTTTCTCAAAACCATGTTGATGATTATAGATGCATTCTTTGCCATTTTTGCAAGGAGGTAAATCACCACTTTAAAACTTATTTTGACAGTTTCTACTCCTGGTGTTTTGATGATGATCATGCCCACTATGAAATTGATTGAACTGTCAGGTGCTCTTTGAGCCTTTCTTTTGACTGTGGGTGAAGAAACTCATTTGTGCTCCCCAGATTTTACCCATACCTGTTTATCAAGGAAAAAGGCCTTTAAAGACCCTTGGGACTCATATGCAACAACAAGGTGAGTTTCACATGTCCATAAAGAGGCATTTGACTATGATAGTGGAATTTTTTATTTGCTTTGAGTGTGGTCTGTCAGTTCAAAACACTTGCCATATCCTTTTTCACACCTAGTGTCTCTGTGTTTTTTATTTGCAAATTCCCCTTGAGAAAACAAGGCCTAGGTCACCTTCTTGTAAATTTTGATGAGTTTTTTGAAAATATTTTCATGAACAGGAAGAGAAAACCTTCTTGAATATCAACAACACTCTTTGGCCTATGTGTAACCCAGATCTTCAACTTATAAACATTGAATGGATCTCTACTAATTTCAACTCTATTTTTAAAGGAAAACACTAGCTAGATTTCATGCCTGTTGATCAAGGAGAAAAACTGGAAAATTTTGATGAAATTTCATACCTTAGCGGGGCTTGTTCATATGTCCTTAGATTTCCTTTGAAGGAAAATTCTGATAGAAGAAAAATCAAACCTCTTGGATTATCACAGTACCACTACTTTCCTTCTGTTTTGAACACCATTTTTCTATCCATAAGCCTTCAGTTGCTTTCCTACTGCACTTAAAACCCTGCCTCTTTTCTTGGCCATTGGCTTATTAGATGAAGGAGGCCTTTATCATAGTGCCAAACCCTCTGCTTGTAAAATGAAGGAGGTTTTCTTAGCATTTCAACCCTCTGCTCATGTATGGAGGAGGTTTTCTCAGTGATGTCATTTCATTAGCTTTCAAACAGTGTTATCTTTCCTTTCACTGCCTATTCATACTTAAGCAAATGAAAATTTCAAATTGACAATAAGCCATGATGGGAATTTTTCTGAGACATGTAATTATGCTTTTCAAATACCTTTGTGCATATTTAGACAATCAGAGGCATCCTGGCTAGTATCTATAGAGCATTTCTTGTTGTTCATAAGTGACTAACCCTTGACTGTGTTTTCTGGGGCTTACTGAAATAACTCTCTATCCTGTAGCTGCATTCCAAGCTCAAAACCACATGAGAAGCAGTTGTCTTCTCATGTTGAGTTTAATAATGTCTTCTGGAACACCAGTATACTTCTGCTCTTTGAAAAATACATTTAAACACTATACATCTATCTAATATCAGCTTGACCTGTGGCATATGTATTGCTAAGACTTCAAGGCTTGTTAGTGGCACGACTTAAGGGTGTAACCAAACTTTATTTGCAGAATAGGAAGGTCTTCTAGGACTGGTTGATATTAGACAGAGGTTCTTTGGCTTTAGGATAGTTTTCCAAGGGAGAAATGCCTAAAGCGCCACTACCTGACTTAGGGGAGATTTCTTGGACAGATTTGGATTATTCTGTTTGGAGATGATGGACAAGCTTGTATGGCTAAGGCTGGATAGGGCTTGACAATGAGTTTTTATCTCATCATGGGCTGATTGAAAAGGTAGGAGGGAAAAAATGTTTATGGGTGTTTTCTAGTTGACAAATCTGACATATTGGAGATCAGCTGCTAGAAAACTTGGCTGTAACAACTAGTCATCATCAACAGGTGAATAATACTGATGACTAACATGAGCAACAAAATGTACCAAGAAGAGTTGTTCCTTCTTGCATATTGTATAATAATGCACTTGCAGCCTTTTGTAGCATTGAGATTGGCTATCTCATTGGTGGTTTGTGGGGGAAGCCACATGAATTTTGGTGTGCACCATTGAAACCACTTGGTACTTTCATGATGCTATATTGTAAAAGGATTGTGGCAACAAACAAGTGGCTGGAAAATAACTTGTTATTGTTTGGTTTGATGCAGGCCAAAGATGCACTACACTAGTTCCATGAGAGGAACTATGATCCACTTTCCAGTTGTCATGTGACAACTTATTTTCAATTGCTTTTGCTTCCATATATTGCTGATGTTTCTATGTACATGGGAAGTTTCTTTGGAGAGTGGGATATGTGATGGATATGCCCATTGGGAGTCCGATTCTCCCTACTATCCATGATGTATGTTTTCGGAGGAGCAATGAGAAAACCATGATTGCCACATCACATCTCTTTTCTTCACATGGGGTGAGCCATTTGAAGGACATGAGTGGTTGGGGGAGGCACTTCATGGTTGAATTTTTTGATGGGGTAACTTGGGCCATTCTTGGAGGCCATATCATTTCAGCCCAAGGGCATAAACAGCCCCATACTTACCATAAATGGAGAGAGAAACAATTTGGATGGGAAAATATAAACTCTCCATTCAGCCCCAACACATTGCATAGATCCGGGGTTGAAGTTTTATTTGATGAGCTACCTAGAATGGCTCATTTCATTTAGATGATTGCATGGGTGAGGGAGTCAATCAGTGGGAAAAGAACTTCCCATGTTTTCATCACTCCTAACTTGAGGAGGCTATTGAGCAACAAGGAGACCACCACTTGTACCTTCCATTTTCTCATGATTTACACTCTGTTATCTTACACTTGGAGGGAATCATTGGAGGATAGATTCATTTCCTATCATTTTTAGCCATGGTGGGATCCATTGATGTGGCCAGAAGAAGAGGAAGGGAGAAATTTTTCTATACCTTGCAGTTGCTTGAGGACAAGCAAAATTTCGAAGGGGGAGGACTGTAATATTTCTAATTAGCCCAAGCTAATAGGTTCCTAAAACTCTTATGTGATTTCCTGGAAGATTTATATTAAAATGTTATGGATCACAGAAGCTTGCACTCTCAATATTCAATTTTGTTTTTTTTTTCATGGTTATGAATAAAATTGTAAAGGAGGACCAATAATAACTCCTAAACATCAAGATAAATCAATGCTCAATGTGAAACAAGCTAAATCTGAGGTACTTTCATAAACACACTTAAGTGTGAATGTGGTTGGGCCAATTGACTAGGTCAACAGGACCAAATCCACAGCACTGTCTACATGCAATGTATCTACTAAAGGCACAACGCAGTTCATGTTGGGGGTCACTCATGTGAATGAGGCTAAATCTTCAAGGTGGTTTAGGGTTTGACAAGATTTCCAAATTATAAAAGGATAAGGAGGACACCAACGGGAGGGTTCATTATTTGATATGTCTCAAGGTGATGTCTATTTAGACATTCCTTATTCTATGGTTGTTTAGTTGAGAATAGTGTTGTTTAGCACTTGGGTATTCCTGGTCACAAATCCCACCTCCTTCATTGAGCAGCTCTTGGAGGAGACTTGTTCTATATTGTCCACTATCAGGCTTGGGCCAAGCTTCATCTTGCAACCACAATTCAGATCCTATTGAGGGTTTGATTATTTTTTCAAGCTACAGTAGTGGAAGCTAGATCTACTCAGATCTAGGCAAATCTAGTGCCTCTTCTCAGTGAGTGTGTCTTTTAACCTCCTGGAAGAGTGTATTGGATCATTAGAGCTGCACTTTCAGATCTAGGAATCAGACCTATTCAGTATTGAAGCTAACAACACAGTTTCTCTTCCATAACTACGTTATCTGCAAGAGGGAAGTTTCAAGTTGTTTGGGCAATGTTTTGGAGGAGTGACCTCTAGTGTTAAGGGGTTCTCCTTGCACTGTGGTGATCCATGGATTGGCCATCCAATCCATGTTAATTTCAGATATTATTTGCATCTGGTTCTATTTACTTTAGAATTCCTGAATATTACTGCAGTACTACAACTTAGATCTCATATCTACTCACTGTTGTTCATGATTTTCTCAGATCCCCAAGGGGAGCGTATTAAGGAGCCCATTTAGTACACAGATATGTATTGGATCTATATTTTTGTGTACATATCTACTCTAGATATGAAGTGTAATATATATCAGCTATAGCATCAATAAAATAACATTTTTAGGATTTTCAGTCTCATTTTGTTGTTACAGCACCTCAATCTTGAGGGATTCTTCATGTAAATATTCTATTAATCTATTGTAAAGTGTATGGGCCATAATGTAGAACTGATTTCCTGATTTCCATACCATATTTCATCCAAAATATTTAGAAAATCACGCTATATATGCTTCAGTAAGTTCTGCAGTAATCAAGTCATGGGGATTGGGCATTTTTAAGCCATACTGGGAGCAGGAGACTTGTTTAACATAGCTAGAGTCTTTTTTTTTTGCTGAAATTTGGCATGTGAGTCCCACATGACCTGAGATACGAGATATCACTATCACTTTCCCTTAGTTTTACACTCATATATGAAATTAACCTTTTTAGGGCATAAATTGCTTCTTTTCCCCAACTTTTGGCTCATAAAATGAAGTAAAGTTTGCTGTTGTAGCTTGGATTGATGGCTATGTGTTTTTAACATGTACTATGATCTTATTTAATGCTGCATATACATTAATTAGTTTATACAATGTTGCAGTCCCTCATTGGGCATTTATCAAGACATACTAGGTGTGGGAGGCCTGTTTGCCCCACCTAGAAGGATTTTTTTTTGACATCCTATTGGATTTAGGACTTAGATACCTAGATATAAGGGATCTGAGTTTTGGTTTCAAATCCTATAGCAGCCATTCCTGGAAAATGCATTTTCCAGTCATGCCTTGCTGACAGTTCCCATTTTGGGATATTACAAAAGCTCCACTAAATGTGGAGGAACTCAAATTTAACTGCAGTTTATTTGGAAAAAGCCACAAAAATTAAATGCACTCCAAAAAATCTTCCATTACTAACCATGGCATTAAATTATGGTTAGAATTTGGAGACATGTCCCACAAAACTCTGTAGTTTTCTTTAGAGGTCTAACATTGGAGCTGAACCGTCAGCGTATGGGCTAACTGTGGCATGTGACTAGAGCGGAACTCGTTCTTGGAGGTTATGGTTAGTGCAACCGTTAGAGATACCTACCGCCATAAACAATTCCTTGTGACCAGGTTTTAACGGAACTATGATCCGGTGGTTAGGGCTTAAGCCCTTGGCCTTGAGCCATGGCCACATGTGGAGGGGTTGGCCACTCCTGCGCCCCCCCCCCCCCCCCCACATGCAACCACCAAACATTAAATAAATTCCTCTTACCATATATGTTAAGAAACTCATGCAGAGCAGAGGGTAACATGTAGGCATGCTTGGCAGTAGGTCTCAGGGTTGAGCACCGGGGACCCAACAAAAGTTTGCACGACAAAACCTGGGCCACGTGGCGGCCTCTAATTGGCTCATCAAAACGACGTAAATTCCAAATTCAAATTACATGTTGAAATTTTTCGACATTTGGTTGGCCCAGAAGTAATATTCTCGGAAATATTCAGAGGAATATTTTAGGAATATTCCAAGAATATTCCATAGAATATTCTTTTTTTTTTAATTTTCCAAAACATTTTCAAACTTAGTTGAAAGCCAGAAATTGCATTTTACTGGACTTTTCAAATCGTGATAACTTCTTCACATGGTGTCGATTTTTCGAACCGTTCATGGCATCGGAATCAAGAAGACGAGATCTATCTAGTCACTCAGGTTTGACACACTTTCAAACACTTTGAAATTTGATCTATCACTTAGGTCCTTCATCCAAATATGATCAGATGCCCTAAACAAAGAAGGAAAAATAAAATGTTAGGTGTTAGATTCTCTAAAAAAAGGAGGCAAAACAAAACGTTAGGGAAGCAAGAAAGAAAAATAATAGTAACATTCTGTTTTAAAGGTTATGATTGGCTGCTAGTCTAAATGCGCCTATGGAAAAGTTATTTGTATGGTTCAAATTTTGATTATTAATTTATATCCTAAGCTTTTAAACCATAGCATATTTTTCCCCTACTTTCATTTCATTCATTTCCTTTTTTTATTTCCTTCCCCACTCATATATTTTCACACATTTCATTATAATCTAGCACATTCAAAATCATTTTTCCAATAGGCCAAAACCCAAAACCATTTACATTTTCGTCTCCTACAAACCTTTCAGAAGTACAATATACAATGAAGCAGGACCCATTCCCTGCCACACTCCCTTTTTCATTTCATTTTCCATTGAAAATCATTAAACTTACTACTTTTTCTACATTCTGCTTTTACCTTTATACCCTTACCTTTTTATTGCTTTTCATTTACTCTTCTTCCTTATTCCCTGATCGCGATTAAAGTGGGCCATCCCTCCATGTCACCGGTTTACCTCACCCTCATCGCATTTCGCAGATTATACATGTTTCACGTCGCAACTAAAACTTAAAATTTGTGATCGTTGATTTGTGATATCACATTGCATATGTTTTAACTTACTTTTAAAAGTGCCTGCAACATATTTTTTTTAACTTGCAATGCGGTAGGTTGGCCCCACCTCCGTAGCTTCACCCCCCCACTTTACAACCTTTTGAAATACTTTGATATATTATGTAAACATCATAAAAAATTACCTTATAGCATACAAATTTTTTGATTGCAGTGGGCTCCATTTCTCCTTGACACATCATCCTCCACTAAGCGCAAATCGCACTTCGCGATTTTAAACGTTTACCCTATTTTTCAAAGTGCTACATTCCATGATGTGTGACGTGGGTAGGTCCCTCTCCTCGCACTTCAAAAATTTTAGATGTTAACCCCATATATTATAAATAAATTTTGAGATTTACGATGTGTGCCTACGATCTGGTCCCACTTTTCCCCTACCACGTCACTTACCTCCTTCCCTGCACTTCGCACTTTTCTATTTTTAGTGCTTACATCCTCCCCACTTATAAAAAAACTTAAAAACTACGATCTGCGTTGTTGTCCGGTCTCACTTTGCATCGCATATCCGGTAACATTATTCATAATATTAAACTCTAAATGTTGCGAAGTGCATGAATGCGATGCGACTTCAAAATCGAAATTTAAAATATTTCAAGTCCGGTATATTGATTTTTCATGTTGTTTTGTTTACAAAAGGGTTTTAACATAGCAAAAGGATTTCAGGTGAAAATAAAAACAAAAAGGTCAAGTTGGGTAGTAAAAGGTGATCCAAATACTAACTACCCCACTACATCAACACCTGCTCTGCACAACGCATTCCACCAAGAGTATAATTTTTTAATAAGTTAGAGTTTTTAGTTCAATTTTAAGCCTAAAAATACCATTTCTGTTAGAGACTGTTTTTTTGTAGTTTTTTGTATAAATAATTCAGTTTTGGAAGTATCAAGGGTCGATTTATTGAGATCAGAATCATTACTATCTTTTGGAGTACTGTAAGCTTTTCCAAAGCATTGGAGCATCAATAATAATCAGACCATTCACAGGATTCTTGTGGCTTAAATACTGGTGATGCTTTTCTTCGATTAGTATTTTTTCATTATCCTCATTCATTTTAAACATCTAAATGCTAATTTTAAAGCAGAAAGAGTGATGAATAGGATTTAATTTTGAGTAGCTTATTTTGGCTGCCTTTACGATAATTATGTTTTCCACTGAAAGCCAAACTAAATAATTCTTGATTTCTCTTTAGTTCTACTGAATCTATTCATATTTCTGTCATAAATCGTTTTATAAATCCAAGAGATCTAGTAAATATTCCTAGCTTTCCCTGTGTTTACTCTGTGAAATGTTGATGAAACCATCCAGTTATATTTTGACTCCATTGCCCATAGATATTAATAAATTGAATACAATCAATCGTACAAAATCGAAAGCAAACCCAAAACCAAAATACTATCACATCTAGCCTAAAAATTATTTAAACAAAGCTATATCTTGTAGAGAGAGCCCTTTCTGAATCTAGGAAGGCTAGGTCCTAGATTTCAAAGTTTTTTTTATGTTTGTATATGTGATTAGTTCTCATAATCTCTAGAAAATTATAGAATGCTATCACATGACATGTATGCAAGACTTCTTGTACATAGTGCCACATGTACAACGTGTACACAACACCACATACAGACAACACCATGTGTACAATCATTCACATAACACCAAATGTACATAGCACCATATGTGCATCATGAACACAACACCATATGTATATAACACTGCATATTCAACATGCACATAACACCATACATAGATAACACTACATATGCAACATGTGCACAATTCCATATGCACACCACATCGCACATCCAACATGCACATAATACGATATGTACACAAAACTGCAAATCCAATATGTACATATTACCATATATATGTTTCAATTCATATGAAATATACACAAAACACCATATATACAACATGCATACAACATCATAGGTACCCAATACTACATATGTTACATTTACACATCACCATAGGTATAGTCCCCAAATATAAAAAAATGTGCAACATATACACACAGTACTATTGGATATCCATAGAGCACACACTAACCCCATAAGCAACCTTTCTTCTAGTGTCTTTCCACTATACATTCTTATCTTAACATGTCACAGGTCACACTACTTTCACTTCGTTGATGTACCCCTCATCATTACATATGCATAACATAAACATAGGCATAGTAAAGGCATATAATATCAATTTATCTCCACATGATACTGACCTCATAGAGCTCTTAGATTTACTCTACCACTTGATTCCTCATAGCTAGGAACCTCTTCATGTCATTCACATGAATAAGAAATCATTCCCCCATGAGAATGATCCTTGAAAACCCTATCATACAGTGACATAAATACATACACACACACATATATATATATATATATATATATATATATATATATATATATATAAACATGAGCATAGAACAAGATGTCAACCATAATCTTGTCAATACATACATACACACTTATATAGATATAAACATTAGAATTAAACCATCATGATATCATCAGATAGCGAAATACATACATCCATATATACATGTATAAACATCATCATAGTTATGATCAGAGAATGATTACTAGATATCATAAGGTCTAGATTAAGAGAAATTCTTTTATTAGTGCGCAACAAGCACAACGTTGATAACAAAAGTCCCCAAGATAACCAAGGAATATAACAACTCAAATCCATTCACTTTACCTTTAATGTTTCCTTTCTCACAACTGTTCTACCACCTTCCATTTACCACAATGGACCCAACAAGTCCAACAATCTATCATATTCTTACATCCTGTTGTGCTTACTCATGCACCGAGCTCCATTAAATTTCCTCTTTCCCAAACCAATTTCCAAGACTCTAAAAAAAAAAGAACAAGAAATAAACAAGAAGAAACCATGAAAACCAATAACAATACAACAACACAAAGAAAATGGCAAGGCCTCGCAATGGACATAAACAAAACTGAAAATCAAGCATAGACCATTCAAAAAGACTGCAAGCAGAAGACTAGAAAAAAATACCATGAATCAATCACCATGGTTCCCAATACTTCCAAACGAAATCTCAAGCCAAACCTTCTTTATTATTTCATGGCAATATCTTTGCGATATAATCCCTTGCATCATATTGTCATAAACACATAATTTTCAACGCATAGAAAAATATAAAAAAATTCTAATTATCTTACCTTGTTACAATTGAGTATTATTATATGTTATTAGATCACCCTATTGTTAGTTATATAAACAATTCAAATATTACCTTTTCATGCTAATACCAATAAATTTTCCCTCCAACTGTTCACACATGTCAATCACATGTTCCAAATGTTACACAGTAATTTTTCAATATGCTCATTTTCTCGTCCCTGATCCTAAAATGCTTCGTGACAAATCTGGTGCACTGTTTCCATCATCAAGAAATATGCTAGCATATTCCCTTGAATATCCGAAGTAGACATCCTTGAAATATTACTAAATAAACTTGGTCAAATTCCTAATTTCCTGTGTCAACACACTTCTTGGTGCCATTGTCGCGATGATTTCCTTTTCCCAGTTCTGGCCCAACGTTGTGAGCATCATAATTTCTTGGAAAATCACATTGATTCCCTTTCTGAGATTTCTTCCTCAAATGGAGGAGAAGCTTAAACCTCTATAATCTCAAGGGCGGTGAGTTGGTTGTCGAATAGATATGATAAGCTTGAGATCTCTAATTTTAGAGACTTGATCTCATCCATGGGGATCATCCCTTAGAAAGTGGGCCTTCCTTCTCATTTCATGGGCTTCCAACCTCCTTCGCCTTGCTATAAATTCACATCCCTAATTCCCCCAGGTTTAGAGCTTACTTGATCATTTTCAGACTCGTATGAACTCTCATCCCTTTACATGCTAGAATCATCATTAAGCCTAAGTGCACCTGAGAAGGAATGCTTTTGAGCTGGGTGAAGGAATTAAATATTCACCTAAGGACACCTCCAACATCAAGGCCTAGTTGTAAGCTCTCCTTTCCTAATTTATCAATAATAACATCAGATGTTTTCTTTCTATATTTTTCTACATGACTATGCAAATATTCTAATATCCTTGATCTGCTAGATAGGTAGTGTTTACATTTATTACATATTGTATCAAAATTTATGTTGTCTCCCAATCATCTGTAGGTATTCACGCACCATCAGTAGCAGGAAGAGGGCCTACAAGGATTATGGATTGAGGTCACCATCAACGGATCCAAGAATAATGATTGGAAAAAGGTATTTATGTATATTTCCTTTTTGCGTTGTAAGCATTAGTTAAGAAAGCTTATGTTAGAAAGAATCTTGTGTTGCTAGACCCACTGTAGGGCTAGAGAGATCGCTTATATCCATAGAGGGGATTTATCTTGACAACAGAATTGGTGACTCCACTGGGGAGATTTAGTCTTTTAAGTCTGCCTTCCCTGAACTGATCTTGGATCGGTTTATACTATTTTTAAAATTTAAATCTACTTAGGTCTCCGTCAACTTATGTAAACTTTGTTTGTCACTTCACTGTGACAGGTCTGGTGTGTGTGTGAGACACTTTTTATTTTTTCCTTGTTTTTATCCGTTACACCATTTTTTGGTCATCTAACCTATTATCATTAGATGGACCCAAGTACACCATGTAAGACCAATTTTACCCTAAGTAAAATTGCTTTCACTATGAAAATAACTTAGTAAACCACCTTTATTAAGTTGTTTATGGTCTAAACAGGAAACCCCATGGGGAGATATTAAATAAATATACATTTGTTTGATTTTCATCAAGGAATAATTAGTTAAACAATAGTTTAATTAATATTCCTAGTTATATTTAACCCAAAACAAGGAAATTAATTAGAGAAATAATTATTTATCTTATTATTTTCTAAGAATGATTATTAAACCTTATTTAAATAATATTCTTTCATAAATATGACTAAATCACCCTTAAATAATTAAATAAATTATTATTTATTTGATTATTACTCAACCACATCCTTAAAATGATAAATAAATCATTTATTTATTTATTATTTACAAATAAAGGGATTTGACCCAAGTCAAATTCCTTTTCCCTCCAACAAATATAATAAAATATTCCATAAAAATTGGATCTTGATTTGGTTAATAATATTTTAATTATGCACCAATATCTAGACTAACTCAATATTTTGCTATAAATAGAAGGGTTTTCCCATTCATTTATCACCTTTTGTTGCCTAAAGATCACTTTGGACCTATACTTTTGGTCTGAATATTGATCCACCATCATAGTCATATTTTGCTATCATTTTTGTGTGGGTTTTCTACACCATCAAGAGAGAGGAATTTTAGATCTGAAGTGCTGAGGACATACAAGAACCCATCCCATTGAGGTGAACAGGGAACACCCTCTTGTGTTTTCCTCCCAGGTTCCATTAATACAAAATTCATTCAACATATTCTTGTCTTGTCTATTGGATGCATGGATTAAATCTTGTTTTTTCTACTGCTTAATGTCTTATAATGCATAGATCTAGCTTTTTGCAGCATTTATCTTGATCACCTAACTGCAAATCTGAGGATATTAGTACCCATATTTGCTGTTAGGGATTTTTGTTATGCGTAGCTAAAGTGGTATTTTTTCGTATGCTTGGAATTAAGATTCATACTAACATTATCTACCAGTGCATTTTATGTCCTCATAGTAGCACTGTTCTATATAGTACAACTACAATGATTGGCCTTTCAACACACTTCTATTTAGTACAGAAGCATTGATATTAGCCTTGGGGGAAATTTGGGTTTCCTTTCTGATTTTCCAGTGTGTCCTGTCCCTTGAGGGAGTCTGTGAGATCTCAGTGATCTCCTTGCTATGCATTTGACTTACCTATCTTCTCTGAGCGAGTCTATTTTGTCTCTTTGAGTTGTTGTAAGTTTGGGAACTTTTTTCCATTTCAAACACCCTTTGTCTCATTTTTCTTGTCTTATTTCGAAAATAGTTGGTGTATGCTTTCGTCATCTCTCCATTTATAAATTTTTTCCTTTGGTTCAATTTCAAGCACAAGATTACAGTTTGTTTGGCACACAAGTCTAGAAGAGTGTGTTTTGTCTAAATTCAAAATAAATTGGAAGTGATTTTATTTTCCATTTTTTATATAGTTCATCTTTGTTGTTTTAAGAAGAATGAAAAATATTTAATTTGTGCATTCTTTAAAGCAATTTTTGTTTGGTTCGATTGAAATAAATTTGAAGGTATTTTTCATTTCTTCCTTCATTCATTTGTTTTTCTTTTTACTACATTTCAAAGTGAAAAACAAAAAAATATTTTCATTTATCTTAGTGAAAGGAAAGGAATTTTCATTTTCAATAATTTGCATTTGGTGGGAAAGTGAATTTATTTGGAAAAGCATTGCATTTTTGAAAATATGAACTAGTTTGGGGGCATTATTGTTACTACATTGAGTGCATTCTAGTTTGTCTCTCTTCTCTAAATAGTTTAGGATTCATCGAAAATTGAAAGCCTATTTTCCTGCATTTAGTATGCACCATAAGGATTGAGGTGACATTCTTTTAGATACTTGAAACTAAAAATTTAATCAAGATCAACTTAAAATGAACCCAATTTACCTTAAGGAGCATTGGAATTAATGAGAATATTTAGCAGTTTAGGCTAGATACATGTTTCGGCATCATTAAACGTAGGGTCTATCACTAACACACCATAGACCAAGTAGCCTTATCCATTGGGAAAATATGGTCAAAATACTGAAAACTGACACAATGAATACTGACTCTGACTCAAACTATGACTTAAAACTAAATTAAAACCAACAAACCTTACACATATCATTCAAGTTTTATAGCCTTCACCTCGAGCCCCAAACTTCAATGACTGTGTACTTAAAATCTGACCAGCAATGGCATGGTATATACAATGACTGTGACATATTTTTCGATCCATTATCTCAAAAGTGGTAGTGCTTCAAAAGCCTACCATTCACTGGCCCTATAGGGAAATCTTGGTCGTCCATCTCTGTGAGCAAGAAATCATTTTGTCCCCTGTACGCTGAAATATTATAGGGTCCTTTCCATAGGTTATCGAACTTACCGTGCTTCCCTTTGTCCTCATTTTATGCATCCCATCTCAACACCACATCTTCCAATTGAAATTTTTCTTCTTTGGTTTTCCGGTCATAGATTTTCCTGATATTTTCCTACAACTGAATAGTGTTTTGAGAGACTTCCTCCCTTGTTTTCTAAAGGTGGATCATTTGATTAATCCTTTTCTGATTATCATCCTCTTCGCTGCCATTCTCTTGCAATAGTCTCATGACCGAAACTATAAGTGATGTAGGAAACACAGTATCAGTGCCATAAACTAATTCAAATGGTGACATACCTATGGATTTATTGCAACTGACTCTATCTTCCCATAATGCATTGATGAGATTTCGATGCCAATTCCTCTTATTTTTTTCCAACATTTTCTTGATTATGTTTATCAGAGATTTATTTGATGACTCTACCAGGCCGTTGCCTTGTGGGTAGTATGCTATTGAATGGCCCAACACAAAATTGTATTTGTCGTAGAATTCCACCATCCTCTGGGATCTAAATGATGTTGCGTTATCTGTTATGATTTTTTTAGGGAAACCAAAACGAGACAACATATTTGATTCTAAGAATTGAATGATTACCATATTCGTGGCCTACCTTGCTGGAATGGCCTCAATCCATTTGCTGAAGTAATCAGTACTTGTCAAGATACATTGATGCTATGATGATGATGTGGGATGGATTTCCCCTATGAAATCAAGTCCCCACTGCTGAAAAGGATAATTTACTTGAATTGGTTTCAAAGGAAGAGGAAGCAGTTTCCTTTTTCCTTGGAAAACTTGGCACTCATGGCAGCTCATCGCTGTTTTATACAAATCTGAAAATAAATTGGGCCAATAATATCCTGCTCTCAACATGTTGTTAGCTGTTGTTTTCCAAAAGAAATGACCACCACAATCACCTTTGTGAAATTCATGCATCACCTGCTGAGCCTCATCTTCAACCAAAAAATTAAGTAGAATACCTCCTGGATCTTTCCAATAAAGAGCACTGTTTAAAATACAAAACTTAGCAGACTTGAGTTTTAGTGATCTAACTTTCCCTCTAGACATCCCTAGGGGTGGAAAAAGATGATGAAGAACATAAACTATGTCTTAATACCATGGGGATTGAAGAAATTTTTTTGAAACCGGAACAAGTGAACCATCATCCTCATCCTCTGACATTGCTACTATGAGGTTTATTTCCAGAGCACACAGGTTTGATTGTGCCATTAGTTTTGCTAAATCCTATCCTTTGACCAACTTTGTGGGTTTAATCTCCAAATCATATTCCAACATTGCTGCTATCCACTTACCTCTTCTTCCTTCCAAATCGGTTTGCATCATCACATATTTTAATGCTACATTAGGAACATATGCTATGGTATGCGAATGCAGAATGTATACTCTAAAATCCTTCAATGCTTTTATAAGAGCCAATGCTTGTTTCTCAATAATATTATACTTCAAGGCAGCATCTCGAATGGTCCAACTAAAAAAGGAAATGGCCTATTCTATCTGATCTCTCTTTTGCATCCATACCACAGCCATTGTATGCTTCAATGCAAATGAAAATATAATTAAATCTTGAGTGTAATCGGGACTAATCAAGACTAGGGCATTGGACAGGGCAAACTTTACCAGATTAAATGACTTGACATCATCCTTTGTCCATTTGACAGTGCTATCCTTTTTCAACATATTAGTCATTTCTCGTAAATGTTCAGCCAAATTGGGTATAAATATACACAAGAAGTTCATCTTACCATTAAATGCCTGAATCTCCTTTTTTTTTTACGTGGGAATTCTATGTGCTGAATTACCTCCACTCTTGAAGGATCAATGTGGATACCGTCTTTAGAGATGATATTCCCCAGCAGCTTGCCTTCATCCATACCAAACAGACTTTTCTTCGGATTGAGAGAAATCCCAAACTTTCTACATCGCTGAAATAGAACCCTCAAGTGGTGCAAATGTTCATCATGAGAACTAGAAAACACTGTCAGATTATCCAAATAAATAACTATAAAAACATCCTTTTCATTAGCGAAAGTGATATCCATTTCTCGCTGGAAAGTGGCTCCAATGTTCTTCAGTCCAAATGGCATTTTGGCATACTGGAAAGTTTCCCAAGGTGTTGTGAAAGCAGTGTTGTCTTGGTCCTTTTCATGCACCAAGATTTTATTATACCCAAAGTAACCATCGAGTAGTGACATCCTTGATGCTCCAACTACTCTTTGTAGAATATGATCCATTTTCAGAAGTGGATAGTTATCTTTTAAGGATGCTTTATTCAGATTCCAGAAATATATACACAACCTTATTTCTCTTGTCTTTTTGCGTACCGAGACCAAATTCGAAATCCAATCAAAAAATCTGATTGGGACAATGATATGAGCTTTATACAATCTATTTACCTATTTTTCAATGGATGGAAGCAGCTTTGGGTTGATCCTTCTCAGCTTCTGTCTAAATGGCTTCTGATCTGGCTTGATGGGAATAGTATGCTGAATTATATTTTTTTCATACACCTTCAAATATAAATAATCCCATGCAGACACATCAGAAAATTCAGAAAGTAATTTAACATATTGTTCCTTTACCTCAGGGGACAATGCTTTCGATAACTTCACAAGCTTAGGTTTGTCATCTATTCCAAGATTAAAATCTTCAACTCCTTTATCAATAGGCACCAAGCTCAGTTTATTTGCAACGTCATCTTGATAAAAAAGCTCCTCTGAACGTATGAGACCTCTAGGAATTACATTTTCTTTCAGCTGCAATACATTCATCTGATTTTCTTTGATTTATTGATCATTGAAATCATAATCACCCTCTACAGAAGTATCCTTGAATTTTCCTTCATTCTGCAAAAAATAATTGTGTTAAGCCCCTATATTAATAGTGTAGTCTGTTATTATGTTAGTCTAACCGCCCTTATTGTTATTGTTGTACCCCTGTAACCCCCATATTGTTATTATTGTGCCCTTACATTATTATTTTTAGGTCGGCTAGGATTACATTGTGGCCCCATGGACTCCTATATATAGAAAAGAGGTTTTGTCATTTGTATCATCCAAGAATTGTTCATTTATGTAATGTATTGGAGGTTTCCCCCTCGAGGTGTCTCATTTATAAGGCGTTTATATCTCTTTTCTTATATTTTTGGATCTGGTTACACAACATTTGGTATCAGAGCTTTGGATTCTAGGGTTTCGCTGCTCCAAACAGGTCATCGTGGCATTTTCGCTATAACGTTTTTTCTACGAAGTTTCAGAAACTGAAATTTTTAGGGTGTGAAGCCGAAATCCTGAGGAACATTGGCTAAAACTTTCAGAGCTTGGTTCACAATATTTTTGGAGATATGAGCTGTGGAAGTTAGGTATTTGTTCAGGCTCCTAAACAGGTCATCGTGGAATTTGCGCTATAATTTTTTTTATACAAAGGTTCAGAATCTAAAATTCGTATGGTGCGAAGATAAAATAATGAGGAAATTCATCAAAAAAATTTAGAGCTTGGTTCGCAAAATTTTCGGAAATATGTTCTGTGGAAGGTAGTGCTTTTCAGGCTCCTGAATTTCATCTCAAAGATGTGATCGTGGGAAAAGTTCAATAACTCTCTTTCTGGGCATTGGATTGGAGTGCCGTAAAAAGTGGTCATAAGAAAATGGAATTTAGTTTCTTGTCTATCAATTTCAGAGACAAAGGATGAAACAATGACACGTGGAAAGTCGTACAAGTTCGCTCTACTGAACCAGTCCATAATTAGGTCATTGTGGGAGATTGGACACAACTTTGTCTTGGAGAATCCAAATCAGGTCAGACATGTGGCATTCGAAAGATAATTTAGAGGGATACGTTGATACTAAAATTAAAATATTGAAGTGCTTCAATCATGGATATTATCCAATTTCAATATCGATCTCCTCAAAAGCAAGAAAAAGGTGTGTATTGTTTTTTCCGAATTGCATAAGTCTTGTTTGAAGAATCAAGTTGAATTGATTCCAAGGGCATATTGAAGAATTTTTCAGTAATGGGTTCTATTATACCTCCAAAAATTATTTCAATACCCATTAAGCCCTTAGAAATCTATACTATGACGCATGAGGAGGAAGAATTGCAATATGAGATACCAAAATTATAGTACCAAGTGCAACAAATTTCGATCTTACGAAGAGCAACCGAAGATGACATAGATGGTTTAAAAGAAAAAATGGAGGCTAATTTGGATGGTTTGAAGGATCAAATAAAATCTATTATGGATGATAAAGTAGTGGAATATCACAATGAGCATCAACAACAAGTTCTCCAACTCTCAGAGGATAACCTAACTTTGGTGCAAAATCAAATGAAACAATCGGAAGATCAACATCACATCGAAAGAAGTTCTGAAGCAGTCACAGAAACAAGAACTCGACAAGTACAATCAATTTCAAATTATCTCAGCAAGTGGAAGAACTTTCCTGTAGAAGATTCCACATGGGAGGATGAGAATTTGATACAGAAGCATCAAGAAATAATCAAGCGTTGATGACAACACTTGTTTGAAGGAGAGGGGCATGTTAAGCCCCTATATTAATAGTGTAGTCCCTTATTATGTTAGTCTAACCCCCCTTATCATTATTGTTGTACCCTTGTAACCCCCATATTTCTATTATTGTGCCCTTACATTATTATTGTTAGGTCAGCTAGGATTACATTGTGGCCCCATGGACTCCTATATATAAAAAGGAGGTTTTGTCATTTGTATCATCCAAGAATTATTCATTTATGTAATGTATTGGAGGTTGCCCCCTCGAAGTGGCTCATTTCTAAGGCATTGATATCTCTTTTCTTCTATTTTTGGAGCTGGTTACACAACAAATTGATTTCATTGTCATCCCAAAACACTTGCCAATACTTATTGGGAACAGTAGGTTGATGTTTGACATAAATTTCAAATTTGTTGCTAGAATTCATTGGAATCTTCAAATTAGCTGCAGTAGTGGCAAGAGAATCTGCAATAAGATTCTGCATTCGGGGTACTGTTGTCAAAGTGTATTCAGAAAACATCCTCAAGATATCTAGGAATGCATTTCTGTATGCCCTTAATCGCGAATGCTTTGCTTAATACTCTCCCTTTACCTGTTTGATTATCAAATCTGAATATCCATAGATAGAAATCCTCTTTGCCCTTAGCTTCTTCAAAATTTTCAGACCTGCAATCAAAGCTTCATACTTTGCTTCATTGTTAGAGCAGTCAAAAGGCAATTTGTAAGCACATACTCTAACATTACTATGAACTTTTCAGGCTGGAAAACAGGGCTCTGAATCCATATTCCTATACCAGCATCGTCCTTACCAACAGCTCCATCAAAGTCCATGCTCCAAAGGCCTTCTTCTTCTTCTTATAGATGTTGAAATTTTTCTTCTTTCTCTACTTTATCTTGATTGATTTCTGCATTTTTCTGTTGTTTATTGTCCCTTTGCTACTGGCCAGCAGAAAGATCAGAGATGCTTACTGCTTTATATTTTCCTGTTTACGGATTTCCCTAAAATTTTCTGAAATTTTAGGTACCTCATCTACTTCTACCAACTGAACATTTTCATCATTCAAACCACCATCTGAATATAGTATAAATGACTCTAAATCTATGTGGAATGCACTAATTGGATGATTAAATGGATTCTCTTTGCTAGTGATCATGTATTTCATTTTCTTCTCCCTGTATAGTTTTCTCAGCTGACCGAATACGAGAATGGTGGCATAAGAGAAATCAAGATGTATGGTTCCTTTCAGTTTAGCACCCCATGACCTGGACAAAAGCATTCCAAACCATGGTGGAACATCGACAAAAACCACATCCATCAAAAAAATCTTGGTTGGGATTTGATCTAAAGATACTACCAAGTCTTTGATAAGACCAATACAATGGACCCTACCAGAGTCAAAGGAGTACAAATCATGGTACTTGCGGGTAATATCAAGACCCAACTTCTCCATAATGGCTTTGGGAATCAAGTTGTGTGAGGCTCCAGAGTCTAACATAGCATTATGTAAAATGAACTCATGAAATCTAAGACTCAGGTAGAAGGGAGGGACTTCACTCTCTTTAGACTGACCTTCTATGGCTGGACCAAAAATGAGTTCAGGATAGTCATCTTCAACATTTACCATATCTGATATAGAGTCTATTTGTAAAATTCTAGACACATGATGTTTATAAGTGATATTTTTTACCAACTCAGTCAAGGGCATGGACACCTTCATCTTAGAAATTTCATTTTCTAAATTAAAAGATGGAACTTTTTCTACCTCTTTGACGAGAGGATATTTCTTCTCCACTTGCTCTTTTGTTGCACTAAGCTGATTCTTTCCATTTGCAATGTTAATCGCTGAGGATGCCTTGCTGGGAGAGGGATCAACAGGCTCTTTCCCTTTCCTTTGAGTATTTTAAGAGTCATTTTTTGGTTGCAGCTCTTTCCTTTTCTGAACGCGATTGATTGGCACATATTTTATCCTCAAAGAATATTGCTTCTGTTGCGCTGACAAAGCGTTCACATATCCTCATTGGTAATCATCGGATTCTTCCTCTAACATTACATCATTGGCCAATATGAAGTCATCATCTCTTCGAGTGTCTGGATTCACTGCATATTGTTCATCTTCTGTGAGAAAAATGGGCGAACCATCGGTAGTGAAAAAATTATTAGCTTCAACTATCGGATCATCATCATCATCGGTTTCCATTCCCTAAAAATAATTTTGTTGCAAAGGAGTTTTGAACTGCTGTTGTTGTGTTCCCTTTGTTTAATTCGGAATTGGGGCTGCTACTGTCCTTTGAAATTTCGATTCCTAATTTGTGCTTCAGGTTTATCTGAAATAGTCAGCCAATCAACCATCTTCTCTACTATTCACATCAAAGTATCCATCTTACTGTCTGAAGGAGATGATTCTTCTTTCATAGTTACGCTCTTTTCGGTTCTTGTCCACACTCTTCTGGCTAGAAAATTTGCTTCTACGATCACTGCTATTTTCTTCATATCTTCAAGTGTGGTAGGATCTCGTTCTTGTAGCTAATATGCCATATCAGCATCGAAACCATCTGGAAATTTGAGCAAAGCTAACCCCATGGGGGGTTTCAAATTGGCTAGAATAGAATTATACACAGCATTAAATCACACACAATAATCTTGTACACTTTCACCCTCATTCCTTTTAATATTTTCATATTCAGACAAGATTTGGAGTGGGTTTTTATTTACCTCCCACCGATCTAAGAATTGTCTATGTAGCTCTGGAAAGTTGTGGATAGAGGCTATTGGCAAGGCTCTAAACCATTTTCGAACTTCACCTCCAAAGCTTTGGAAAAACAATCTCGTGGTCACATTTTCTGCCTCTACCTCATGAAGGTCAAATAAGTCATTCATCTTATCAACATGTTGTTGGGCTATGATGCTTTGAGTGGCATCAAATAAAGGTATTTTACTTTGATAATCAACAGGCATATTATTTAGGTTATGAGGTAAAACCAGGGGTGCATACTGGGCAGCCATGACTTGAGGTGGATTTACAACAGCATTTGTGCTACTAGGATTCAAGGTAGCTGTTGATGGAGGAGTCGAAAGCTAAGAATTGGATTCTGAAACTGATGGGAAAGATGATGAATTAACGGTAGGAAATATTGTTTTTGATAACTCTGAAGGATCAGGGATATTAATTACAGTGATAGATTTCTGAGGGGAATTTAAAATATAATCATCAACTGATCTATTTTCCTTTTGAACTTCAAGATCCACAAGAAACTCTGGATCTAAAACTGTGTCGCCAAGTGCAGTTTCAGATTTGTTTCTGAACAAAGAAAGCTAAAAACACTCATCAAAAGAGAGGTCTTCTACAAACAACCAGTCACTGGGCCAGGTATGGGATCTGAGAATAGGTCTGGGGCTTACTGAACCTTCTTGTCTTCTTATTATTCATGGAATGAGATTGGGATTTTCAAATATAGGAGGAGGATTTGGATCAGGGTTGGCCCTGGTATATTTTCTTGAAGCCAGTGTGGTTGATTTTCTACTTTACAATGTTTAATTTTAGCCTGCAAACTCTGAACCTTATCATCCAGAGTACAAGAATTTATATGGAAGATATTATTGGGGTGATCAGTCTTTCGTTTTAAATACTCCCCAGTATGGTTACAAGAAAATGTTAGCACCTAATTTGAACCTCAGGTCGAAGGAAGGCAAATTAGGGTAGCTTCAAACCATGCTCAGCCTTGTAGCTAGCCCTACAAGGTCAGGAGAGGGCTCTCTCCGTGAAAAATGTTTAATGAAATATAGTTGAAAATTGATTTTAGGCTAGGTATAGTAGCTCAAAATGTTTTATCAAATTGTCTGGGTTGTATGGATCAGATGGGGCTGGGCAATTTGAATCTGGGGAATTAAATTAGAGATATAGGGTATTCTATGGGGCAAGGTAGGTAGGGATTTTAACAACTTTTTTTAAATGATTGTGGAATGTTTAAGATTGGTGAGAAGTTGAAAAGGGCATAGGAGATGGATCCTCTTCAAACAACAGAAAACATAAAATATTGGATGATTTTCCCAAGGCAAAGCATTATACAATGGATTCTACCTATCTATATTGAAAACATCCAAACAAAAATATGAATGAATTAATTACAAACATAAAAATTAACAAATGAACATGAAAGAAATAACAGTGCTAAAATCCATACCACAAGGATCCCATAAATTTGTGCTGCATTTCTTTATTAATTCCCTGCCAAAGTTTACAAAATGGGGTGCAGAGCGTCCTCAATGATTTCAACTTATTCCACCTTTCTTTTTTTTAACCCTTTTACAAATGATGAAAAACTACATTAAATAGATCATTCTCAAGGGGGGTAGATCCATAGAAGGAGGAGTTTTTTCACTTGCCCAGAAAATAAAATCTAAATATAGGAAAAAGACCAACAATATGCCCCTGAAAAGAAGGAGCAATACATTTGACTGCATGGAGAAATTTTGCTGTCATACCCAATGAATGAAAAGAGGAAGTCTGAAGAATAGATCCCTTTTTCATTGCTGATGAAGAGGCCAAAATGATTCCGCATTTGTATTTAGCTATCAGCCTTTACTCTTTGAAGAAAAACCCTCTACCGAAGAAAAATGCCTTTGAAACCAATGAAAATCACATTTGCTATTTTAATGAAGAAAAGTCCCCTTTTCAGTGAAAAAGAGTGAAAGGAAAGGATGGTGGGCCCAAATCGCAATCACAAATCGCAATCGGAAATGGGAGGGTGTAACACATAGCAGAGGAAATGTGATATGCGATGGTGATGGAGAGATGGAGGGAAAACATTTGTAAAGTGAAATGAAATAAAAACAGCGCTATAACATAGAGAAAGGCTTGTTTTCTTTTGAAAAGGGAAGAAGGCTTTTAGGTGGGACCTAGGGAGAATCGCAATCGCAAATTGGAAGGGGAGTGGGTTTGGAGTTAAACATTGTGGGAAATGCCAATTGCGAAGGGTGATATGCGATTAATCGCATTGGCAGAAGGGAGCGCAAAGGGTTTAAACATGGCGGGGTGAAAACATGTGATGCGATGGAATGATTTGCGATGCGATGGTGTGATCAGAGGTATTGAGGAAGAATCAATCACATCAGTAAAACAGAGGGCGAGGGACTATGACATGAAAATTTGCGATGGGCCGATGCGATGGGAGACTTAAGAAATATTTTCAAATTGAATTATGGCTTTTCACAAAGGGAAAACCGCCTTTTGTTTCGAAAGGGCGGAAGGGATTTTGTGGGACCAGGGGGAATCGCAATCGCAAATCGACAGAGGAGTGGAGTGGGAGCAAAGTGCTATAGGAAATGCTGATTACGATATGCGATTCATCGCATTGGTGGAAAATGGAAGAGCGGGGTCATGAGTTTGCAGGACTGTTGCGAAGTTGCGATGCGATGGTGTGATCGGATCAGAGATGACTCAATCGCATCAGAGGTTTTTTAATCGGGGAAGGGTCAATCACCCATGTGATGTGATGAAAACTACGATGCGATGATGCAATCGGATTAGAGGAAGGGGATTGTGTTCGGATCAGAGGAAGGGTTTGCGATGAAAACTTTGAAATTATATGAAAATGCAGAAATTATAAAGTTTAAAGGATCAAATGAGAAAGAAGGGTAAGTTTAGGATTTTGGGGGCTTTCATTCACTTAGGCATATCTTCCAATCCAAAATTCAGTTTGGGGAGCATGATATATTTTTGGAAATCTCTTTCGAGGCTCTTTCTGATGGACATACTTAGAACATGATTTTACACTAAAAATACTGTGGAAAACACCTTTGAAAAGCAAGGTGGGGTGGCTTTGTAGAGATAGCAGCTTCTGAAGTTCAACTTATTAGATATAGAGACATAAAATTACATAAAATATGATAATCAAAACAAAGTATCCTGTTTTCACCTCAAAAGATGTTTTGAGGTAACAATTACATCGAGCTGAGAGAATAAATTCTTGACTTTTCCAAATACCATGCTTTTGAGTTTATTAGGCATCCTCATGTCCTTGCTACTTTTAGTGACACTTTCCTCATTAGTTTGACTATGATGAGACCCTAGAACCTGATGAGACCAACCCTACGAACTAACAACATGATTTTTGGAGTGAAACTGAATCATGACTGAAGACCATGGAGAGGAGAATCAACAAGTTTTCACGAGGGAAAAGCTGATGAAATGACCACTACCATAAATGAATTCATGACCTAATGGAATGATGAAAATTTATGGTATGGGACTCCTACTATGCAAATGCAAAAGAGTAAATTTGATCCTTAATGGCAGTGTGACAAAACTGACACTAACAGAAGGAACTAATCACTGCAATTGGAGGGACTAATACTTTAGATTCTAATTTGATTATCTTCAATCTCGAAAATTTCGTTCCTAGCCTCCCATCACAAGTATATTTTTTTATTTAAGTTACCATTATGGGAAAGAATATTCATCGAAATGTTGTTGATGAAGGTGACTCAACCTGCATCATGTTCGTCGCATGCTAGAAATCCATTGGCTCTCCTCTATTGAGTCAGTCCTTGAATACCTTAGAAGCTTTTGAGGGTCAAGGTTCTTGGACGTACATCATTCTTAAGGCATTACCCATCCTTTTGGAGGGGAAAATGGTGAACATGGAAGTTTAGGTGGTAGACGCCAACTTAAAATATAATCTCCTTCTTGGAAATAGTTAGAAAAATGCTATGGTTTGTGTGGTCTCCACCCTCTTTCATCTCCTATGTTTTCCCTCATAAGGGGAAGATAGTGGCTTGTGCATCGGTTAGTTTCTTCCCTGCGAGTCTTTAGCAATTAACATTAAACATGTTGGGAAAGGATGCTACTCCTTATGAGGACATCAAGTCATATCTTTCAAAGACTTGTCTCTTATGGGAGTTTTGGGTATACACCTCCGAATGTCACCTTCATTGACTGAGATTTTGTCACAGTCACAATCCATGGTTTTGTTCCCAACCCTAACTGATCAAATTTTGTTACGTTGTATGCCTCTTAGCCCGGCTAAGAAAATGTATCAAGACATTCTCATAGCTTTTGAGGCTGCAGTTGCATCAGAGACCAATACTCATTTGGTTTTCTTCCCTAGACACTTATGTGTAGTCTCCTTGGTTTGGTTCTTGGGAATATCATGCTACATTGAATGAGACTTTACCCATGATGGGAGTATCATGGAGGTCATTTCTCTCGAAGAAACGCCATGGGATGATGGACATCATCGTTCCTCATTCTCATAATCAAGGTAGCATTCCACACAATGGAGGATCCCATGATTTTTCGAATGCCCAGGCAAATCCACTTCAGAATCCGGCTTTGATTCAAGAAATGTTGTTCGAGGGAAACATGGGAAATATCACTCCAACTATTAAGATCGACATCTCTGTTAAACTAGGGATTTTCGAGAACGTGCATATCGGTGCATCTTATTCTCCTTATGAGATCAATATCTTTAAGGAACTTTTTCTAGAGTTCCGTAATGTCTTTGCATGGTCATATGAATAAATTCCTGGCATTGATCCAAGTATCGTGGTGCATGAAATTCCCTCCTATCAGAAGTCAAAGCTCGTTCGATAACGAATTTGTCCTATGCACCCGAGAAAGGTTGCCGCTATAAAGGGTGAAGTTGAAAAACTGCTTAAAAGTTTGGTTTTATATACCCCATAGCATTTGAAATATTGTGTCTCCAATATTTTCCTATCGATGCGAAGCGAGGGACCATTATAATTTGTGTTGATTACCATGAAATCAGGAAGTCTTGTCACGGGGACAATTTACCCCCTCGTTTATCCTTCATATCATTGATGAATGTCTTTGGGAGTGAGATATTTTCCTTTATGGATGGTTTCTCTAACTACAACCTAGATCAGAATTTTTCTCCCTGCGATCGGCACAAAAACCACTTTTATACATCCATGGGTGACTTTTCTCTATAAAATCTCTCTTTCAGCACGAAGAATGCGAATAAACCTTCTGAGAGCTATGTCTTATGCATTCCATGACATCAAGCACATGGTTCGGCCCGTATCTCGATGATTTCAGCTCATTCTGCGAAATGTCAAGATCACCTGGAACACCTTAGGGATATCTTCCTATGATTTCGACACTATAATATCAGGCTGAATCCTCTATGCATCGAAGGTGCCTACATCCTAGGCTTCGTGGTTTCGAAAGAAGGCATTTGCATCGATCGTTTGAAATTTCAGGAAATCATCAACTTGCCTCCTCCTTCTTCCATCCATCACCTACAAATTTTTTAGGGGAAATCTAATTTCCTCTGATGTTTCATACTGAACTACATTGAGCTTACCAAAGGCTTTACATGCTTATTGAAAAAGGCAATCCCATTCTTGTGGGATAAAATTGCTTCGAGCTCTTTCGATGTAGTGAAATGAGCCCTCATCACGACTCCATTGCTGCATCCTCCTAATTATCACCACAAGTATTCCTTTTATTTAGCCACCAGCGACAACACGATTGGCATGGTGCTAGTTCAGGATGATGATGATAGTCAAGAACATATAGTGTACTACCTAAGCTGTAATCTCTTTCATATTGAGACCCACTATGCTCATGTAGAGAAACTTTCATTGGTTGTTATTCATGATGTTCAACGTTTCTGTCACTACACTCTCTTGTGCAAAACCATAGTGATTTCTGATTGCAACCCCATGACTTACATTATCACACATCATTTTCTTGGAAGAAAATACTAAAAATGGATAATTATCCTTCAATATTTTGACTTAGAATTTACTGCTGCTAAGTTGAAGAAATCATTGGTCTTTGTCGAGTTGACCTATGATATTCCTACCACGGATGATCCCACTCCTATCAATGAGGCCATCCCCGATGAGACTCTATTTCTCATTAGTACTCGTGATCCATGGTATGGGGACATAATCTTATATCTCCATACCAAAGCTTATTAGCTAGATCTATCGCACTCTGAGTGAAGATGGATTCGATACCAATCCCAACCATATCGCATCATTGGGGACACCCTCTATCGTATGGGTATTGAATTTTTCTTCCACCATCGTCTGACTCTCGAGGAAGCTGAGAAAGCTTTGAATGAATACCACTTTGGGGCTTGTGGTGATCACCTGTCTAGTTATGCCACTGCTCTAAAGATCCTTTGTGTAGGTTATTTATGGCCATCTATTTTTAAATACTGCATCATCGCAGTCCAAAAATGCCAAGATTGCTAGATTTACTTTCGAAAAGAGCATGTCCCACCCTCACCCTTGCACCTAGTTATGAACGTTGGTCCTTTCGTGAAATGGGGCATTGATTTTACAACTTGTAAGCATCGCTCAGTCAGGGGGTGTGGCCATATCACAGTTGTCATTGACTATTTCACTAAATGGGTCGAGGCGATGCCTAAATATGATAATGAAGGTCTCACTATGATGTAATTCTTTTTCAATCATGTCATAGCTTGGTTTGGTGTCCCATAAGTGATTTTCACTGATCGTGGCACTCATTTTCATAATCATATGATGAAAAATATCTCTACTTAGTTGGGGTTACATCATGATAGCTCCAACATTTACTATCCACAGGCAAATGGCTAGGTTAAATATGTAAAGAAAGTCTTGGTGACCATGCTTCAACTCACCATTGGAAAGCATAAGGGAGATTGGCACCTCATGTTTTTCTCTGCTTTGTGGGGATACCAAACCTCTGCTAAGACTACCACTCGATTCACACCTTTCCAATTGGTGTATAGTATAGAGGCCACACTCCCGATCAAGTGTGAGATTCCTTCCCTGAAGCTGGCTATTGAACTCCTTCTTGGTACGTCACCAGAAGAGGAACATCTGTTGTACCTTGAGCATCTAGATGAGACTAGAAGGCTTGCTTCTTTAGTTCTTAAGGTGTAATATGAAAAATTTGTCACACCTCATGTTTTCTCTAAAGGTGATTTGGTCCTGATCTATGACCAAGCCCATGATAAGTTAGTAGTTGGAAAGCTCAAGCTAGTGTGGCATGGAACCTATATCATTCAACATAATTTGGAACATGGAGCCTATGAGCTAGCTGATTATGAAGGTAGTCCATTGGCTAAGCCCCGAAATAGGCTCTACCTAAATAAATATTACGCTTAATCTTAAGTGTGATAAATTTTAATTTAGTGTGTTATTAATTAGTGTGCTTTGATTTGATTTTTGGTGTGATTGCTTACCTTGCAGACATGTTTCCTCTACTTACCTTATGTCCCACTTTTTTTGTAGATGTCTTCGGATCACTATGTTGGTTTTACTGATGGCTCTTATCATAGCACTTGGAACCTACCTTCCACAGCATGGGAACTCTTTGCTCCTGATGGCGAGTTGATTAATTTACAAGGTATTTGTCTTGGTTTGACAACTAACAATATTTCAGAGTATAGTGTGGTGATAAAACTATTATCAGATTCCAATGATCTTTGGATTAGAGATTTGGTTGTTAAGTTGGACTCATATCTTGTTGTTTTATAATTGAATTGTCATTATTCTGTGCTCAATCCTCAAATTTTTCTTATGTATCTATGTGTTCGTTTTTTTTTTTAAGGTGTTTTGATTTTATCACATATCAACACATTCCAAGGAATTTAAATACATTAACAAATTCAATAGAAAAGCATGTATTAGATATAAATTTGCACAATTTGTAAATCAAGACATCATCATGATACAAAAATAGTCGTAGAAACATGCATATGTGTGTGTGTATATATATAACCATCTGTAAGTGTGTTACATCCAAAAGCTTAAAAAATATGTGTTCTATTACAAAAATGGCTCTTCGAGCCTACATCAGTAGAAAAAATTGCAAATAGGGATGTTATTCAACCACATGGTGCTCATGGTAGCAGGTGACTACTCTAATTACTCGCCAAAGTAATCGACACAGTCTTCTTGGAACTCCGACAATGTGTCTTTGAAAGCGGACTGGGAACTCATCAAACGTTGGATACTCTGGAATGCCTCGCGTGAGGCCGACCAGGTTCTGTTCCAACTCATCTAATGCGTCTCCTCCCTCCTCATAAGGAGCATCCTCTATTGGATGAGCTACCCTCTGTGAAATAAATGACATGCCAGGAGGTCTCTGAGAACCCATATCTATAAAAAAATCATAATTTTACGTGTCAGAACACATAACAAAAACATCTAAAAAGTAAAAAATGTTTAAATATTAATTTTTACCTACATTGGTCCACTCTGTGTCTAGTGGGATTGGAAGATCTAGATCTCCTCTGAAGTCGATGCCAACATAGGCATATTCCTTGACTACGATCAGCTGACACCACAACCAACTTAAGAAGGCTATCGGGAAATGCATTTGTTTTCCCCTCCCTATCGGGGCATCCCGTCACACCATCGCATCAGCCTTAGATCGCTCGGGGTTAGATCATGGATATATAAACACTGATACTGGAACAGGGGGAATCTATCCATAAATAATTTCACCAAAATTGACCTATACTCGAACTGTTTTAGTCTCCATGTCTTGCACTTAGTTAGCTAGCTCTTCATGTTAGCCAGAAACCCCTCACATTAGTCCCTCACACTAGCTGAACATCATTGGTGCCAAGAAATCCAATGCATATTGGAACTGTGATTTCGTTGCCTAATGCAATGCCTAGGCTTCTTCCACTCTGGTGATAAAATGCAGTATCATGTATAGGGGGAGCACTTTGATGGAAGATATGTCTACCTTCTGACCCTCTATCTTCTGTGCCCCGGGATAGTGTCTTTGGATGAGAATTCTCATGCTGTCACCCCTTAAGAGAGCTCCGCAGAGCTGGATTCTCTCACCTTGCCTGGATAATACAGTGATAAAATAGATTTCCATGACATCTAGCTCCAGTTCTTTGTCCCCCATAATGAAAAACTATCAATTCACATCCTAGATATTGATCATATACTGGAGAAGGTCTAGTTGAGCTCTTAAGCTGGATGTTTGAAATAATTTAAACAATCCAAAATTATGCAAAGAATTGATGCAATCTTGGTCCTGCAAGGCTTGGTGGTATTCCACCTCATGGCCTCGTTCTTTCCATTCGACCAATATCCTCACTAAAAGAACCTGCAAAACATGTCCAACTCGTCTTTTAGGAGCATTCATGTTGGAATTTTTAGAAATTAATGGTGGAGTTTGGAGGATTTCTCAATTTAAAATATTCCTCGTTGTAAGTGAATCTATCTGAAATGATTCGACACTCATGGCTCACTACCCTAATGGGATGAGTGAGACCAGCGTGACCTTGATAGCTCTAAATCGATCTGGTCGTAGGGGATTTTAGGTTTTGAAATCTCTCTCGCAAACTCCCTAATTCTAGAAACTAAATTCTAAATGAATAGAATGAAAATGAAAAGGAGGTTCAGAGCTCTTACATGGCGGTGATGGATCGATGAATGGCATCCCAAATTGGCCGCACCGCTGATTTGAAATTTAGAGGGAAAATGGACAAAATTCTCTTCTCAAAATGGAAAGGTGAAAATGATTTTGTTTTTTTTTCTATTTTATATATTTTTGAAAAAATTTCACCAATATTTTATTATTTTTCCTTGAAATCTATGATGTTTTCTATTTATGTGTAGTACAATAATTTCACACTACTAATGATCGTTTATGATGCAAGCAAGTTGAATTTTGTCTCTTTTTGGGGCTCATTAAACGTTTACGAAAAAATGAACCCCTCTTGAGTCAACTTTCAGATCTTTTCTCACTCTCGAAAAATGAAAATATTGTCGAGTACTTGTCATTTCAAACTCCTTAAAGTGAATGAATTGACATGATCTCACTATAAGTTTACCCCTTTTTCATGTTGAGGTTTACTATTTACGAAAAGGTAATACCTTTATTGAACATTTTCAAGAGGTTCTCTTAGACATAGTTTTCTACCATTTCGGATTTGAGAGACGACTTACAAAAAGGGACATGATGGAGTTTCCTTTTTTGTTTCTTTTCAAACTCCCTAAACATGAAAATTTACCAATTTTACCTTTCATTGGACTCATTAAAAATTAAATGACGAAAGACTTGTCACCATGACGAGACCAAGTTCCTCCTTCCTAGGGCTTGTTAAAATTACTAGGATGGATTCATTCAAAGAATGTACTTACATGCTCAGCATATGTTATCCTCTTCACACTGGGTATAAAAAATAAATATATAATAGTTATTAATAACAAGAGAGAATTGAAACTGAACATCCTATGTGTATTTTGGGTAGCTTGTTGCTCTTTAACATGACACTCATCTGTAGTTCGTGTCAGGTTGGGGAAATCCTACATTCGTCACTTTGCTTCCATGGATTTGGGAAATTTGTTTTCCTCTTATCTGATTACCATTTTTTTCATCATGACCTCTTATCCTATTTGAGTAAAATCTTGCCACACTCCAGAGTCGTGTCACTAATATGTTCAAGAGAAGTTATTTTCATCAAACATCTTCTGCATTTATGGCCTCCTCTTTTACAATCCCAAACTACTCATTTCATCTTAAGATATATTTTGTTTCATGTCAATGATGTGGGAATCCTTATGGCACTCCTTCGATGAATCACTTCCTATCGACTTCAACTCATTATCTGGGAAGGTGATTTCAAAATTCCTGTTCATTACCTTGGAGCTTGCATGCCTCAATCGCAAGTTATTCGTGTTTGACGACAGGTTCACATCATTGGCCTTCAATCAAATGATTCTGCAAGTGTTCGAATTCAACACATCTATTCACACTTGTAGATTGTGTTATTGTACCTTGATTTCTATCATCATTATTGGTGGTCTCTCTCGTTCCTATTAACGATTTTCATTATTGGCCAATAACCATGTGGTTTCTACCATTTTTGACACCAATACATTTATCAACATGGATAGATTCATACAGTAGGTTGATTGAGATCATGGTGAAGACCCTAGGCCACATCTGATTATTGGTCCAGGCTACATGGAGTTATTGAGTATTCATGATTTTATACATGATCCTATCTATACAAAGGGCGTTCATACCGTAGATCCATTTCTATGATCTCTTTCATATGGATGGTTCTGACCATACCATGGGCTCTGTCTCATTTGATGCCTAGTGCAACATTATGTGGATAGGCATATTTATACTAGAGATTTGATATATTGTAAATTTTTGATTTGGCAGGTTCTCCGAAGGCGTTTTGTGTTCTTTGCCTTGGTTCATAAATAATTTCATCCATCATTCCCTGTTCTGCCATCGTGCTTTAGGGGGAATCTGTTACACATTAATTTGTCACCATGCTCATTTTCCAGTCTCTGATCTTCAAATTCTTAGTGACGAATCATGTGAAATTTTTCCATCATCAAGAAATATGCTAACATATTGACTTGAAAATCCATAAAAGATTTCCTTGAAATATTACTAAGGAAACTTGATCAAATTCCTAGTTTCCTAGGTCACCGCCCTTCCTAGTGTCATGGCAGCACTGATTTCCTTTTCCCAGTTCTAGCCCAACAATGTCAGCACAGTACTTTCTCGGAAAACCGTGTTGATCCCCTTTCTAAAGTGCTTCCTCAAACGGAGGAGAAGCTTTGAACTCTAGAAGATCAAGGGTGGTGTGTTGGTTGTTGAAGAGAGATGATAAGGTTGAGCTCTCTCATTTAGAGCCTTGATCTCATCCATGGGGGATCATCCCTTAGAAATTGGTCCTTCCTTTTGTTAGAAAATTAAATATATAACAGAGCAATGCAACACATAAAATATGTGAAAAACGCAAGCACACAAAATACATAAAAACATAGAGACACAAATATACGTGGTTCACCCAGTTTGGGCTACGTCCACCTCGAACAACCAATCCTTCCTTTCTATTATCCAGCAAAATGAAGAGACAAAACCTACAACAGATCCACTATAATATCCTATGTTCTCTCCCATAGTCTTGATATATGTTTCTCGCTCTGAGAATTCACATAACATACACAGCCGCAATATAATACCCTCATACAAAGTGAGGGGTTGCCTTATAGGGCAAAAAACCCTAAACTAAACATAACTTCTACCGTTAGATCATCCGCCTAATGAATGGCCTAGATTGAATAGAAATTACCATACTTTTACAAGGCAATTTTAAATCTATTTTTAGCATCAGGGGCATTGCCCCCAAAACCCCCCCCGCTAGGGGGGGCTCCATAAAGTCGCAGTCGCCCCCCCTGGACCCCCCAGGAAGCATTTAATTTTGGGTGGGTACAGGGGTCCAACACTATGATAAAAAATAAACAAGATAATCAGGCTCCACACCAAACAATCTCCCACTTGGAGACTGATTGGAGAAACTCCACTGCTGTTTCATTTGTTGGAAAATGACTCCTCTTTGGACTTGGATGTTTCTCATATTCATCGTCATCCTTGAAGACCAATTGAAACTAAGCATAATCTCAATTTCTCCCTGGTTACAAATTTTTTTAGCATATCTGCAGGATTCTGGCTAGTGTGTACCTTTTCCAGCTTCAATTGTCCATCTTCCAATATTGATCGTATGAAATGGTACTTGAGCTGTATGTGTTTAGTCCCGGAATGAAATGTTGAGTTCTTTGCAATATAAATTGCACTTTTGCTATTACTATATAACGTGCCCATATCATGCTTCTTACCTAATTCATCCATAAACCTTTGTAACCAAATCATTTCCTTACTAGCCTCTGTAGCAGCAACATACTCTGCTTCTCTTGTTGAAAGTACAACAACACTTTGGATTTTTGAAACCCAACTAACAATTGTTCCACCTACAGTAAATACATATCCTGTAGTGCTCCTCGTATTATCTTTGTCACCTGCCATATCTACATCAACATATCCCTGTAGAGCAATGTTTGGACCACCAAAGCATAATGCTTGATTTGTGATACCTCTCAAATATCTGAGAATCCATTTCATTGCCATCCAATTTTCTTTTCCTTGATTGTTCATGTACCTGCTTACAACTCCCACTGCATGTGCAATATCAGGCCTTGTGTAGACCATTGCATACATTAAGCGTCCAACTACTGATGCATATGGAACTTTAGACATATAGACCATTTCTTCTTGGGTCTTGGGGCACATCTCCTTACTAATTTTGAAATGGCTAGAAAAAGGTGTACTAATTGGTTTTGCATTCTTCATATTAAATATTTTCAACACCTTTTGTATGTATTCATTCTCAGGAAGTGTTAATTTGCGATTTTTCCTATCTCTACTTATTCTCATACCAAGGATTTGTTTTGCAGCTCCCAAATCCTTCATTGCAAATGAATTTTCCAATTTTCTTTTGAGCACATTTATTTCCTGCATGTTAGACCCTACAACAAGCGTTTCATCTACATACAATAAAAATATAATATAGCTGCCATCATTTTTATTTTTCATATAAACACAATGATCAGAGTGACATCTAGTATAACCTTGTTTAGACATAAACCTGTCAAATTTTAGATACCAACGCCTTGGAGCCTGTTTTAAGCCACACAATCTCTTCTTTAACCTGCACACTGATTTTTCCTTCCCTTTGACCTCATATCCTTCTGGCTGCTCCATATAGATCTCTTCCTCCAAATCTCCATGGAGAAATGTTGTCTTTACATCTAACTGTTCAAGATGTAAATCTTCTGCTGCTACAAGACTTAAAATAGTTCTGATTGAAGTCATCTTAACAACAGGAGAAAATATTTCATCAAAATCAATACCTTTATATTGTGCAAACCCCTTCACCACAAGTCTAGCTTTGTACGTATTTTTTCCTCCATCTTCTTCCTTTAGCCTGTAAACCCATTTATTTTGCAATGTAGTTTTACCTGCAGGCAACCTGACTAAGTCCCAAGTCTGGTTATGCGTTAAGGATGCCATCTCTTCTTCCATGGCTAGCTACCACTTCCTCTTGCTTTCAACATGCATTGCCTCTTGATAACATTCAAGTTCACCAGAATAAATCAACAATAAATAATATAATGAAAGAGAGTATCATTCAGGGGGTCTACTTATCCTGGTAGATCTTATAACACCACTTTCAGGTGTTTGAGGTGCCTATTGATGTTGTGGTGGTTTTTGTTGTTGTGGCTCTTGATTATTATTATTTTCAGGCACCTTTACCTTTTATGTGATCTCATCAAGAACTGTGTATTCTTTGTTTTCTTTTTCCTGTTTCTTTTCCTGCAACTGATTATTATACAATACCTTTTCATTGAATATTACATCTCTACTCCTAATGATTTTGAGATTTTCATAATCATATAAGCGATAACAAAAATCATTAACACCATATCCAATCAAGGTACATTTATTTGATTTTTCCTCAAGCTTTGTTCTGTTTTCTTTATTAATATGGATAAAGGCCTTGCAGCCAAAAGGCTTTAAAAAACAATAGTTTAACTTTTTACTTGTCCATGCTTCCTCTGGAATACCACCATCCAAGGAACTTGAAGGCCCTTTGTTGATTAGATAAACAACAGTATTTACAACATCTGCCCAAAATTGTAAAGGCAATCCTGCATGCAATCTCATGCACCTTGCATGCTCCATGATTGTTCAGTTCATCCTTTCTAATACACCATTTTCTTCTAGTGTTCTTGGAATTGTCTTCTCTATGAGAATTCCATGCTTTGAACAGTACCTATCAAACTCTCTGCTGCAATATTCACCTCCATTGTCTGATCTGAGACACTTCAACTTCTTTCCTCTCTCAATCTCAACCAAAGCTTTCCATTTCTTGAAAGTATCAAATACATCAGATTTACTCTGAATATAATAAATCCAATTTTTTCTAGTTGCATCATCAATAAAAGTAACATAATAACAAGCACCACCGAGAGATGATACCTGAGCAGGTCCCCATACATCTATATGCACAAGCTCTAATTTTTCGCTCTTCTTTTCTTTCCCAACTCTGAGAAATCAGTCTCTCTTATGTTTTCCATAAATACAATTTTCACAGAAATCCAAATCAACATTCTTCAAACTCAACAAAAAATTTCTTGAGTGAAGAATCTTCATCCCCTTCTCACTCATGTGTCCAAGCCTATGATGCCATATTGCTGCATCTACTCCTTTGGAAGTTAAAGCATTAACAAAGTTAGAAACACCATTGCATAAATACAATGTACCAACCTTTTCACCTTTTTCTATTACCAGGGCTCCTTTGGTGACCTTCCAAGTTTTATATGTGAAAGTTGTCACACAAACTTCACCGCCTAACTGCCATGTTGAAATCAGATTTTTCTTCAGATCTAGAACATGCCTTACCTCCTTTAATAGCCATTGGTTTCCATTCTGTTATTTTACAAGAACTTGACCCATTCCAACAATTTTATAGGGTTTATCATGACCCAAATGGAATTGTCCAAAATATACTTGAACATAGTCATGAAAATATTTCTTATCAAGTGTTGCATGGAATGAGGCCCCTGAATCTACAACCCAAGAATCAGTAACATTTTCGAAATAAATAATCAAAGCATCTTGTAACACGTCACATGTCACATTTTCTTCATGATTTTTTTCTTGCTGTGCATCTCCTTCTTTTCCCTTACGAGATCTACAGTGTTTCTTCAGGTGTCCTTTCTTTCCACATTTCTAGCACACTATCCCCGATCTAGACTTGGATCTACCTTTCCTTGATTTACTGCGATATCCTGGCCTCTTTCCTCTTTCCATTTTTCTTCCTCTAGACTCTGCACTCAAAGCATTACCCGATGTCTCACCGGAGCTTTTCCGTCGCATTTCCTCACTAAGGATAGCACTGCCAACATCATCAAACTTTAAAGTACTAGATCTAGAGACATAGTTACTAATGGCCATAACTAAACCATTCTAGCTTTATGGAAATGAGCACAGGAATAAAAGAGCCCTAACTTCATCATCAAATTTTACCCCTACAGAACATAACTGACTACTAATAGTATTAAAATAATTTAAATGGTCTACAATAGATCCACCTTCTGACATATTCATATTAAATAAACGTTTCATAAGAAATACCTTGTTTGAGGCCAAGGGTTTTTCATATAATTTTGCCAACGCCTTAATCAAACCCTCTATTGTTGTTTCCTTTGAAATATTGAAGGCTACCGATGCGCGAGGCACAACCATACTATTCCAAGTGCCTTTCTATCGAGAATCTCTCGTTCTGTGTCTATCATAGCCGTCGGCTTCTTTATTTTTTCGCTCAATGGTAGGTACAAATATTTATGATACAAATAATCTTCCATCTGCATCTTGCACAGTGGGAAGTTTGGTCGTTAAATTTCTCAACCCTAAACTTACCATCTTTTGCCATTGCTCCCACTTGAACCAGAAAACCTTCTTTCCTGTGAGTTTATCAGCCAAATAGACCTTCGGCTCTGATACTAGTTGTTAGAAAATTATATATATAACAGAGCAATGCAACATATAAAATATGTGAAAAACAAAAGCACACAAAACACATAAAACCAGAGAGACAAATATATATGAAGTTCACCCAATTTGGGCTACGTCCACCGTGAACAACCAGTCCTTCCTTTATATTATCCAGCAAAATGAAGAGACACAACCTACAGCACATCTGTTGTAATAGCGTATGTTCTCTCTAACAGTCTCCCTATTTATTTCTCACTCAGAGAATTCATATAACATACATAGCCACAATACAATACCCTCATACAAAGCGAGGGGTTGCCTTCTAGGGAAAAAAACCCTAAACTAAACATAAATTCTACCGTCAGATCATCTACCTAATGAATGACCCAGATTGACTCGAAATTACTATATTTTTACAAGGAAATTTTACATCTAGTTTTAGCTTCAGGGTCGCTACCCCTGAAACCCCCCACCAGTGGGGGGCTCCATAATGTCTCAGCCGCCCCCCCAGACCCCCCAGGCAGCGTTTAATTTTAGGCGGCGTTGCCGCCCCATTAAGGTATAGGGGTCCAACACTGTGATACAAAATAAACAAGATAATCAGGCTCCACACCCAACACCTTCTCCTTTCATGGGCTCCCAACCTCCTTCTCCTTGTTATGAATTCACATCCCTCATCTCCCCAAGTTTAGAGCTTGGCTGACCATTGTGAGACTCATATGAACTCTCATCCATTTGCATGCTAACATCTTGATTAAGCCTAAGTGCATGAGAGAAGGAATTATTTTGAGTTGGGTGAAGGGCTCATATTTTCACCTAAGGAGGCCTCCAACATCAAGGGCTGGTTGCAAGGTCTCCTTTTGTAATTTATCAATAATAACATCTATTTTTTTCTTTTTATTTTTGTTTACATGGTTATGAAAATATTCTAGTAGTTCTTGATCTACTAGATAGCTAGTGTTTACATTTATTATATATTGTATCATGTTTTTTGTTGTCTCTTGATCATCCGCAAGTATTCACGTGTAATCAATAGCAGGAAGCGGGCCTACAATGATCATGGATCAAGGTCATGATCCACGAACCCAAGAATAGCAATTGGAAAAAGGTATTTATGTCTCTTTCCTCTTTCCATTGTAAGAATTAGTTAAGAAAGCTTGTGTTAGAAATAATCTTCTGTTACTAGACCCACTCTAGGGCTAGAGATATCACCTCTATCTGTAGAGGGGATTTATCTTGACAACACCAAAAATCAAGACATCATATCTATTAGCTAAAATTATCTCTCTCGGTGCTTGATAGATCCAGAGTTAATATGGATATAGGTTAGTTTAATTTAATTTTTTAAATTAAATTAGTGCAGTTTTTTAGTATTAACAATCTTAATACATTTCTTTAAATAAAACGGCTTATGATACACAATAGAATTTACACTTTTTAAATATTAAAAGGATAATAATACTTAAATTGAAATGATATATATATATATATATATATATATATATATATATATATATATATATATAACCGAACGGAATCACTCGATGTTTTATCTAATTAAATATTTCCTTTTTACTGAACCAAATTTGGTGTGGATGTAAAAGTAAAAAAAACTTTTAAATTAATTTAAATCTAAATATTTTTCCATTGTTCTTTAATATTTTATGTATCATTTTGTGTAATAAATTACATATTAATTTTTAACTTAATAGTTAAGATTTTGAGATTTTGTGTTTATTATTAAATTTTGAAACTTAATACCAATTATCTTTCATCGACGCAGTATCACACAACTTCTTCGAGCCAAAAAGAATTAATTTTGGATATATATATATATGATTAAAAATATTTTTAAATGCATGCACAAATAACATTGTACTCTTATGAAAGGAAAACCCGTGCACAAATAGTAGTGTGGTCTTCTGAAAGGATGCTCAAAAATACTATACGTGAAAAATTGTGAATGACATCGATGTTTCCTCTGATTAGATATTTACTTTTAACCAAACTAAATGTCTCTATGTTTTCTCTAATTAAATATTTCATTTTAATTGAATGGAATCACTCGATGTTTTCTCTAATTAAATATTACCTTTTAACCTAATGGAACCACTCGATGTTTTCTATATTTAAATATTATCTTCAAACAAAACATAATCAAATGACGACATAATTTGAAAAGAAAAAGCTATAAAAAACTTAAAATTCATGCCAGGAGTAAGAGAAATTGAAATCAAACCTAGAAATCAATAACAATTCATACTGAAACCTAAATTGTTTCTCACAAATATTCTTTCCCACTTCACATAGGATCATAAATCCTTCCTCAGAAATATTATTTCACACTTTGCATTGGGTGAAAATTCTTCCTCACAAATACAATTCCACACTTTGTTTTTGGTTTTATTTATATAGATAGAGAGACAAGTCATTTTTCACTAGGGTTGGCATTAGTAAAGCTTGGATTAAAAGTTTTAGAAAATATTATGTTAAACGTTAAAAATTACATGTTTATGTTTACATTTACATTTTTACGTGAGATATACCCCATAAAAATTATATGTTTATGTTTACGTTTACATGAGATATATCCCCATACATGTTAAATGTTTATGTTTATGCCTACATTTACATTTACATTTTACTTGAGATATACCCCCATACATGTTAAATTTTTACGTTTATACTTAATGTTAAACATTATGTTTACGTTTATGTTTAGATGTTTACATTTTTATGTGAGATAAACCCCACTACTGGGATCTAGAGCACCTCTTGGTGCAATCAACCTTTACCAATACTAACAACCATGTCATAATCAAAAATCAACTCCCATTCATAGGTCATAATACATAATTCTAAAACTATCACCTACTTACACTCAAGTATATACTAGCCATATTAGCACATGTGTGTTAGCACAACCATCTTAAAACAAGATCATTCCTTCATGCAATATTATAGAAATATATACTCATACCATGCAATTAATGAGCATTCAAACAACTTGCAAGCATACTATGCTAAATATATCAACTAGATGACATAATGAGACACTCAAAACAGTCAAGCACTAGTATACTACATAATAAAACTCACACCTCAATGTATCTCAGGGGAGGCTATCTTGTCTCCACAATCAATAGATGCTAGCACGATAAAATTCACAACATACCAAGTCAACATATGTAAGGTCATGATATCCATAACAATAACTAGGTAACATGTTCACATCATAAAATCAGAAACAAATTTAATTCATGAATAAAAATCACAGATGCACCGTCAACCTAGATTAGTACAACACACTATCATAGTTAGGTCGAATCATGCCTGAATGTCATAACCCTAACCATCAAATAACTAGCATGTAACAACAACATGGTATATATTATGCTCATAAACGCCATGTAAAATAATAATCAAGCTAACTATTATACAGCAACAACAAGTTAACCCATAACACGCTCATCAAAAACATATAATTTTTCTAACATAAGACAATAATAGCAATGAATACCACCAAAGGTTGCTAACATTCATGACTATCCAACACATGCACATATAATCGCACTAATAAACTAGCATCTATAATGTATGTAACCATAACATCAATAGAATTAAAGGAATATTCATAACCATAATGCATATGAATACGTTGAGGAACTAGAATTTATCATGCAAGTAAGTAAAATAAATGGAATGAAAAACATATAAGTAACCCTAATGCTTATAACAACCATGAATCAAATACATGTGTGCCAATCATTCCAACTTGTATGATGACCTGCTCTTTCCCCAAATTCCACTGTTGTAACTTCACTTTAATGATCTGCATCTCCTACTATATATGAGGCAACACATTAGCATCATAACATACCAATATCATCATGATGACCTAATTACATACAATTACCTTATGCACAATGACCTCAATCACACAAATTCAAATTTGGCCATATGCACCCACTTGACATGTATAACCAATCATTAACAACCAAATTCATGTCCCACATATAGCATCACATAATAAATCATACAAGGACAACACACAAGCATTACCAACACATAATGAGTCATACACTCATGACAATATGTTCACAACAACATCATCAACCCTTTCATGGAGACACCACTCCCACCATCGCCCACCCAACATGGATGCGAAAAAAAAAATAGACCATAAGAATGCTAAAAACGCATGAAACCAACATAAACACATGATCAACATACCACTCATCCAGTCTGAGAGTTAAACCATGCTTTGATACCACTCTGTAACACCCTCTTCCAACATCTACCTAAGTAATTGGCCAACTGGGGTAAACATGTGATGAGAGGCTAATAATATGATATTCAACCTCCTATATTACCTTAAGTAATTTTAACCAACAAAAACACCAAAAAAACACCCTACAATGCATGATTTACATCCCCAGGAGGTAACCCAACCTTCTAAGGCCCTGTTCCGTGAGGGGGGACTGATTTTTAGCCCCTTTGAGGCTTAGGCGGGGGCTTTTAATGGAAAAAGAGTGTCTATAGACCCTATAGCCATGAGCTAGCCTTTTCAAGGTAGAAAATAAGGCCCAAACAACAAATTTTTCACCCGTAGCTTTCGGATTACTGACACATTTTTAGTCCCTGAGCCCAGGCCGCTACCCAGAACTTCATGTAACTCCAGGAAAGGGTAAATAACATTGAAAAAAACATATGGAATAAATCACATCATCAGGAACTCATTCAACCTAACCCATCCATGACAAGAATCTCGTGAAAAATGTCACAACCATTGCATCTACAAGTATAAATAGAATATTTAAACAAGGGGTCTCTTTCTTATCTGAGAATGGGTAAGAAGCACTGCTTCCCTACATCATAAGATATCATACTATTAATTTTACCATAGATACATGGGATATTCATTTATATCCAAACACATGAATAGAGTCATACATCATCACTAATCGAATACATGCTTATCACCAACATAGTAATAAAAGAAATACAATAGATATAATAGCAATGAAAACAATACATAAACTAGTATATTTTCATACCGAATAATGGAGAAATGAGTTCTTCGTTATTGGATGTAAAAACTAACTGGAGATGGGACTTCCACATTCCACCCAATCATAGATTGACTAAGCCAAGTCTCACTTAATCCAATCAACCCTTTTAGCATAATTTCTTAACACAAGTGTACTAAAAGAGCTCACTTTAGTTGTGTGTGACAAACATCCCTAGCAACAAAAATGGTTGCTTAAATTATCTATATCTTCAATTGATAGTTAAAACAAATACTGCAAAAACTAGATCTATGATGTAAAAGCAGTTAAACAGTGAAAAGAAATAAGAATTACTCCATGCATTGATCAAAATATGGATCGGGGGAAAAAATTAGCTCAAAAGTGAAAGTGCTCAGAATTTCACAAAAGCATATTCAAAGCTACTGAACCGTCACAAAGAATCCAATGTAACTCATTTTTTTAAAAATCGAGTTCGAATGAAGGAGTTATGGTCAGCTAATCGTTGTTCAAAACAGACAATTTAAAATAAAAAAAATTGTAGAATAGGTACAACTCATGACATGGAAGTCCAGTCATCATGTAGAAAATATTCTTCAGTTTTTAGCCCAAATGGACTGTGACAAGTGGCACAATTGGATTCATTAGTTTTTTTTGTGAAGGTAAAAATTGCCCAAGGTTGAATGTGGGTTTATGATAACTTTTATGTGGGAAATTATTTTTAATATATTAAGGTTGTAATTAAAATATTATATATATAATTATATATTTTATATTTTATATTTTATATGATTTAAAAATTCCATATATTGTATTAATATATTTATATATATTAATATTGATTTCAAAACTTTATATTATATAAAAAATCCACATAATACATTATAAATCAAAACCCAAAGTGCATATGGCATATGTTTAATACATATTAAAAATATGTTGGATGCATTGTAATTGAATAACATGGCACAATTTTAATAGATATTACAAATATGGTGGAGGGGCGTATTATTAAAGTTGTAGGTGTGTATTTAATTACATTTAACCCAAAGTCAATGGTTATCTGCCTATAATATTGTTGTGCAAAAACGTTATGAAGGAGTGGCGGAGGTCAGATTTGAACCCATGACCTCCCATAAACACTCCAGCATTCAACCAATGTGCCATAGACTTTACATTTGAAAATAGAAGCCACATACTTATATTTAAATGATGATGTGTTTCCGATGGTAGAGGAGAGATGCAGGCTAGCCCACCTCCCACTAAGTGTGATTAATGCCTGCATATCTACAGTTAAGCACACTTATCACATAAATAATATTTAGTTAAATATGGTGGAAATTTTGGAAGAATCTCCAAATCCGGTGCCACTTCCAAATTTTTCGAGGTTATCTGCAAATTTTCCATATTTAGAGGCAGAATCTAGGGAAAACTTTAATGAGGCCTATCTTGGTCAATTTTCGACCAATAAAAATTTAATGAGGCCTATTTTGGATGCATTTTAATTGGATAGCATGGCATAATTTTAATATATATTAAAAATACATTGGAGGGGTGTATTATTAATGTTGGAGGTATGTATTTAATTACATTTAACCCAAAGTCAATGGTTATCCGCCTATAATATTGCAATGAAAAAATGTTATGAAGGAGTGGTGGAGGTCGGCTTTGAACCCATGACCTCCCCTAAATACTCCACCATTTAACCAATGCACCATAAAATTTACATTTGAAAATAGAAGCCAAACACTTATATTTAAATGATGATGTGTTTCTGATGGCAGAGGAGAGGCGTGAGCCAGCCCACCTCCTGCTAAGTGGGATTAATGATTAATTCCTGCTTATCTGAAGTTAAGAAAGCTTATCAAATAACTAATATTTAGTTAAATATGGTGGAGATTTTGGAAGAATCTCCAAATCCGGTGCCACTTCCAAAATTTTTGGGGTTATCTGGAAATTTTCCATATTTAGAGGCAGAATCTAGGGAAAACTTTAATGAGGCCTATCTTGGTCAATTTTCAACCAATATTTTCTTAAGGATAGTCATTATTAAAAAATTGGCATGTTATGAATCCATCGGAGAAATTTTCAGAGCCAATGGAGTTCAATTACAGGTCTTTTTGGCACGTTGAAGAATTTTGAAGCCTGGGATCCCCCTGGAGGGAAGGCCATGCCCAGATCAGCTGAACGCCAATTTTAGTGAGTGAATAGTCAATTTTTGATGTATTTCATGCTTTGAACACATTGGTATAGTTTATAGAGTCATTGTATCACATAAAAAGGTGATTTTGTCACTTTGGAGATTAAACAAGCCCATGGCCACCAGGATTGGAGATCAAGCCTAGAGGAGATGGTAACAAAATTTATAGATTGGATAGTCATTTTTGGGTTTTTCATGTCTTATGAAGCCAATGGAATAGTCAAAAAATCCATTGGAGCAACATAGATTCTTTTAATAATACTTTTGACTCATAATCCCAAGAGGTCCTAGCTAGTTAAAGTAGGTCCATGGAGATGTAGCCCAGGAGGGGTGAACTCCATCATCATCCATTGTGTTATGTGATTTCTCTGAGTTATGTTTCAGTATTCTATTTTATTTAAATTAGTTTTTAATTGTTAATTAACTCATAATTTTATCCTTAAAACACATGAAACTACACACATAAACCCCCTTTACAAGTGGCTAACATGAGACAATCCTAATCACATTTATAATACTGATGAGGGAGATTGCATAGAAATAACAAGTTTTCCCATATTCATATCATGCATCCAAAAGACAAGATAAGATTTAAATAATTTTGAATATATTATAACACCTCGGAAGGGAACAAATAATAGTGTTACCAATCATTAGGGGAATTTTGAGGTCTAAAATGGGCCTCCTAAGAAAAATGCACAACCAAAACAAACTTTATAAGAACCAATAGGATTAAAGATGATGAAGTCAACCATGGGGGATGATTCACCATTTTTTAAGTAAAAGGGTAAAAATATTAAAAAATAATAAAATAACAAAACTACTTTTTTCAACTCATATTTTCAACTTATCTCCAAAAGTTTTTTCTCAAATTTCGAGTGCGAGTACTTGATGACTGAAAAATTTAATTCCTCATCCAAGGAGTACCCATATTCCATACTTTTGATCGACCTTGCTACATGAAAAATAAGAAATACATTAAAAACATGATTGCAATCATGTTTTTCATGTATTACTCATTTTTCGTGTAGTAGGATCCATCAAAAGTATGAAATATGGGTACTCATTAGATGAGGAATTAAATTTTTCATCCAATGAGTACTCCCATTCGAAATTTGAGTAAAACCTTTGGGAGATAAGTTGAAAATATGAGTTGAAAAAGTAGCTTTTCCTTTTTTCCCTCCAAAATTTCCTTAGGAGGCCTATTTTAGACCTCAAAATTCCGCTAATGCCCCCTGAATGGGATGGGTTCTTGGTTGTCCTCAATGCTTCCGATCTATAAGTTTCTCTCTCTCAATGGTGCAGAAAACCCAAAATGTGTTGAACTCTATGGGAGGATGGAAGCAAAGAAAATAGTAGCAACAATGAGAATAATCAAAGCGTGACAATGAAAGTGATGAAAGTGAAGAATGAATGGAAAAAACCTTGTATTTATAACAAAATATTGAATTATCCTCGACAATGGAAAATATAAAATATTATTAAGAATGATATATATCTATCTACTTGGAATATTTTATTATATTTTGTTGGAGAGACAGGGTATTTAAATTGTTAAATACCTTTATTTAGAAATAATAAACAAATAAATATCATTTCAATAATGTGGTTAAAGAATAATAAATGAATAATGATTTGTTTAATTATTCCTAGATGGTTTTGTCAAACTTAACAAGGAATAATAATGAAATAATGATTTAATTAAATATTGCTAAAGAAAAATAAGAAAAATAATGATTTATCTAATGATTTCTCATAATTTGGTTAAATAGGACCAGGAATATTATTTAAACAGTGGTTTAATTAATTATTTCTAGAGGAAAATCAAATAAATAAGGATTTATTTAATTATTCCTCAAGGGGTTTCTTGTTTAAACCATAAATAACTTAATAAAATATGGTTTATTAAATTATTCCTTATAGTGAAAGAAATTTAACTATGGTAAAATTGGTCTTATATGGTGTACTTTGATCCATCAATTTGTAAATGGTTAGATGACCAAATTTTGTTGATAACAAGCCGCATGCCATATTCCAAGCATGAATGTGGGACTTAATCAAACTCATCAATAAAAATAAATCGAGGGCTTCTAGAGGCTGAGCCACCTCAAATATCAACCAGTGATTCCACCTCACGGATAGAAATCATGACCATCACAGATTGGTCCCTACCCAAGTTTCTCCAGGGCTCTAGAATGTTTGCTCCAACTAGGGCTTCCATGATTTGTAACTCAAACCCAATTTTTATAGGGCTTCCAAAGTGTTTGTCCAACGAGGGCTTCCAGGACTAGTAACTCAACCCACCTAGGGATTCCAGAGGATTTTTCTAACCAAGGATTTGAGTACTAGTAACTGAACCCACAATTATTCGTCAGGCTTCCAGATCATTTGTCCAACCAAGGCTTCCAGTAACTAATAACTCAACCCAACAGCTAAAGGACTCATGCGAATCAACTAGAAAAAAATTAATGGAAATAAACCCATAATACCAAGGTTGTCTAGGAAATGGAAAGGCTAGGAAAATCCACATGCATACCCATGCATGCAAAAGCTAGCGAGGAAATAATACATGCAACTCGGTGCCTAAAATCAAATCCCATTGAGGTTGTTGATCTCGAAGTCCTCCTTCACTTTCCTGCTCTTCCTTTGCCTTCTTGCTCCGAATCACCAAGTATCCACACTCTCCAAGAGTACTACAAGAAAAATATAAGTATCTAAGAGTATGAGAGAGAGAGAATAATTAAAGAGCTCCAAAAATGCATTAACCAAGCCGACCCACTTTTCCTCAAAATCCCTTTTATCAATGAGGCCTCTATTTTCCTCATTTTCCATAATTTTCCTTCATTTTCCTCCTCGCATGCAACCTGTGACCTTTCACCTTATTCTTGTCCTAATTTCGATTATTTTCATAAATAAAAATCCAATTAATTTCTATTGCCTTTCCAAATCCTTTGCCTTTGCCAATTTCCTTCACCATAATAAACCGAATGAACACCCACTAGGATGTTTTTCCCACCATTCATCTTGGAATATGTGTCCCATCACCATGGCTTTATATATTTTTTACATGGATTTTTACGAGGTTTGTTACATCATAAGTGTTATGGAAATTGTTATAAACTATGAAAAACTGTCCATAGTTACCAGTAGTACATACATCTATCAATCACATAACAAGCATAAGTAAAGATATTGTTAGCACTTCTTAATTTCTCTAGGATTAGGAGAGAAACTCGTAGGTAACCATAAACAAATTGAAAGTTGGAATATAGCCCTTCCAACTTCATAGAGGGCTCTATCTGTCTAAAAATTTTAGTCACTTATATTTTACGCTAGCTATGGTTCTCAGTGGGTTATAAGAGATATTTTTTTATTGGTAGGAAAGAAGATAGATCCATTGGGTATGGAGTCATGTCAAGTTGATTATATTTCCAGTGATAGGATGAAGAGAAAGAGGTGTTTCCATGGGGGCAAGGTAGTTATTCTTTGGATTTTTTCAGCCAAATTAATTATAGGATAGTGAGTGGAAGATACATGGAAAATAACAAAAAGAGCATTAGACAACAATATCAATTTTAAAATTCATTTTAGCATAAAACATAAATGTCTAGCAATCTAAAACATAGCACTATTTGAAGTGAATTATGAGTCAATATATTTATTCAAATAAATAGGAAGACACATTTCAAAGAATTTTTTTCATAGAAGATAAATTACAAAAAGAACGAAGCGCATATCCAAATAAACTAACATATGAATCCATGTAGAATTCAACCTTTGTATTTCATTCACTGAAAAATATATCAAAAGTAAGTGTAGTACTCAATATATCTTCTTTTGAACCTAACCAATAGGCCAACCCTTTAAACAATGAAACTCATGAAAATATATGAAATTATCTCATCCTTGGACACAAGGGGTCTATCTCAATAATTTCCCCAAACATAGAATCAATTACATTAAATTTGGAACTTCTTTCTAGGAATAGAGATAGAATTTCTGGAACATAGGGGTCAAATATTAACTCATACCTCTTGAACCATGACAATTTTTACAAAAATAAGGTTTTTTTTTTGTAGATGATCTTGTTCTTGGGAGAAACCTCTCTCATTTTTCGCAAATTCCTTTCCAGGTCCTTCGAATTGATGCCCAAAAAGCATGACTAAAAAAATAACAAAATATGAAAAATATTTTGTAAACATTCATTCTAATATTCCAATCTATGACACTTATGAAGAAACCAAAGCAAAATTTTGTTATTTTCCTCATTATTAACCAAAATTTTTAAATTATTCAAAATTCATCTCCATTTGCCTAGAAATTGATTTTGAAGTGAAACTATCAAAAGCGCAACAACTATCTAAAAATAACGTGTAGAAGCGCAATGTTTTTTTAATATATCCTAAACTCTAAGCTAGATTGAGCTAGTTTTCTGAAATAAATTTAATATTACTATAACCTTTCTCCATACAAATTTTGAGCCAAATCCAACTCACGGATCTCGAGAAAATGCAAAAATGGTTGTAGATGAAGGTGGCTCGTTTCTCGAAAATTGTGAATATTTTCTTTTTTTTTGGTAATTTTGGTAATACTAAATCTTCATCATGTCCAATATATCACCTCGATTAGGATGGGGAATTGAGTCAGTGATTTCACATCAAGGAGTGCCTTAACAGAGCACCCGATCACCGTATATCCAAGACCTCATGGACATAAAGCATTTTGACCTAAAATCAAGTGAGCTTATTAATATCACCCTCATCCATAAACTGTAAACATTTCTTGAAAAACAGATACATAGTTTAATAGACATGGTCAAAATACAATGACTTTGCAAAAGTGAAACCCAAAAGCGCTACACTCCAAGTTTATATTATCTTTGTCCATCATCTAACATGCTGAGGGTACTAGGCTGGTCTGAAATGGTATATAGAATGTTTTGAACCTATAAGAAAGCTTCTAGGAAAAATACAAACCTTCAAAATTCAACATCTCTTCTTGCAACAAAAGTGCAACATTGTTATGCAACACACCTTTTGTGATGATAAGGACTTGATGACACATTTGATTTTACAAGAGACACTATAGCTCATGATTTGACACCAACTACATCTCCAAATGATAGTTTAGACTTGATATTTATAACATCATGAATAAACTTCACAACTTGACCAAAATACATAGAAAGACCAAATTGACTTTGATTAATATACTATAGGAATCTAACATTAACTCCGATGGCGATGACATCCTCCCTGTGAGGTTCCACGAAAATCATAGACCATGCGCCAAACCATTGGGTTGTTCCCATACTACTCATGCAACCTATGGCTAACCCGCTATGTATTGAAAATAAAAAGTGTACACTATTGCAAGCTAAGGTTTGAAACAAAAGAAGCGCCATTCTGAATTCCAAACTAGGAATTGTTGATAGTGACTAATTTTGAAATATCAAAACTGAAACCAAAATACTAAAACAATGTTGAAAAACCAAACTTAAAGGATTCTTTCCCGCCAAACTTATTCCAAACCATAATCTCTTCTAATCTACTGAGGATAGCTGCAAAATCATGTGAAATTCTCCTTCCAATGTAACCAATCAATCCAATAATTACTTGGTTTATTTTCTCTTTCATTATTGTCATACAAAAAGGAAAATATGAGATATTACCCAACAACATGAAATATGAACCAAAATTCAAAATTTCTCCATTTTCAGAATCTAAATACACTCACTAATTTCAATAATACTGCACATTTCACATTCTCTGATTTTTGCAATAGAAATGCAAAAGAACAAAAAAACCATGAATAAGTCCTTCATGTTGATGAATACAAGGAAAAACATAACCCCCACCCATAACTACTGGTTTTTCATGTTCTATTTAGTCATATTTAAGATCATTCTCAAGTGAAATATCAACAGTTTGTTTGATATAATTATTCTCATCATACACAATAAAGGACTTTGAATATTATTTAATATTTTCATATACAACAACTACCTCATGTCATTTACGTGGATCAAAAAGCATGTTATCTTAATTTTTAAGAGTTTCTAAATTTATAACATAAAAAGTTGTGTATTCCTGAATAACACTTTCATCTTCAAAAATATTTAATAACACAATCTCCTTTTTGACTATGTTTCATTCTAATTCCTAATTTTCACATATGGGCCCATTTCCTTCTAGAAAATTTATGTTACACATTCATTCACTGCTTAATGTCCCTATACATGTACCTTTAGGGATATGATTTTGGAAATTTTCTTCTTGAAGTAAATATTCAAAAAATGGATGGTATGAAAAACAGTTTGATTGACTGTCTTGATCTATATCTTGATCACATAAATGTAGATATAATTGTTGCATCTCTTCTTCAATCTCAAGAGACGAAACATGAATTTCTACATCAATACGTTGATCTACTTCGTTTTCAAGCAAGAGAGAATCTACCATTTATTCTTGGTGATGAAAATGGTTCTCTTACAAATCTTCTAGGATTTGTTCATCCATGAACACCCCATAATAATTTTCCAAATTTTGAGTGAAATCCTCAAAATGGTCACAATAATTCTAAAATAATGACAAAGAATGATGGGATTCCTTGTATTTATAAAAAATGTACTAAATGAACAAATTTAAGGGAATACAAGCTACCAGGTGGCAAAGCTTCATACCAAGATCTCTCTTTTCCCGAAAGATATAATCAATTACATTAAATTTGGAACTACCTGTTAGGAATATGGACCAAATTTCTTGAAATTAGGGACCAAAAATTAACTCGTATATCTTGAACCATGACATATGTTACAAAAATGAAAGAATTTTTTTTAGATGATCTTATTCATGGTAGATACCTCTCTCAATTTTCATAAACGCATCTCCATATCCTCAGAATATGCACTGAAAAAGAATCACTAAAATAGAAAATAAAAAAAATCTAAAAATATGTTGTAAATATTCATTCGAATATTCCAATATATGATACATGTGAAGAAACTCAAGGATGATTTTTTTATTTGGATAGTTATAAACAAAAACCTTTTTTAGTGTTTCAACATTCATCTCCATTTGGTCAGAAATAAATTTTGAAGTTAAATTGTCAAAAGCGCAACAACTATCCAAAAGCGTAGCGTAAAACCACATCGATTGTATTTTTTGAATATCTCCTAAATGGTAAGTCGGACTGAGCTAATTTTTTACATAAATTTAATATCGTTATAACCCTTCTCGACACAAATTTTGAGCCAAGTCTGACTAACATATCTCAAGAAAATAAAAAAATGGTTTTCGATGAAGATGGCTTATTTATCGAAAAATGTGAAGCATTTTGACCTAAATTTAAGTGATCTTCTTCATCCCATCCCCATGCATATAATTTAAAAATTTCATGGAAGAAAGGTAGAAGGTTTAAGAGATATGATGAAAATATGGTGACTGTGTGAAAGGGAAACACTCCAAGCTTATGTTATCTTCGATCATCATTTGACATGTTGAGGGTACTAGGCTGGTGTGAAATGGTCTATGCAACGTTGTAAACTTGTGATAATTATTCTAGGCTAAAAAAAAACCTTCACAGTTCAAAATATCTTCTTGTAGCAAAAGCGCAACACATTTTTACAACACACCTTTTGTGATGGTAAGGGCTTGATGACACATTTGATTTTACAATAGATACTATAACTCATGACCACTAACTCATGATGTGACACCACTTATTTCTCGCAAATTTACCAAAATACATAGAAATACCAAATTTAATTTGATTACTATATTATATGACTCTAACATCAGCTCCAATGGGGATGACATCCTCTGTGTGAGGTTCGAAGAACATCATATACCATGTGCCAAACCACTGGGTTCTTCCCATACCACACATGCAACATGTGGCTGACATGCTCTCTACTGAAAATAAAAAGTGTACGTTGTTGCAAGCTAAGGTTAGAAACTTAATAAGTGCCATAGTGAATTCCAAACTAAGAAATATTGATAATGACTAATTTTTCAAATTCAAAACTGAAACCAAACTACTATAACAATGTTTGACAACCAAACTTAAAGGATGCTTGTCAAAAAATCTTATTGCACACCAAATTCTCTTCTAATATATTGTAGGATAGCTACAAAATCATGTGAAATGATCCTTCCAATGTAACCAATACATAAAATAATTACTTGATTTATTTTTGCTTTCATTTTTCTCATACAAAAAGAAAAATATGAGAGATGACCCAACAACATGAAATCTGAATGAAAATTCAAATTTTCTCCATTTTGAGGAGCTAAATCCACTCACTAATTTCAATAATATTGCACATTTCCCATTCTCAGTTTTTTGCAACAGAAATGAAAAAGAATCCCAAAAATCATGAATATGTTGTTATCGTTAATGAATACAAGGAAAAATGGAAGCTCCATCAATAAATGTTGGTTTTCCATGTTTTATGTAGTCATATTTAAGAGTCTTCTGAAGTGAAATATCAATAATTTGTTTGATAGATTTTTTCTCATCATACACAATAAAGGACTTTGAATATTCTTGAAGATTCTCACATGCAACAACTGCCTCATGCATAATAGGAATGCCAGTAATTGATCCTTTATGTTGTTCAAAAAGCATGTCATCTTGATTTTCAAGAGTTTCTAAATTTATAACTTCGAAAGGTGTTTATCCTTGAATAAAAGTTTCATGTTAAAAAATATTTAATACAACAATCTCCTTTTCACTATTTTTTAGCAATTATAATTCATAATTTTCACATATGGGCCCGCTGCCTTCCAGAAACTTTATGCTACATATTTATTCACTGCTTAATGTCCCTATACATGTAGCTTTAGAGATCTGATTTTGGGAACTTTATTCTTGAAGCAAAGATTAAAAAAAAATATGGCATGAAGAAAAATTTGATCAATCGTCTCGATCTCTATCTTGATCACATAAACGCTGACAAACTTGTTTCATCTCTTCTTCAATCTTAGGAGAAGGAACACGAATGTCTACATCAAGATGTTGATCTACGTCATTTTCAATCAAGAGAGAAGCTACCATTTTTTCTTAGTGATGAAAAGGGTTCTCATACAAAGCTTCCAGTATTTCTTCATCCATTAACTCTTCATCACCATAAGAATTTTCCATATTTTGAGTGAAATTATCAAAATGGTCACAACAATTCTTAATTAATTACAAAGATGGATTATATTATTTTTTATTTCTCAAAAATTACTAAATGGAAATATTTAAGGGAATATAAGCTACCAGGTGGAAAACCTTCATACCAGGATCTCGCTTTTCCTTCCAAAGTAACCATAAACATCTTTATCAAACAACCTTCATGAAATTGAACCTTAATTCTATGCACATGCATGTGAAATTTAAACAAGCGAAGAGAAACATCATTTGCTACCTGATATTTGAATCTTGGAAAATAAGTCTACCAATCTACATAAGGCATGTGATTTTGAAAAACTAGAATCTGATATGGATTCATCGAAGCATACCTTGAAGATATAGAACTCATCTTGAGCTAGTAGATTCGCCAGTAATACCATGATTTCTAGATATTTCTACTAGTGGATTCTTTGTATCACGTTGAAAATTGATTTGAGTAGCCAAGTGAATGGTACATCCTTCATGTGTCTCACTATTTTCCACCATCAACAATCATATCTGAAACTTTGATGATTCTTTCCCAGGAAATATGGAACCTTTTCATCTTGGGCAACGATGCCACTATGTTAGCACTCTGTAATTTTTCCAGGCCGAGGAGAGAAACTAAGAGGTAACCACATACCACTTGGAAGTTGGAATATATCCCTTCCAACTTCAGAGAGGTTCCTATCTATCTAAATTTTCCATTCACTTATATTTTACGTTATGAATGATTCTCAGTAGGGTATAAGATCTAAAGTTTTGCTGGTAGGAAAGAAGACAAATCCATTAGACATAGAGTCATATCAAGGTGATTATATTTCTAGTGATCGGATGAAGGTAAAGATGATTTTCCACAGGAGAAAAGTAGGTAGTATATTTGTAGTTTTTAAGTTAAATTTTTCGTAGAAGGGTGAGTAGAATATAAATGGAAAATTAAATACAAAGCATTAGACAACAATATGAATTCTAAATGTCATTTTAGCAAAACACATAAATGTCTAGCAAACTGAAACAAAGAACTATTTGAAACGAATTCTGAGTCAATATATTTGTTCAATTTGAAATCATGATTTTTATATAATATAACTTACAAAACTAAAAAAAAAAAAATCCCCAATGCAACTAACATGGGAATCCTTGTGGAATTCAACCTCTATCTTTCATTCACTAAAAAATATACCAAAAGTAAGTGAAGTACACAATATATATTCTTATGAACCTGACCAACTGACCAAAATTTTTCACGCTGAAACTCATGAAAATATATACAATTATATCATCCATGGACTCAGGGGGTTGAGCTCAAGCATTTCCCCAAATATAGGATCAATTATTTAAATTTGGGACTGCGTGCTAGGAATATGGACCAACCGTTTGGAAAATAAGGGTCAAATATTAGCTCATATATATTGAACCATCAAAGATGTTACAAACCCTAAGAATATTTTTGTAGATGATCTTGTTATTGGGATAAACCTCTCTTGGCTTTCCTAAATTCTTCTCCATCTCCTTAGAATGTGCGCCCAAAAAGCATCACTAAAATAGAAAATAATGAAATCTGAAAAGTATGGTTTAAAGATTCATTCAAATCTTCTAGTCTATGACACCTGTGAAGAAATGAAGGAGTGTTTTTTGATTTATCTCATTATTAAAAAAAAAAATATATGTTAATTCATCTCCATTTGGTCAAAAATTGATTTTGAACCGAAATTGTCAAAAGCACAACAACTATCCAAAAGCGCAGCATAAAAGCGCAACGACTATATTTTTTGAATATATCCTAAAAGATAAGTTGGATTGAGCTTATTTTTTTACATAAATTTAATATCATTATAAAAATTCTCCAAAAAAATTCTGAGCCATATCTGACTCACGAATATCGATAAAATCCAAAAATGGCTATAGAGTACGGTGGGTCATTTCTCGAACACCGTGATACATTTTGACCTTAAATAAATTGAGATTATTCATTTCAACCATATGCATCCAATTTAAATTTTTCATGGAAAATGATTAGACGATTCAAGATATATGGTAAAAATATGGTGACTATGTGAAAGCGTACGGTGCCAAGCTTATACTCTCTTCTGCCATCATCTGACATGATGAGAGTACTGGGCTGGTGTGAAATGGTCCATACAATGTTGTAAACCTGTGAGAAATATTATAGGACAAACATAAACCTTCAAACTTCAAAATATATTCTTGCAGCAAAAGAGCAACACGTTTGCATAACACACCTTTTGTGATGATAAAGGCTTGATGACACATTTGATTTTACAACAGAAACTCTAAATATGACCACTAACTATGACACCACTTATTTCTCCAAATTTTGGTTCAGACTCGACCTTTATAAGGTCATAACTAAAATTTACAACTTGACCCAAATACCTATAAATACCAAATTGACTTTTCTTACTATAGTATATTACTCTAAGAAATAAGAGATACACTAATGGAGAACCATGGAAATAACTCTGATATATTGTCTCTTATTAAGCCAAATTAGAACTAATACATCGTTATTTAGAAAAATACTTATAGACCTGGACAATTATATAAGTCTAATTGTTTGACCAGATGCCTTAACTAATCCAATATTAGTTAGTTATTATGACATCTCTTGTTACAATTTATTTTTATTGACTTGACTTGGGTTAGTCGGCTAGGCCAACTAGGTTGTCCAACATCTCCCCCACACTCAAAGCCTTCTTTGTCTAAAAAAAGGCGAGATTTAGAGTGATACAAAATAATTTACAAACATTTTTATAGAGAAAATACTTATACAATTGATTTCGTTGGTTCTTTAATACAAAATAATTTAATACAAACCATATTACAATGAAAAGTAAATCAATACAAGACAATTGGTAATTCTTCAACAGGTCATTCTAAAGGCTCCTTCAGAACTGCTTGAACTAGATTTGTCGAGTGATTTACTACTTGGTCAAATTAAACTTCATATGTTTGTTGTTCGGAATATGCAACACATGTTGAAATACTTGGTGCAAAAACTGATGGGTGGTGATATTGACAAGGTCGCATGGAGCATTGAATCATATTTATGGTAGGATATTGATTAAGCTTGAGAATTCAATATTTTTTATATAAGTGGAATTAATTGCACCATCATTCTCACTCATTTACTCTTCCTCGAAATGTCTAGTCAGTTTCTTATTTGATCCTTTAACATCACTCGACGCGTGCATGGTACCTGATCGCCACCTTATTTTTGGGGTGGTGAATTATTTTGGCGTGGATTGAGTTGATATTTATTGTAAATCTGGGAGCAATGGCATGTGTGAAGTATGTGACATGTTCTCATTAGATATATGTACTTGAGTGCTTAGATTTTTAAATCTAGATTTCTGTCTTTCTTGTGAATGCACTCTCAAACTCACATGCCAAATATTTATTAGCCATTCATTTTTTGAAACTCCCTCACGAAGGTTGGTTAAAGACTATCTATTGAGTTGATATCCTATCAAATTCTACTTTGTCACTTTCTTCTGTCGAAGGATTATTTGTTCCTTGAAGTCAACTTCTATCTTGTTGGCATAATTTATTGGTTGAGACAAAAATTTAAAATTGGTATTTATATATTTCTCTATGCTCTAGCCGCCACTCATCTCTAAATTTATTTTGGTCTATGTTGTGCTTTAATCTACCATTTAGAATATTATTTAGGTTGAGGTCTCGTTTCATATTATTACTGTTTTTGTGACCTGCTTGATTTTTTCGTTCACTTCCTTTATTGCATCTCTCATTGTTATGTAGGTTATTTTTATTTCTAATTTATAACTAGTTTTTGGAAATAATTTTATGAAATAAACTTAAGAAAGAAAATTTATTAATTCTACAAATTATCGACCAGTTAGTGCGACGGAAAGTAGTCTTCGATATAACCCACACTAAATGTTATTTATACACATATATTTTAAGATGGGAACCATTAACAAGTGAATTGAAAATGTGTCATTGTAGTGTCTTCAACTAAATGGTTCATCAAGTTCCTATGTTTTCGATGGTGAAGCGTCCCAGCCATTCGATTTCTAGTTTCCTTGGTTTTCCCTTCACTCAAATAGTGTATAAAAAAGCTAATTCATTGAGTTAAAAATTCCTAGTTTACATGTTTCTTTCATGTCACCATTTTTATTGTTCTTTTCTAATTTGTTGATGGTAGAGTGCGTGGAGTCAGTATTCTTCTAGTTGATGTAATTATCTGATTCATTCCATACGTATTTTTGTATTATATTTTAGTATAGTTGGTAAAGTTTGTGCATTCTCCGAAAAATGAAATGGTACGACCACTTCTTGACCATAAATGAGCTTAAAAGGTGTCGAACCTGCATGTGTGGTATGCCCATAAAATTGTTGGAAACTTGTCATCCCAATCACCCCTTTGTCTATATTGAAAATATTTGTTAATACTTTATGTATTGTTTTGTTGAAAGATTCGAAAACACCATTTTATTATGGTTGATATGTTGTAGTTGTCACCGTCATCACGACAAAACAAAAAAAAAAATTATTTACCAGCTAGACCCATAATAACATTAATAGATTTTCTTACCAATTATTACCCTGAGAATTATCACAAATGAATTCTGGGCTGCGGTATTGTGTTTGATCAGCTATGTACTACAATTGATAACTCTGGATCCAGTTTTTTAATTTAATGATACGGCTCCGGCTTATGGTTTAGTGCTTCTGTTAAATACTATGTTTTTTCAGGTTTGATGATTCTTGCCATGCCACAAACCTTAATCGAAACCCTTAACACTTTGCAAACATAACTTCTCGGGTTGTGGAATGTTTAATGCGCAATTAAATTGGATATCCTGCACTTCTGGCCACTTGGCCCCTGCCGTCCATACGTGGCATATGATCGGCCGTTGATGGAAAATGATCTCACGGTGCATAGGGCTTAGGGTTTACCATGACCTTGGAGTCATAACCGTTTCTGCCATTCATTGTTGCATCTGCCGAGGGTTCTGGAGGCAGTGGTGCTGCTGGCGACAGAGAAATGTAGGGCTACGACTGACCTCCATTGATAATCGATGCAACGCGAACCTAGATGGCCTCTTTCGGGTAACAGGTACAGGGTCTCTTCTGGTTTTCTCTCTTGCAGAGTTTCTACGCAGAAAACTAGCTTTCTTAGTGATGGATTTGGTGTTGGCAATATGATGCAGAGTGTTGTCCTTGATGGCAACCCACTAAATGAAGATGAAGACATGCGACTGTTGACATGTGTTGTCGTTGATGGCAATCCACCTGATGAAGTTATTCTTGACGTGATGGACTTGGTAAATGATGTGTGTTAGCAATATGATGATGAATGTTGTCCTTGAAAGGCAACCCTCTTGATGAAGATAATGGCAACTTACTTGATGAAGTTGTTCTTAAATACGTCTTGATGAACTAAATCTGATGTATCTACAGTGAGTACAGAAGGCAATGAAGAAAGGAATTCAGTATGTGATAGATCTATGATGAAAAGAGTATGTCTCTAGGCATACGCAGATATGTCTAGGGGAAGTCACGTATGCACACGGGAAAGAACGTGACAAGTCGCGTATGGGAAAAAGCGCTCAAAAAGTGAAAAACCAGGGGTAACCACCATGGTATTGACCCATTGTATTGGGTAAAGATTCATCTAAATGACCCCGTCCAGGAATATGATCGGAAGTAATGTAGTTTTGGGCTCATGGTATTGAAAAAAGGGGCTCATGGTATTGAAAAAGGGTAAACCTATATAAAGAGAAGAAATTCATTATGCAAATCATGAGTGTGGGAGCAAGATGTCTGAGCTTGAATGAATACTTCTCTATGAAGTATATCGATATGGAAAGGGTAAAGGTTTGATAATAGATCTGAATCTATGATGCACCTATGAAGAAATGATGAAGCGGAATATCTAGATCTGGAATGTATTTGTATCTGCTAGATCTGTTTATGGAAGGCTTAGATCTGAGATGAGGCGATCATCTGTCTGAAGTGAAAGGGTAAATCTGAATTGAATATCTGATCTGAAGAAGTATGCTGCTCTATAATAATTGAAGATCTATACGCTAGTTTTCCGCAGAGGAAGCGCGTATATACGCGGCTTCGCTGAAGAGAAAGCTCGTATGCGCAATGAAATATGTACAGAGGTATACGCTGGTTTATGTGAACGGAAGCGCATATATACGCGACATCAGTGAAAGGAAAGCGCGTATGAAAACTAGGGTTTGCTGAAGTCTGTGGTAAGAAATGTCTGATCTGTTCTTTTGGTTTACTGATATCTGTCAGTTAGTTATATGTATCTATTTCATGGTTGACTGTGCTTAAAAGTATGGAAAGGGTCCAGTTTGAAAATATGATGAAATGTGGCCTGCAAGTGGTGTCTTAAAGGAAGCTTTGGATCTAGTGTGAAAATTGATGAAACGTGGTCCATAGAGGTGCTGAGGGTTGTAGCCTTCAGTCAGCGGGTTGTAGCTCCCTTCCAGGTGAGGCTGGTAAACGAGATCAGGGGGTCGTAGCTCCCTTCCAGGTGAGGCTGGTAAACGAGACCAGGGGGTCGTAGCTCCCTTCCAGGAGAGGCTGGTAACCAAGTCAGGGGGTTGGAGCTCCCTTCCAGGAGAGGCTGGTAAATGAGCACAGGTGGGTGCCTGCGTGCTGGTAGAGTCTGCACTAGCACATATGTTGTAAGATGTTTTCTCTATAATAAAATATTGAAGGCTGAGCAACTGCAGCGGTGGTTTTCTCCCGACTTGGGTTTCCACCTAAAAATCCTGGTGTTCATGTGTGATGCTTTTTGTGATGGTTTATTCTCTTCTTACTGCACATGTTTACTATTTATAGAATATCTAATGAATGAATGATGGAATGATATAAGTGAAGAACTAATGGCATAATTAGATCTTTGTGTATACACGAGTTTTATGAAGGATATCCGCGTGTATACGCTAGTTTTCTTCAGCAAAGTAGCGTATGGGGTTTAGAGCATGAAAAAGTAAAAAGTTTCAGTTTGCCCTAAATACTGATTCACCCCCCCCCCCCTCAGTATTTTTTCCCAACAATTGGTATCAGAGCTGGTCCTTCTGCAGAAGCTTGATCGCTTGAAGGGGATCCGTCGCAATGGGAATTCAAGAAGGAGTAATGTCTATAAAGCCACCTCTATTCAATGGAAGCAATCTGATATTCTGGAAGGTACGAACAAAAGCATATCTGCAAAGTCTTGGTGCAGATGTATGGGCAATTGTGGAAGAAGGTTATCAATACCCTGCAAGTATTCCTACTGATGCAGCAGAAAGGAAGAAGTATGAAATCAATGCCAAAGCAGTGAATGTCTTGTTAGGAAGCATGTCTGAATCAGAATTTGCTAAAGTGATGCCAGCTACATTCAACAAAAGAAATATGGGACAAAATCATTCTAAGCTATGAAGGAGACACAAAGGTAAAAAGTGCAAAACTCCAAACTCTTAGAATTGAATATGAAAATTTGAAGATGCATAGTGATGAGAGTGTTTCCAGTTTCTTTCTTCATCTAGATGATATTGTAAATCGGATGAGAAATTTGGGTGAAACCATAACCGATACTACTCTGGTGGAAAAAGTCTTAATATCCTTGACTTCAAAATTTGACTCTAAAGTTTCAGCTATTGAAGAAAGGCAAGATCTGCAAACTCTTACTATTGTTCAATTACATGGTATTCTGACTGCTTTTGAAATGAGACAAGGAGGTCCTTCTCAAATCAAAGAAGTTATTTTTAAGGTGTCTGCAAAAGGAAAAGAAAAGGGAGCTGTCAAAGAATCCAGCTATATATCTGAAGAAGAAGAAGAAGCAAATTTTGTGAGAAGACTTTAACTAGGTACCGGAAAGTTCAAAGGTAAGCTTCCCTTCAAATGTTTTAATTGTGGAAAAGTTGGTCATTATGCTGCAAAGTGTCCTTATAAAGAAACATCGGCTAAAGGAAAAGAAGTAGCAAGAAGGAATAAGAATCGATCTAGCACAAGAAAAAGTTATTATACTAATGAAGATAGTGATGGATCATCTAATAGTGAGGAAGAATGTGAAGAAGACTTTAGACTTCTCATGGCTTTTGAACAAAGAGAAGAAAAGGATACTTTTGTGGATGCTCTAGAGGACAATGATTTTCTTGAAGAAAATAATCAACTCAAAGTAAGCCTAGAAGAAAAGAACATAATCATAGAAACTCTTGAAAATCAGCTTGAAGCAAAGGAAAAACACATTGAGGAATTGGAGTGTGAAGTAGTAAGTCTAAGGAAAGATAATGAGAAAGTGAAGACTCTCAATCTTAGATTTGCTAAAGGTTCAGAAACCTTAGATGAGATTATCAAGACACAACGATCTCCTCTTATAAAAACAGGTCTTGGATATACTGGGGAATCTTCTCAGACTTCAGCACCAAATTATCTGAAAGCAGTCACAACTGGTTCTCTCCATTCAGCCACTCAGTAAGGGAACAAAGGATCTTTACAGGTAAAGCATGATCATCTCAAATCAAGGACCACTAACAGGGAGATCCCTCAAAGAAGCAACAACCAACAGGTAAATTCAAATAGAAGATTTCATGATCGCAGACATTTCTACTTCAATGGACAATGTTTGACATGTCACAATTTTGGTCATAAAGCTGTTCAATGTGTTGCATATAAAACCATCATGACAAGAGAAGCAAGAAAGAAAATGTTGAATATTGAACCAAAGAAGAACACCTATAACAAATTTTCTCCTCTTCAAAACGAAGTTGAATGTAATTATTGCAATAACTTTGGTCATGAAGATTCTGAATGCAGGAGCAAGGTCCAACCAAAATAACATGTTCCCTCAAGCTCTAAAATATGGAAAAAGAAAGAAATACAAGTTGAAAATTGTGGGATAGCATTATTTGCATAAGGTGAAGAAAATAAATGGTACATTGATAGTGGGTGCTCAAGACACATGACAGGTGACAAAAGCAAACTCCTTACATATAATTCTCTAGAAAAGGAAAAGAAATCTACATTTGGAAATGATACTCCTGCTGTAATTAAAGGAAAAGGGTCAGTATTCCTAAAAGAAAAGGTGAAGGCTAATGATGTCATGTATGTGGATGGATTAAGGCATAACTTGTTAAGTGTAAGTCAAATGTGTGATCAAGGAACAGAAGTGGTCTTCAGTTCAAAAGAATGTGTGGTTCGTGATCTTGATACAGGTAAAATCATTATAAAAGGAAAAAGAAATCCTAGCAACCTGTATGTACTAAACGGCATAGATCAATGTTACTTGAGCAAGTCTTCAGAAAATTGGCTATGGCATAGAAGGCTGGGGCATCTGAGCTTCTCTCAAATCAACAAAGAAAGCAGACTTCAAGCTATTCGTGGTCTTCCCAATATTAATCTACCAGAAAGTATCATATGCAAATCTTGTCAATTCGGTAAGCAGACCAGAGTACGATTTAATGCCAAAGAAGGATCATCAAGTGAGCCTCTTGAACTCATTCATACTGACATATGTGGACCCATGAGGAAAAAGTCACCACGTGGGGAAGAATACTATATCTTATTTATTGATGATTACTCTAGAATGTGTTGGATCGGGCTCATTAAACACAAAGATGAAGCATTTGAAAAATTTCAGATCTTCAAAGCATTAGTTAAAAATGAATTAGATCTAAAAATCAAGTGTCTTAGATGCGATCGAGGAGGAGAATATACATCAAATGAATTCTTTGAATTTTTTGAACAACATGGCATAAAAAGACAATTCTCTGTAGCAGGTACTCCACAACAAAATGGCGTAGCAGAAAGAATGAATAGAAAAATTCAACAAATGGCTAGAGCTATGCTCAATGATTCTGGAACTCCTGACATGTTCTGGGGAGAAGCAGCACATACAGCAGCTAACATTCTCAACAAGGCTCATGTTCGGGTAAATAGTGACAAAACTCCATATGAACTCTGGTATGGTAATTCTCCATCTGTGAAGAATTTTAGAGTTTTTGGAAGTAAATGCTTTATCAAAAATAATGATGAAAAGCTTGGCAAGTTTGAACCTAGATCAGATGAAGGGATATTTCTTGGTTACTCATCTTCAAGCAAAGCATACAAATGTTACAATAAAAGGCTTTGAAAGATTTTTGAATGTATTGATGTTGTTATTGATGAGTCTCATGTAGCTCCTAAAGAAGAAAAGAAAACAACAAAAGAAGATGATGGTGACCTATGTCCTTCTACATCAAATAGAAATGATATAGACAGTGGATCCAATGAAGAACCTGAAGATGATCTATCTGAAAAATCTCCATCCAGATATGTTCAAAAGAATCATCCTGAATCTCAAATTTTGGGTGACAAGGAATCTGGTGTACGAACAAGGAGAAATCTTGTGGGATCTTCTAATCATTTGGCACTTCTATCCACAATTGAACCACACAATGTCAATCAAGCTAGCAAAGATGAATGTTGGAAGCAAGCCATGAATGAAGAGCTTGATCAAATTGAAAAGATTGATACTTGGGAATTGGTACCAAGACCACATGATAAAAATGTCATTGGAACTAAATGGATTTTCAAGAACAAGTTAAATGAGAATGGGGATGTTGTAAGAAACAAAGCTAGATTGGTTTGCAAAGGGTATTCTCAACAAGAAGCTATAGACTTTGAAGAAAATTTTGCTCCTGTAGCTAGACTTGAAGCCAGAAGAATGTTTCTTGCTTTTTCAAGTTATCAACAAATCAAAGTTTATCAAATGGATGTTAAATCTGCTTTTCTCAATGGTGATCTAGAAGAAGAAGTATATATAGAACAACCTGTTACAGGTCAAAATACCTCCTCATCAGCTCAGAGGGGAAGACAAATATGGAAGAAGTACAAAGACCTAAATTAAACCTATTTCTGCCACGGTAACGCATATATAGAACAGAACAAGGGCGTTATAACGCAGTCAAGAAATATATTGGCCGCGTTAGTGGCTAGGGAAATTCTCTGTTTACACTTGATGGTCGCGTTACCCATGTTTTAAGTTTGAATTGGGAAAAGAGCGCGGAGAAAGATTTGAATCTCCGACTTTCCCTCACGAAGGAGTCAGTGCACAAAGGAAACTGCAGAAGCACCAGTTCATTATTGGTCATTGCCATAGAAGACTGAACTCCAAGAGAGGCAAAAGCATGGAGATCAAGGAAACATATAAGCCTTTTCCATTCCAAACTAGTGGAAAGAGAAGGGCAACAATGGCCTTCTCCCTCTCCTATAAGAAGGAGCTGAAGGCTCTTAATTGAAGGTCGAAGGATTGCTCAAAATTTCTTGTATACTTGTGGAATAGAGAATAGTGTGACATTGTGAAGGCCAAGAGTCAAAGAGGCTCCTAGAGAGCTTGTTGGCTTGGACTTCTTCACTTGGTAGAGAAGAGAGAGTGGGAGACTGAGGAGGGCTTGGTACAACCGATGGTTGTAATCCTCCTTCTTTCAAAATCAATAGAACTATGTTCGTTTTGTCCATTCGATGCTCAATGTTATATTGTTATTTCAATATTTGTTTAGTATGATATGAATGGCTCAGATGTGTATAATCTAGATGTTTATTGTTGATTTAATTGATAGAATACTTGTTATATCAGAAGTTACGCGGGTGCTTTGACTGATTGCAGGATTCAGATTTGGAGCCGGTAAAGAAGGACTCTTGCTTTGCTGCGTAGCGCTCTCCAAAGGATTCTAAAGTTTTCAAAGAGGTAATTCTCTATTGTATTCCTTCAAGTTATTTCAAGCTAATATGAACATGCTCATACCATCTTTGTGAACAGCATAGCTAATCTGACTGTCTGCCTCGGGCACCGGAAAGCCCTGAGAGGGATCTACGAAAACCAACCACCCAAGTAGTTTACCCTATAGCATAATTGGCGACTCCACTGGGGAATGTCCCCATAGTTTCCAGACTATTTTTCCCTTTATTTTTTCTCTCCTCTGTTCAGTATCCTTCCGACCATTTTTTGATGCCGAGTAGACATACCAAATTCTTGCAGAGTTCAATCCTGTGCCTGTCTGGCCAACTGAAGAGCTTTTCCCTGGTTAATGCGATCTATGCAATATATCCAGTGCGTTATAACGCATTCTAGGCTTAAATACAGTGCGTTATAACGCTGTATTTTCTCACAGACAGAGCGTTACCCAGCCAAAAAACCCTGTTGTTCACTTCTGTGACTGTGTTTTAGCTGTGGAGTTTTTTGGCCACCAGTACCTTTCACAGACTGAATCCCTGTGCTTGTCTACTAAACTGGCATTGATTATTTGTTTCTCTTATTTAGTTAGTGTGCAAAGCATTTACTTTTCTAAAGAGAATTTTTTTTTATTTTTCTGCATTTAAGCTGAGTTTATTCTAAAAGTTTGGTTCACAGACTGTTAAAAGAGGTAGATCGAAGTCTGAATCTTAAAAGTTGAGCTGTGTTATTTACATGTTGATGCATGGATGATTGAAAAAAGAAACCTCTCCTTGTAGAAACATTGTTCATTGAAGTTAATATTTAGAGCATGTTTTGCATGGTTTATTGAGTCAAGAGTCTCACTATACTTCATACGTCCATTTCCCCTCCACCAGACTAATAACAAAGTACACTAAAAACAAAGAGATAATAAAATAAATCTAATAACTCTTTTTGAGCTCACACAAACAGTAGTTCAGGCTAGGATCTTGGGTTAGGAAAGTGAGAAAACTACCCAAGATCTCAAAACTTGAAAACTAGAGTCATTAACGAGTGAAATCCTGCTGCACTCACATTATTGGGACCATTCCTTTACCGGATCTCAGCGCGAGACAACACTTGGGTGCACTAGAAGGTAGCCCACCTTCGACTGCATCCTGTGGGTGTGTTATATATTGGGGTTCCCTTCGGGGATGTCAAAACTAGATCGGGGATCTAGGTATTCTGCCCATATAGCACACTGTCCTTGACCGTGGACCCCCCTGATAGTGTCTGTGATTTGAGGTATCCTTAGTGGCTATACTTTTAGGGACTTACACAAGGTGACTGGGACGGGCTGTCCCGGTACCTGAAACAGACGGACCTACTCTGTCTTCAGTCTTTACGAGGGTACTCGTCTTCACGAGAGTGCTTACACCTATCGTCTGGGGTTCGGGCGAAGCTCTAGAGTAACCGTAACTGTACTTTCGGCCAACCCTCTCTGTATGCTATTGTGAGACTGGATTTCATCACCAGTGAACGGTAGTACTCAGACAGGGCACCCTATACTGGCTGCTTGTTGATTGATTTTAGAGAGTCTTTTTTCTTTTTAGTAAGTGTGTGGTTACTGTCACTTGAGACTTCATAATATATCACATTTTAAATAAAAATTTTTAAAATTAAACCGGTCACCGTGGCGTCCCCTGACCCACGCCGTCAGTCTAGACGACAGCAAGGTCTACCTCCTCTCACCTTAGAGGAAAGATTGAACCTTGGTGAACCCGGGCCTTCTACGGAAGAGCAGTCTCCTTTGACTAATCTGGATTACCACATAGACCCTTATCAGCTGGAACTCCCGGAGGACCCTTTCACTGAAGGCGTTGTACCTAATTACAATCCTCTGCTCACTGATCCGTTAGGACCGGTGATAATCCAGATTCCACCGCGCCAAGATATGTCTGCGGCAACACCAACATCTATTTCTCCACCGGTATCCACAGGGTCGATACCAATGGCAACCATTCCTGGTTCGCCATCATCCTCCCCGCCGGTGGTCAGTTCTATGACATTACTGGGTAACCCTAGTAGTCAACATATGCCTACCCCCAACCCTATGGTCAACACAACTGTCAGTAGTTTACCGAACCCTTCGGCATATACTCCTACCGTGACCACGTTGGGGACCACGGTAGCTCCTCCCACGAGCACGACTACTTCGGTGCCCTTTAGCAACCCTTTCGGTTGGAACCCTCTGTTGAGTTCAAACCCCCTGGCCACTATACCAGGGGGCAGTGTTATAAGTACACAGGTAGTAGGGAATACCTCTCTTCCTATGCAATCCTTAGGACAAATGAGACAACCCATTGTAAATACTATCCCCTTAAGTGGTTCAAACATAGGCATAGGAACTATACCGTTGCCAAATTATGCAAATACTAGTATGCCTCTGGGAAACTCTATTGCATCCATTTGGACTAACCAACCCCAACCTCCGTCTGTAGTGGGAGGGCACTTTTACGCTGGGGGCAACCAACCATTTTCCCCTCAATACACTATGCCTTATGGACAGCAACCGTATGTTCCTACTCCTCCACCTATGGGAGGTTTTTATCAAAGTCCCACTTACCCTTCTGGTAACACGTGGATGGGGGGACCCTATGGTCCAAATAGTCAGCCCATACTGCCCTGGTTAGACTCGGGGGCAAATCCACAATTGCCTTTCTTGGCAGCTTTGGACATACCCGACATCCATAAGCTGACAAACGACCCCATCAATCACAACTCTCTTTGGCCTCCTATACCGCATAAGATTCCTTCAGATATCCCGAAGTTCGACGGGAAGCATGGAGATGACCCGGTCGCACACATCACTACCTTCCATTTGTGGTCCATATCCAATTCCATGGTAGATGATAGTGTCCGCCTTCGACTGTTTTCCCGCACCCTTACAGGCAATGCCGCCAAGTGGTACATCGAATTACCACGCGCCACCATCAATACGTTTGGCACTTTAGCGACGGAGTTCTTAAAGAACTTTCAACTACCAATTAGAGTGGAAACCGGCACAGAATTGTTAACATCACTGCGCCAAGACACCGCCACCCACATCTCCGACCATATTCATGAATGAAGACGTAGGAGGAGGCTTGTCAAAGCGCCAATACCGGACCATCTCTTGGAAAATTGGTTTTGCAAGTCTCTTTTACCCCATATCTCTAAAGACATTGGCCTTTCTGGTGCGGTGACAGAAGATCAATGTATTCGTCGTGCCCAGCACCTGGATTTGATCTATTCACAATTCGGCACGCTTTACGATCTTCTCCCCCATGCCCCTGGTAACCCGAACCCTCCAGCTACTAAGAAAACCGGAGCTCATGCCGACGGCCTCGTTGGCGCGATCTCTGGTGTAGCCACCAATCAGTCTCGGGGGCAAACCTCCCAGCCATCCTCGGCTGCCACCGCCCCCCATCAAACGACTCCTCTCCCTTCCGCTGAGGTAAATTCGGTGCAAACCTCACAAAAAACCAACGGGAAAAATAGGAAGAATAAGAAGAAAACATCTTCTTCGGAAGAGCAGTCGAATAATCAGAATAACTCTAATCAGAAAAATGCTGCTAATGAAAAAGGAAAGGATAAACCCATGAGATTTCCTTGTAAAATCTGTGCGGAGGACCACTTGACATACAAATGTCCTCGGTTGCAGGAATGCACCGATTTTATTGCTAACAAGGATTCTAGGAGAACACCTACCATTCTTCACAATCCTTTCCCCAATCAATAGCAGCAACATCAACATATGGTTGACAACCCGCCACAACCCCATCAATGGGGCAATGGTGGTTCGAATCCTTCCGGCGAAGGACCATCTGCCATTTATGGCATCGAGAGTATTGACCTTCAAACTCGCGCCAAGCTTTATGGAGCCCCTACCATAGATGCTCAAGAACCTAGAACTAGTTCCAATCCGCCGCCGCCTAACGATTTGCATATCGAAAGGCCTACTGCTGAACCTATAATTCGTCCCCCCAAAGGGACGCTTCGACGCACGGCTCATAATACCTCTGCACGTGCAGCCCAAAACTACAATATTGTAGAAGATTTGGTGTAGGCACCGTCAGCCATGTCTGCACTTGAAGTATTACAAACCTGTCCAGCACAAAGGAAAGCCTTGCTTTCGGCCATTGGCAGAATAGACCCCCAGGATTCCACGCTAGCAATCTTTGATATGGAAAAGGCTAAACCTCGCCTCTCACATCAACTCGCATTCCAGGTGCAAGTGGTGTCGAAAGGGAGACCCATCCATCGCACTGTCATAGACGAAGGTGCTTTGACCTGCGTTATGTCACAAGCTTGCTGGCTGAATTTAGGTTCTCCTACTCTAACCCCGCCATCGAATTCCCTGAAAGCTTTCGATGGCCACACGTTCCTACCCAAAGGATACCTTGCTAGCTTTCCCGTCACTCTGGGTGGGAAAACGGTAAACGTGGACGTTGAAGTCGTAGAGCATCATCTCGACTATAATCTACTGCTAGGTCGTAGTTGGTCTTATGCTATGACCACCATCGTGTCTTCGGTCTTCCGACTCATCTTATTTCCATTGGATGGGCGAATAGTCACGGTCGATCAGCTATCCTTCTGCACCCTTGATTATTCCACTTTACCAAGTAGCTCTGTACCCTTAATAGGAGGTGTCCCTGACTCTTACGTCAGTATCGGTACCGGTCTTCTGAAGGCATCTTCCCTACTGGGTTGTTTTCCTCTACCGCCGCCTCAGATCCCAAACATGGTTGCAATGATATCCACCTCTTCGGATGGCTCTATCGACCCATGGATCATTCCGGCACCTTCAGAAATTGATTCCTATGGAGATCAGATGCCGCTTTCGCCGGTTGAGTTGGCTTACCAAGCCATCCAAGTCGCATCTGAACCCTCCACTGATATGGTTTCGACCACAAGTACCACCCTCTCTCCCATAACAGTTCTCTCTAAGGATCTCCTCAATGAAGTCTGGCCTATAGACGAAGCTATTCGAGAGATCATGTCATTAGAAGAACGACCTTGGGGAGAGTTCCACCATCGCGCTTCGACGATTGATTCGGAGGCGATAAAAACTGAAATACCGTCTTTTGACCAACCTGAGATAGTTCCCTCCTCTTATACGACTGTCCACACTATCGATTCAGAAGGGAACATGGGAAATCTTTCCAAGACACTGCTCATCGATGTCTCGGTCAAGACAGGTATCATGGAAAATATTCAGATTGGAGCCGACTGCAATCCTGAGGAAATTGCGTCCTTCACATCTCTTTTTAAAGAATTCCGCGATGTCTTTGCTTGGTCTTATGACGAAATGCCCGGCATAGATCCTTCTATTGTCGAGCACGAAATCAAGACTTATGACAATGCTAAACCTATCCGGAAACGACTTAGACCTGTCCACCCGCGCAAAGCAGCCACCATTAAGGTCGAAGTAGAAAAACTTTTAAACACTGGCTTCATTTACCCCGTTCCATTAACTGAATGGGTTTCCAATCCGGTTCCCGTTGATAAAAAACAAGGCACTATTCGAGTTTGCGTCGATTATCGCGATCTGAACGCCGCTTGTCCAAAAGACAACTATCCTACGCCGTTCATTGATCAAATTCTTGACGATTGTGCCGGATGCGAATCTTTTTCCTTCATGGATGGATTCTCGGGATACAACCAGATTGCCATAAAAAAAGACGACCAGCATAAAACTGCTTTCATCTGTCCTTGGGGAAACTTTGCATATAAAAAGCTCCCATTTGCCCTGAAGAATGCTGGAGCAACTTTTCAACGGGCTATGGACTATGCTTTTCATGACATTCGACATATTGTACAAGCATACTTGGATGACCTCCCGGCTCATTCCAAGAAGTGACGAGACCACCTGGCTCATTTAAGAGAAATTTTTGCTAGGTGCAGGTTCTACAATATACGCTTGAATCCTCATAAATGCGTATTTATGGTCGAGTCTGGACGATTGTTAGGGTTCATTGTTTCCAAGCACGGGATTAGGGTTGATCCCGATAAGGTAAAAGCAATTATTGAATTGCCGGCACCACAATGCATCCTTCAACTCCAAAGCTTGCAGGGGAAGGAAAAATTTTTGCGACGTTTCATCATTAAACTACTGAGACAAAGAACAAGGAGCCATTCTTTTCCTCTTTTTCAAAGCTCTTTAAACAGAAAAAGTATATCGAGTTTTCTCCGCATGACTCGTTAAAATTTCACGAAGGTATCGAGTTTTCTCCGCGTGACTCGTTAAAATTTCACGAAGGTATCGAGTTTTCTCCGCGTGACTCGTTAAAATTTCACGGAGGTATCGAGTTTTCTCCGCGTGACTCGTTAAAATTTCACGGAGGTACCGAGTTTTCTTTGTTGGACTCGTTAAAATTTCACAAAGAAGATTGAGTTTACTTCGTCTCCTCGTACTCATAACAAAATGAGGTAGACGTCCATTGAACACAGATTTCTCACTTTTCCGGATTCGATGGACTAACTTACGGAAAATGAACTGTTTCGGGCTTACTATTACCCCTTTGCCGTGCCCGGTTATCAAGACATGACAAAGGTACCCCAATGGAGCCATCTTTTACGACATTTTTCAGACTCCCTAAACATGAAAAATTCACCGAGTTTACTCGTCTGGACTCGTTAAACCTAATCAGACAGGACATGGAGTTGTCTTTTATGACATTTTTCAGACTCTTTAAACATGAAAAATTCACCGAGTTTGCTCATCTGGACTCATTAAACCTAATCAGATGGGGCACAGAGTTGTCTTTCCTGAAATTTTTCAGACTCTCTAAACATGAAAAATTCACCGAGTTTACTCGTCTGGACTCGTTAAACTTAATCAGACGGGGAAAATTTGGACAAGATGGATATTACCTCTGTTACATTTTCAAAAAGGTCGATTTGGCAGCAAAATTCTTGAACATGGCACTTCCCAGAAAACTCTTTCGCAGTTAGCCGAACCCTACCATATATGAGTATTAGCCTTCATTTCCCAGTGTCCCCGCACCGGTAAAATCCTAACACACTCTTTGGTGTTCAACACGCTTCAGCTGCCTAGTACCCTGCTAGAGTGCCTTCTATTGTTCAAGCAGATCTCGCTATCTACTGCTCCTGTTATCAACCAAACCGTTCATTATGCCAGAAATTATTTGTCATCTGACGTTCCCATTCACTCTTCCTTATCTCAAATCATAAACAAAATCAGTTGGTTTCCGTTTCGTGTTGACTGATGTAGGACGCCTCAGTGCCTACCTCTCAATAGATCACTTCCTATCGACTTCAACACCTTATCTAGGAAGTTGATCCAGAAACACATCAGTACCCAGATACTTGTAGACATCAGTGGCAGGTAGTCTTGTGTTTGATCAAGGGTCTTCATCATTGGCTCTTGGTCGAATGATTCTACGAGTGTTCGACTTCAACTCCTTTTATTCACACTCGCTAGATTGTACTGGGCATCTTAGGGACCATCATCATTATCGTTGGCCACCTTCGCGTCTGTTAACAGTTTTCATTATTGACTGGTAATCAGACGATTTCTCACATGTTCGACGACAACTCCCTCATTCACATGTTGAGAAATATGCAGTTTAAGTGAATCGGCGGTCAAGACCTTGGGGCAAAAGGATACACCATTAAAGTTGTGTTCCCTTCCCCAAGCTGCGATATTGTTTATGGAGATAGCTTCTTCAGCCTGATCCTATTATGACAGACACTTCCACATTGTGCCTATTGGTGGATAGATTCTTCATATCTCTATTCTAGAGAAATCATGTTGTTTAAAGCTACTGAGCATGGGACATGCCCGACTCTTGGCAAATACTATATTTTCTGACATATGTTGTTGTTTCAGGTTTTCCTCAGTATTTCAATCTCTCTCTCTCTACAAATTATAAAGTATTTCGGCCATCGTCTTCATCTCTGACCTCACACTTTAGGGGGCATCTGTTACAGGTCAAAATACCTCCTCATCAGCTCAGAGGGGAAGACAAATATGGAAGAAGTACAAAGACCTAAATTAAACCTATTTCTGCCAGGGTAACGCATATATAGAATAGAACAAGGGCGTTATAACGCAGTCAAGAAATATATTGGTCGCGTTAGTGGCTAGGGCAACGCTCTGTTTACACTTGATGGTCGCGTTACCCGTGTTTTAAGTTTGAATTGGGAAAAGAGCACGGAGAAAGATTTGAATCTCTGACTTTCCCTCACGAAGGAGTCAGTGCACAAAGGAAACTGCAGAAGCACCAGTTCATTATTGGTCATTGCCATAGAAGACTGAACTCCAAGAGAGGAAAAAGCATGGACATCAAGGAAATATCTAAGCCTTTTCCATTCCAAACTAGTGGAAAGAGAAGGGCAACAATGGATTTCTCCCTCTCCTATAAAAAGGAGCTGAAGGCTCTTAATTGAAGGTCGAAGGATTGCTCAAAAGTTCTTGCATACTTGTGGAATAGAGAATAGTGTGACATTGTGAAGGCCAAGAGTCAAAGAGGCTCCTAGAGAGCTTGTTGGCTTGGACTTCTTCACTTGGTAGAGAATAGAGATTGGGAGACTGAGGAGGGCTTGGTACAACCGATGGTTGTAATCCTCCTTCTTTCAAAATCAATAGAACTATGTTCGTTTTGTCCATTCGATGCTTAATGTTATATTGTTATTTCAATATTTTTTTAGTATGATATGAATGGCTCGGATGTGTATAATCTAGATGTTTATTGTTGATTTAATTGATAGAATACTTGTTATATCAGAAGTTACGCGGGTGCTTTGACTGATTGCAGGATTCAGATTTGGAGCCGGTGAAGAAGGACTCTTGCTTTGCTGCGTAGCGCTCTCCAAAGGATTCTAAAGTTGTCAAAGAGGTAATTCTCTATTGTATTCCTTCAAAGTTATTTCAAGCTAATATGAACATGCTCATACCATGTTTGTGAATAGCATAGCTAATCTGACTGTCTGCCTCGGGCACCGGAAAGCCCTGAGAGGGATCTACGAAAACCAACCACCCAAGCAGTTTACCCTATAGCACAACCGGAAGGATTCATTTTGGGAAATGATGCAAATCTTGTTTGTAGACTTAAAAAGGCTCTATATGGTCTCAAACAAGCTCCAAGGGCTTGGTATTATCGCCTTGACAAATATCTTCATCAACAAGGATTTTCAAAGGGGTCTGTTGATAGCAACTTATACACAAAAGTTGAAAATGGTAAACTATTGATTGTGGTTGTATATGTTGATGATATCATTTTTGGGAGTAACGAAGAATCTTTGAGTCAAAAATTTGCTTCTGTCATGCAGCAAGAATTTGAAATGTCCTTACTTGGGGAACTAACATTCTTTCTTGGCTTACAAGTACATCAAACTGCAGATGGTATATTCCTATCACAAGCAAAATATCTTAAGCAAATTCTGAAGAAGTATGGCATGGAAGAATGCAAACCTGTAAGTACACCAATGATAATCGGATGCAATCTCAGTTCTCATGATGATTCTCCCACGGTGAATCAACCATAATACAGATCAATGATAGGAAGTCTACTTTATCTCACTGGGACTAGACCAGACATTATGCATGCAGTTGGGATTGTTGGATGATTCCAAGCTAATCCAAAAGAGTCTCACCTTCAGGCTGTTAAAATAATTTTCAAATATCTTCAAGGAACTCAAGACCTTGGTCTATGGTATCCAAAGAATGCTGATCTTACTCTTCATGCTTACACTGATGCAGATTGGGCTGGAAGTGTTGATGATAGGAAAAGCACTAGTGGTGGTGCATTCTATATGGGACCCCGGTTAGTATCTTGGTTCAGCAAGAAGCAAAATTATATTGCCTTATCTACAGCGAAAGCAGAATATGTAGCTGCCGCATCTTGTTGCACTCAACTCCTTTGGATGATGCAAACCTTACAAGATTTTCAAATCAAATGTACACCTCCTGTCCCCATTAAGTGTGACAATACAAGTGCCATCAGTATTTCAAATAATCCTATTATGCATTCGAAGACCAAGCACATTCCCATCAAGTATCACTTCTTATTTGAACAAGTGCTTGAGCAAAAGGTGAAGTTGGAGTATGTTCCCTCCAAAGAACAAGTTGCTGATATCTTTACCAAACCTCTGCCCAAGGAAGCGTTCGAGTATCTAAGACAGAAGCTGGGAGTGTTCTCTGCCAGTCAAAAGAACAAATCTGCATAAATTTAGAAGATGGCATTGGATACGCGGGTTTCATGAAACACAGTCGCGTATATACGCAAGTTCCTGCACAGAAAACCACGTATGTCTGATTACTGACATTTTCTGTTTGGAGTCAGCTCTCTTCAGCACAGCTGCAGTGCTGTTTGGTGTCTCTAATACTGTTTGGTATCTCTAGTGGTGCTCCAGTTCTCATAATTCTTTTTCTAATGTTTTTATAAATATGCCTTGATGATTTGTTCGTAAAACTGTTCAGGATGCACAAACTAAGGGGGAGCCTTAGTCATATGAAAAGGATGCATGGATGCACAGATTCAGGGGGAGCATTAGCATTGCTGAGTACAATGCACTGTTGGCATTATGATGGTTCTGAAATATGTTCTCTTTCTTGAGGACTTTCTGGTGTTGGTCATATTTATATTTTGGTGAAAAGGTCTTGTTGAGACCCATGATGTAAATTTGTAATATTCAGTCATATAAAGGACTTTTCAAATTTTGTAAACCCACTTGGTTGGGTAGCTAAGTTGAAATGTGTAGACCCACTTGGTTGGGTATTTGAGTCTCTTATGAAAATCCACTTGGATGGATCTTTGATGTAAGTATGAGTCATTGGTGATAGGACTTTCATAGAGTCATGTACTTCATTGAAAAACATGTTTGAAAATTTAGCATGAACTCAGGGGGAGCTTGGTCACTTCAGTATATATCAGATCTGTAGAACGCTTCTTCCACATGAGGAGAAAAGGGGGAGAGTGTGTTGGTATTGATCCGCCCTTTGCCCTTGATGTCAAAGGGGGAGAGTGACATGGTGTTTGAATGAAGAAAATAATGGTGAGAGTGACATGGTGTCATTGTATTCTTCATGTACCTATCTGTTGTGGTAACCAAACACCATCGTGGTTGCCATCAAGTCCAAAGGGGGAGATTGTTGGCAATATGATGCAGAGTGTTGTCCTTGATGGCAACCCACTGAATGAAGATGAAGACATGCGACTGATGCGACTGATGACTTGTGTTGTCCTTGATGGCAATCCACCTGATGAAGTTTGTCTTGACCTGATGGACTTGGTAAATGATGTGTGTTAGCAATATGATGATGAATGTTGTCCTTGAAAGGCAACCCACTTGATGAAGAAGATGGAAACTTACTTGATGAAGTTGTGCTTGATAGAATATGTTCTTGATGAAGTAAATCTGATGTATCTACAGTGAGTACAGAGGGGAATGAAGAAAGAAATTCAGTTTGAGCTAGATCTATGATAAAAAGAGTATGTCTCAAGGCATACGCGGATATGTCTAGGGGAAGTCGCGTATGCACGCGGGAAAGAACGTGATAAGTCGCGTATGGGAAAAAGCGCTCAAAAAGTGCAAAACCAGGGGTAACCACCATGGTATTAACCCATTGTATTGGGTAATGATTCGTCTAAATGACCCCGTCCAGGAATACCATCGGAAGTAATGTAGTTTTGGGCTCATGGTATTGTTTTGGCTCATGGTATTGAAAAAGGGTAAACCTATATAAAGAGAAGAAATTCATTATGAAAATCATGAGTGTGGGAGCAAGATGTCTGAGCTTGAATGAATACTTCTCTATGAAGTATATCTGTATGGAAAGGGTAAAGGTTTGATAATAGATCTGAATCTATGATGCACCTATGAAGAAATGATGAAGCGGAATATCTAGATCTGGAATGTATTTGTATCTGCTAGATTTGTTTATGGAAGGCTTAGATCTGAGATGAGGCGATCATCTGTCTGAAGTAAAAGGGTAAATCTGAACTGAACATCTGATCTGAAGAAGTATGCTGCTCTATAATAATTGAAGATCTATACGCTAGTTCGCCACAGAGGAAGCGCGTATATACGCAGCTTCGCTGAAGAGAAAGCGCGTATGCACAATGAAATATGTACAGAGGTATACGCTGGTTTATGTGAATGGAAGCACGTATATACGCGACATCAGTGAAAGGAAAGCGCGTATGCAAACCAGGGTTTGCTAAAGTCTGTGGTAAGAAATGTCTGATCTGTTCTGCTGGTTCACTGATATCTGTCAGTGAGTTATATGTATCTGTTTCATGGTTGACTGTGCTTAAAAGTATGGAAAGGGTCCAGTTTGAAAATATGATGAAATGTGGCCTGCAAGTGGTGTCCTAAAGGAAGCTTTGGATCCAATGTGAAAATTGATGAAACGTGGTCCATAGAGGTGCTGAGGGTTGTAGCCTTCAGTCAGGGGGTTGTAGCTCCCTTCCAGGAGAGGCTGGTAAACAAGATCAGGGGGTTGTAGCTCCCTTCCAGGAGAGGCTGGTAAACGAGTCAGGGGGTTGGAGCTCCCTTCCAGGAGAGGCTGGTAAACGAGCGCAGGTGGGTGCCTGCGTGCTGGTAGGAGTCTGCACCATCACATATGTTGTAAGATGTTTTCTCTATAATAAAATATTGAAGGTTGAGCAACTGCAGCGGTGGTTTTCTCCCGACTTGGGTTTCCACCTAAAAATCCTGATGTTCATGTGTGATGCTTTGTGTGATGGTTTATTCTGTTCTTACTGCACATGTTTACTGTTTATAGATCATCTAATGAATGAATGATGGAATGATATAAGTGAAGAACTAATGGCATAATTAGATCTCTGTGTATACGCGAGTTTTATGAAGGATATTCGCGTGTATACGCTAGTTGGCTTCAGCAAAGTAGCGTATGGGTTTTAGAGCATGAAAAAGTAAAAAGTTTCAGTTTTCCCTAAATACTAATTCACCCCCCCCCCCCCCCCCCCCCTCTCAGTATTTTTTCCCAACATTTGGAAATCGGTGAAATTGTGGTTTTACTTTTGGAGTTTATCTTCTGGTTTTTAGTTGTCGTGCCTCTTGATAGGTTTCTGTCACAGTTTTCTCCACTCTTTTCCTCGTTACATTCCTGTTAGGGTTTGCTGGAAGAATGTGTTCCAAAGCTCTCGATTTCTGCTCTTCACAGTTACTACAGGTATCAAATCTTTCTGTGTCGTTGTTTGTTCTGGTTTCCCTTTACTGTAAGAGAGATTCAAACTATAAAAATTCCACGTTTTTCCTGTTTCTTTATTTTACTAAAGGGTCTCTTCTGTGTGAGCAGGTTTGGGCTGCCACTCCTTTCACTCGCTTGGAGATTTCTGGTCTCATCCTTAGTTCCAAAACAAAGCAGCCTGACTCCTGGCGTAAATTTACAGGTACATATGATAATGGAAATGGAATCCTTACACCCTCCTCGGCTTAAATTTCCCGTAGCGAGAATTTGGGGTTAAAAGAAAACTTAGGGTAAAATCTGTGACCAAGCTGTTTTGTAATGTTCAGGACTAAAAGTGGTTAACCACGGTCCACAGCCTCAGGCCGACGGGATGTGGCAAAGCAAACCCTCGAGTAGATTCTAATTTTTCAGGGTTTCACTTCTAGACATTATTATGTATAATTTTTCTACTGTTACTGTATAGCCGGGGTTTATATTCGCCCGAGTGCTTAACTGTATATTGCCTTACCTCTGAACTAATGGGGTTTTCCATCTACTTCCACAGTTTATTTATTTATGTCATACGATTCTGGTGAACATCTTGTTTATTTTTAGCATATTTATCTGGGGACTGTGTATATTGCATTGTGACAATCTCAGCTTGGTTTCCTAACTTCTGTAACTAAGAATTAAGTCACATAAATATACGTACTGTGGTAATTCGCAATCACCCATCTCGGATAGTAGATTTTGTGCAGTCGATGGTTTGTATCTAGAATGGTTATCGATAATTTTCATTTCTTACTGGGCTAGTTTATGGTCTTCATGATCTTTTGGACTATTTTGCTTCAGTGCTCGTATTCTGTAATGTCAGTTATCATGTTTCTGTTCCTGTGATGTTGGAAAATCCTTAAGGTTGGATTATTGTTTACTACGATGGTTACCTGGAATTTGACTCTTTAGAACTTTGTTCGTAGTTTCCTGTTTATTAAATATTTTCTTGTTGTACTATATGGCGTCCGGACCGCCCAATCGTCCGTGTAAGTATCATAGGAGGAAAGGCGACCTACCCCGAAATTCTGGTTCACAGGTTTTAGGGTTAATGGTCTTTCCGAAAATTTACTTTCAATGTTTCCTTTCTTTCTTTAATACTTCCTGTTTCACAGAAATAATAACCCAGAAAAGAAAGAAATGGATTCTAGGGTATTCAGGGTTACTTCTCTATCTACTGTAGTAAATCCTCAGTTTATAATACAGTTTGCTTCCAGAACCTAACAGTTTCTTCGTCAATTTTAGTAAGACCAGTAAAAAAAATAAAACAACACTATTTTACAACAGTTCTAATATAAAAGTAAAGTAAGACAGCCGGAAAAATAAATTCCTTCCCTACCTTGCAAAAGACAAGGGTTAACAAGATATTACTCACTTAAATTTGATTTGACTGATGGTACTCGTTTCCTCCCTTCCACGAGCTGGGTGATTACGTCCCACCACTCTCCCCCAAGCTTCAAGTATGGAGCATCCTACACAGTTCTGGAGGAGAGATTCGGGACAATCCGGTCCAACTCTCCAACTCCAGTGGAACAGAATACTGGGGAGAATTTAGGACAATCCGGTCCAACTCTCCAACCCAGCAGAGAGTCTATTTTCTAAAAATTTCTCTCTTTCTAGTCAAACAGAGTCTTTTATTTTTCTTTTCCTCCCCCAGGAAGAAGAACCCCCAAACTCCCTTGGGATTCCTCTTTTATTCCAGAGTTTCTTTCTGGGTAACTGTGGAACAGTTTTTCTGTTCAACTAACTCCAGATCTTGATTTACTTTTACCATCAACTTTACTCAGGAAACTAATTTCACAGTAAATATTTTATTTAATATCCAAAATTGATTTGTTCAAATATTCACTTAACATATAAAACAGTAGTCATAATTAACTCTAAACTAATAAGAGTTTAATCGTTTGTTACCGCTAAAGCAGTGGTTACAGTTTTTTCCCTCTGGAAGAGAACACCGTCCCTGTTGTTCTTACTTTAATTAGAAAAATGTTCAGGATAGGATTCACGGACAAAACTCTCATCCTCCCAGGTGTCCTCCTCTGGTCCAAAGTGCCTCCACTGCACTTTAACCTGGGCGATAGCTCGTTTCCGGAGCATGATTTCCCTCCGGTCGATTATACTGTGAGGCTCAACCAGAAATTCTTCGTCTGGTTCTACCTGCACACAAAAGACTTATGTTAATTATATAAATATTTTAACTTCATGCTATTTTTAACCTTTATGCTCACCCACTACCTGAATTTTCTGCCAATGAATAATATTTCTTGGATCATGAATATATCGTTTCAATAACGATACATGAAAGACGTTATGCACCCGAATATGACTAGGAAGAGCTAGGCAGTATGCCACCGGTCCTACTCTTTCCAGTATTTGGAAGGGACCACAGAATCGAGGTGCTAACTTTGCACACAATGTCCATCTTAATGTACTCTTCTTGGGTTTAATTCTGACATACACGTGGTCTCCAACTTCATATTCACGGTATGACCTCTTTTTATCCGCATACACTTTCTGCCTGTCCTACGCTGCCTTCAAATTCTGTAAAATTTTCTTCACCTCTGCTTCCATTTCTACTAGCATATCTGGTCCTAGCATGAGTCTATTCTTGGGACTGCTCCAATTAATGGGAGTTCTACATTGCCGCCCATATAGCGCCTCAAACGGACTCATCCTTAACGATTCTTGGTAACCATTGTTGTAGGCAAACTCTATCAAGTGTAGATACTCCTCCCATTTAACTGGTTGCTGCATGACATACATTCTTAGCATGTCTTCCAGTATTTGATTTACTCGTTCGGTTTGACCGTCCATTTGCGGGTGATATGCAATACTAAAATGTACTTGCGTTCCTAATCCTGTAAACAGCGCTTTCCAAAAAGCTGATGTGAATTTTACATCTCTGTCTGAGATAACGGTCTTAGGAATGCCATGCAGTCTGAAGATCTCACGCATAAATAAATCTGCTATCTGTACTGTCTTATAGGTGGATTGGATAGGTATGAAATGTGCCGAATTACTTAGTCTATCCACAACTACCATTATGGAATCATTAGCTCGTTTTGATTTTGGTAACCCGGTGATAAAATCCAATGAGATCACCTCCCATTTCCATTCAGGAATGGGTATAGGCTGCATTAAGCCCGCTGGGTGCCGATGCTCTACCTTCACTTGCTGGAACTCTAGACACTTGGTTAGATAGCTTGCTATATCCTTCCTGATGCCTGGCCAACAGTAGTCCTTTCTTATAGCTGTCAGCATCTTTTGATATCCTGGGTGCCCCGCATAATTGCTTCTGTGATATTCGTCCAACAACTTAGTTTTTAGTTCCACTCTGTTTGGTATGACTATCCTTTTCTTGAAGATCAACAACCCGTCCTGGTTAATCTCATAATCCCCTTGTCCATCTTGTCCTTCAGATTCTTGTGTCTGCTGCCACAAGTATTTATACTCAGGATCCTTGTCTGCTTCTTGTCTGATTTGTTCCAAAAATCTGGTTTCAATTTGGTTAACATATAACTCATAAAAGTTATGCAGTTTTCTGCTTAATGCATCTGCAACTTTGTTCTCTTTTCCTTTCACGTGCTGTAGATCAATATCAAATTCGCTCAACAAAGTGTTCCATCTCTCTTTTCAGGAATTTAAGTCAGCTTGTTTAAAATAGCTGGTTAGACTACTATGATCAGTCTTCAACACAAACCTCTTCCCAAGTAAGTAATGTCTCCATACTCGGAGAACATGCACAACTACGGTTAGCTCTAAATCATAAGCTGAATATCGCTACTCATGATCTTTTAGCTTGCGGGATTCATATGCAATTACCTTCCCTTCTTGTGATAATACAGCCCCAACTCCTTCCTTGCATGCATCTGTACAAACCTCGAATTCCTTATCCGGATCTGCTACAGTTAACACAGGTGATGTCGTCAACAACTGCTTCAATCTTTCAAAACTCTCCTGACATTCTTTTGTCCATTTGAAGATTTTCCCTTTTCTTTGTAAATAAGTAATGGGAAAAGATATCTTCGAAAACCCTTTTATAAATCGCCGGTAGCAGCCAGTGAGGCCCATAAACGATCGAATATCTGCCACATTCTGTGGTACCTTCCATTCCATGATAGTTTTAATTTTTTTCGGGTCTAACTCTATACCCTTTTTAGATATTACATGTCCAAGATATTGTATTTCTTCCTTGAAGAAATCACATTTACTGAATTTTTCATACAACTGATGCTTCCTTAGCATCTCCAGTACCATACGTAGATGCTTTTCATGTTCTTCCGCATTCTTGGAATAAATCAGTATATCATCAATGAAAATCAATATGAAGTTATCCAAATAAGGGTGGAAAATACTATGCATCAGTCTCATAAAAGTGGCTGGTGCATTAGTTAGCCCAAAAGGTAATACCACGAATTCATAGTGGCCATACCTGGTGTGAAAATCATTTTTTTGTATATCTTCATCCTTAATTCTGATCTGGTGGTATTCGGACCGCAAATCAATTTTTGAGAACACAGTAGCTCCCTTTACCTAGTCAAACAGGTCATCAATACGGGGTAGGGGATACCTGTTCTTAACAGTCAGCTTATTTAACTGTCGGTAATCCATGCACATGCCCATGGTTCCATCCTTTTTCCTAACAAACAGTACAGGTGCTCCCCGAGGTGACACACTGGGTCGTATATACCCCTTATCTAATAATTCCTGAAGCTGCATTTTTAGCTCAGTCAATTCTGGCACACTCATACGGTAGGGAGTTCCCGAAATTGGCAAAGCTCCTCGTAGCAGTTCTATCGTGAAACAACATCTCTTTTAGGTGGCAATCCCGGTATTTCTTCAGGAAATACGTCCTTGAATTTCTGTACTACAGGTATATTTTCTAACACAGCTGCTTTATCCTTAGACTCAGATAGTCCGACTTGTATGGCGTACAACTGGCATCCCTTTCTCATGCATTTTGCCATTTGGGAAGCGGTAATTGGACGCAGACATACAGGCTTCTTTATGCCCTGAATTTCTTGGCGATTACCATTCTGATCTCTGTAGTAAACTATCTTTTCCTTGAAGTCGATGAGAGTCCAATGTTTCTCTAACCAATCCATACCCAACAATACGTCATAGGATCCCAAAGGCAGAATATTTAAATCTACCATTAACTGCTGTCCACCGATTTGCAATGCACAATCTGATATTTTGGCACTAACTCTTCTTTTAGCTCCTATAGCTAACTGAACCAACCAGCTCTTTTTAAATTTTTGACTTGACAGTTTACAGATTTCCACTAATTTAGGACTTATATAACTTAGAATTGTGCCTGGATCTACCAAAACAGAAACAGTTTGGGATGAAAATTTACCTTCCAGCTCTATCATGGTGGGTTGAAAATTAGCTTGCCGGTCCTCCAATGCTGCGTTAATTCTGGGTATGCTTCTGGCAACATCTCCAACAGTAGAGGCCTCCTGAAAATTGGTTACTGCTTCGGCTTTACCCCTCTGTGGGCAATCTCAATAGTAGTGTGCTGCCCCGCAGCCCCAACACTGCAGAGGTGGCCTCTGGTTGTGAGGTTGCTCAGGTTTATTTGAAGCTTCCACCGTCTTGTCTTCCCCGGGCCATCTAATCCGCTGATGGTTCCTGCCGAATTGCTTATTGATTGAGTTTCTGGCGGTATTTCTGAAATGACTTGTTTTTCCTTTTTTGAAACCAGTGTTGTTTCTGTTATCTTTCCTGGTTTTCCACCCTTTTCCTTGGTCTATCTTATTTTTCGCTTGCTGATAACAAATCCTTGCCTTTCTAATAGCCTCATCCATTTTCCTAGGATTTTCAAACTCGATACGCTCTTTCATATGAACAGGTAAGCTACTCAAAAATCTCTGAACTTTGGCTTTCTCTTCTCTTAAGTACAGTACATAGCGTAGTAATGATGTAAACTTGGTGATGAACTCATCCATGGTCAGTGGTCCCAGCCTTAAATCATGGAATTCTCGAGCCTTTTCATCATAAAAATGCTCAGTCAAGTACTTGTCCTTGAAATACTGTTGAAACTTTTCCCATGTCACATCTTGATCCTTTATTCCCCGCACATTCTTCACTTCTTCCCACCATAGGGTGGCTTTATCCTTCAGCTGGTAAATGGATAACCGTGCCTTAAGACCACTATCATAATCATACACCTGAAAATATTTGTTCATATTAATCAACCATGCTTCTGCCACTTCCTCCTTTTCGCCATCGAACGTAGGTGGCTTTATCTTTCTGAATTCTCCCTGTAGATCCACCTTCTGCTTTTTGTTTTCCTTCCGTTCGGTTTCATTCTCAGATTCAGCCTCATTAAAATTTCTGTTTGGATGACTTCGTTGTGACACACTTCTTTCTCTTCGGCCTGTATCTTGTTCCTCTGATTGCTGTTCGTTTCTTTCTTGGAATTCTCTGTCAGCACTGGGTTTTTCAACCCTTTGATTTTGTTTATTAGAGAGGCTCTTTAAGATCCTCTCTTGATCCTGTATCATCCTTGCATTCTCCTTGCATACTCTTTCCATCTCTTCCTGTAACTGTTGTACTGTGTGTAACAAAATGTGAGTCTGATGTTGTTGTTCTTCAATCAATCTGTTAGACCGCTGATGCTGCTCTATCCCCAGCTGAACCCACATCTCGGGGTTTCCTTCTGGTGGAGGTTGAATCCCTTCGAAATTTTGCTGTTGCTGTTGTGAAGGTGTCCGTCTTGGTTGTCGTTCCATTAGTTATCTGTCTGTGCATGAAATCATGCAATTTGTAATGTCAGTTGACCCATTAGGGCCCAGCGTTGTAACGCTGCTTTGATACCACTTGTCACCGTCATCACGACAAAACAAATTTTTATTTATTTATCAGCTAGACCCATAATAACATTAATAGATTTTCTTACCAATTATTACCCTGAGAATTATCACAAATGAATTCTGGGCTGCGGTACTGTGTTTGATCAGCTATGTACTACAATTGATAGCTCTGGATCCGATTTTTTAATTTAATGATACGGCTCCGGCTTATGGTTTAGTGCTTCCGTTAAATACTATGTTTTTTCGGGTTTGATGATTCTTGCCATGCCACAAACCTTAATCGAAACCCTTAAAACTTTGCAAACATAACTTCTCAGGTTGTGGAATGTTTAATGCACAATTAAATTGGATATCCTTCACTTCTGGCCACTTGGCCCCTATCGTCCATACGTGGCATATGATCGGCCGTTGATGGAAAATGATCTCACGGTGCATAGGGCTTAGGGTTTACTATGACCTTGGAGTCATAACCATTTCCGCCATTCATTGGTGCATCTGCTGAGGGTTCTGGAGGCAGCGGTGCTGCTGGCGACAGAGAAATGCAGGGCTACGACTGACCTCCATTGATAATCGATGCAACGCGACCCCAGATGGCCTTTTTCGGGTAACAGGTACAGGGTCTCTTTTGGTTTTCTCTCTTCCAGAGTTTCTACGCAGAAAACTAGCTTTCTTAGTGATGGATTTGGAAACCGGTGAAATTGTGGTTTTACTTTTGGAGTTTATCTTCTGGTTTTTAGTTGTTGCGCCTCTTTATAGGTTTTTGTCACAGTTTTCTCCACTCTTTTCCTTGTTACATTCCTGTTGGGGTTTGCTGGTAGAATGTGTTCCAAAGCTCTCGAGTTCTTCTCTTCACAGTTACTACAGGTATCAAATCTTTCTTCGTCGTCGTTTGTTCTGGTTTCCCTTTACTGTAAGAGAGATTCAAACTATAAAAATTCCACGTTTTTCCTGTTTCTTTCTTTTACTAAAGGGTCTCTTCTGTGTGAGAAGGTTTGGGCTGCCACTCCTTTCACTCACTTGGAGATTTCTGGTCTCATCCTTAGTTCCAAAACAAGGTGGCCTGACTCCTGGAATAAATTTACAGGTACATATGATAATGGAAATGGAATCCTTACACCCTCCTCGGCTTAAATTTCCTGTAGCGAGAATTTGGGGTTAAAAGAAAACTCAGGGTAAAATCTGTGACCAAGCTGTTTGTAATGTTCAGGACTAAAAGCGGTTAACCACGGTCCATGGCCTCAGGCCGACGGGATGTGGCAAAGAAAACCCTCGAGTGGATTCTAATTTTTTCAGGGTTTCACTTTTAGACATTATTATGTATAATTTTGCTACTGTTACTGTATAGCCGGGGTTTATATTCGCCCGAGTGCTTAACTGTGTATTGCCTTACCTCTGAACTAATGGGGATTTCCATCTGCTTCCATAGTTTATTTATTTATGTCATACGATTCTGGTGAACAGTTGTTTATTTTTATCATAGTTATCTGAGGACTGTGTATATTGCATTGTGACAGCCTCAGCTTGGTTTCCTAACTTCTGTAACTAAGAATTAAGTCACATAAATATACGTACTGTGGTAATTCGCAATCACCCATCTCGGATAGTCGATTCTGTGCAGTCGATGGTTTGTATCTAGAATGGTTATCGGTAATTTTCATTTCTTACTGGGCTAGTTTATGGTCTTCATGATCTTTTGGACTATTTTGCTTCAGTGCTCATATTCTGTAATGTCAGTTATCATGTTTCTGTTCCTGTGATGTTGGCAAATCCTTAAGGTTGGATTATTGTTTACTACAACGGTTACCTGGAAATTGACTCTTTAGAACTTTGTTCGTAGTTTCCTGTTTATTAAATATTTTCTTGTTGTACTATATGGCGTCCAGACCACCCAACCGTCCCTGTAAGTATCATAGGAGGAAAGGAGACCTACCCCGAAATTCTGGTTCACAGGTTTTAGGGTTAATGGTCTTTCCGAAAATTTACTTTCAGTGTTTCATTTCTTTCTTTAATACTTCCTGTTTCACAGAAATAATAACCCAGAAAAGAAAGAAATGGATTCCAGGGTATTCAGGGTTACTTCTCTAGCTACTGTAGTAAATCCTCAGTTTATAATACAGTTTGCTTCCATAACCTAATAGTTTCTTCGTCAACTTCAGTAAGACCAGTAAACAAAATAAAACAACACTATTTTACAACAGTTCTAATATAATAGTAAAGTAAGACAGCCGGAAAAACAACTTCCTTCCCTACCTTGCAAAAGACAAGGGTTAACAGGATCTTCCTCACTTAAATTTGATTTGACTGATGGTACTTGTTTCCTCCCTTCCGCAAGCTGGGCGATTACATCCCACCACTCTCCCCCGAGCTTCAAGTCTGGAGCGTCCTACACAGTTCTGGAGGAGAGATTCGGAACAATCCGGTCCAACTCTCCAACTCCAGTGGAACAGAATACTGGGGAGAATTTAGGACAATCCGGTCCAACTCTCCAACCCAGCAGACAGTCTATTTTCTAAAAATTTCTCTCTTTCCAGTCAAACAGAGTCTTTTCTTTTTCTTTTCCTCCTCCAGGAAGAAGAACCCCCAAACTCCCTTGGGATTCCTCTTTTATTCCAGAGTTTCTTTCTGGGTAACTGTGGAATATTTTTTCTGTTCAACTAACTCTAGATCTTGATTTACTTTTACCATCAACTTTACTCAAGAAACTAATTTCACAGTAAATCTTTTATTTAATATCCAAAATTGATTTGTTCAAATATTCACTTAACAGATAAAACAATAGTCATAATTAACTCTTAACTAATAAGAGTTTAATCGTTTGTTACCGCTAAAGTAGTGGTTACAGTAGTCTTCCTATATTCAACCATAAAGTTATATAATTGATATTTGGATTGTTCCATTGACAAAATATGTCCCTCTATCACTAATAATGATCATAGTAAAATCGAACCATGTTATTATATTTTTTATATGAATTTTTCTGCCACTTCTTTGGTACATGAATCGACTTGTACCGCTTCCGCCCATTTTGTTAAGTATTCGACTATTGTTATGATATAATGTTCTCCTATTCATTTGGCTCTTTTGGGAAATGGGCCAACAAATTTGATCCCTCAAATATCAAAAGGTAGTGATGGGACAATTGAATGTAGTGACATATGATGTTTCGGTAGTGGTTTCCCAAATATTTGGTGCATGTCACATTTTTGTACATTTTATTAGTAGTCTCAAAATAATATTGGGAACCATAATCCTGCTTGTAATATGTTTTTTGCAACAGTTTCACCCTAAAAATTACCTTTGGCTCCCCCTCTATGTGCCTTGTTGACAATTTATTCTCTTTGATGTTATAAGACACATCTTCGAAGTACCATTTCGATACCAATTTTCTATAATTTTCCATTTAGAAATGTAACTGACGCTTCTTTAATTGCAAAGGTATTTTTCTTGTTTTTGGATAGTTCCTCAAGTGCCTTAGTAGGATGAGAAAACTCTGTATTTTTAGGGAGCCTTAAAGGGATTATTTCAACTCTGAATAAGTGGGCATCTTGGAGATGATCACCAATATCGGTTAGTTCCTCTTAATATTCTAGTTGGGATAAGTGTTTAGGACCGACGTTTTTGTCAAAAAAATCACACACAAGGAGATATTACTCTGTAATCCTACGCCCTGGTCCTCCGATGAATTTTGAATGAAACATTATATTACCACAAGAACCATTGAGAAAAGATAGTGGTTGACATAGGGTTTAATTTTTTATGTTGTTGCAATGTATGGCACTATGGGAATGACCTCATATTGCAATATTTTTAACTATGTATCCAAATTGTGTTATGCTATGGCTTCTCTCCTGTGTTAGTTTTTAAATGATGTGATATTTGCAGTGTGAATTTTTTGATCATATTCATGGTTAAGAATTTAATGTGACAAATGCTAATATAACACATAATTACCTAATGAATCATCTAATGTGTTTTTATCTCAGAGAATATTAAGATATGAAATATAATCAAATAATCAGTCCAAGAGATGTACCCTAAAAAAATAACGTAAAACGATAGGATTCCTTACAAAATAAAGATGTTTTAGATGAGACACTACGAGCTAGGAGTAGAGATGAAAAAACTAAGGGGTGTATTCGACGGTGATTATCCTTGGTTAAGAGCTAAAAAATAACGCTATATTTTTCCACATTCCTTGTAATTAGATGAATACAAATACCCACTTAAATAAAAAATTTGTCGTTGCACAAGAAGATGACCCAAGAAATGGGATAAATTTCCCAAGTGTAACGAATTGCGCCATTTGCAAAGTCTATAGAAGGTAGTGAAGGAGTTAAAATCTATCAAATGAATACTAGACACATGAATGACACACATAAAACATAGAAAATGTGTAACACTTTCCTCCCAAATCTACCCAAGTAACCATCCAACCATGGTAAACATGTAATGAAGAGGTACTACGATATGATTCAACTCCCTATCTACCAGTTAAGTAAATGTAACTGATGGAACACAACCAAATCGACCTTCTACACATGCAACAGAACCCCGAGGAGCCATCCAACCCTTCTAGGTGACAAGCCCCTGATACAACTTGAGATTTATTGTATTAAAGCCGCAATTATTCCATGACATGGGAATGCATGTGACTAGATCATCCAGTCACTCCCACAACAAGGACATGCCTGTGACTGGGAACTTTTCCAGGTAATTTTATGTGAGTGAATCTTGATGTTGTAGAACGTTTTCAGGGGCAGGAATTAGGCCACTACCTAGAACTCTGTGAAACTTCCAAAAATGAAAATTAACATCAAAAAAATGATAAAAATGAAAATACTTGAAACATTTATGCCTACTAGGCATGACAAACATTTCATCAAACATGTCACAAGTATGCATTCTATAGGTTAAAACAACATATCTGAGTATAGAGCTCTCACGCTAATCTAACAATTACTAAGAAGCATTGATGCCTCATCAAAATAACTGCATTACCATCTATTAAGACTTATATTCACTATACATTCATTTATTAATCAAAACATGACGAGAGCATACATCAACACTATCATAAAACTCACTCAAAATCAACATATAACCAACAGAAATAGCAAGGATATGATATCCATATAAACCACATATAAATGAGTATATTTACCCATAAAAATACAAGGAGGAAGAGCTATTAATGATGTTTTCATTGCTCACCAAGTATGGGACTTCCATGAACCACCCGACTATAGACTAGGCTGGAAAAAATGTTTCTTTCTGCTAGTCACCCTTGTGCCATATTTCAAGCATGAATGTGGGATATCATAAAAAAAATCAATCAAAACCAAACCATCAAAAACACGTGGCTAGCCCCTTTTCCATGAATAATGGAGGTTGACATGACATCCTCCCAAACTATAGGTGTGAAAATAGGAAGGTCAACATCTGAGTGGTGTAACGTTTACATAGATACCTTGATTGATGCACTTCTTGCACTGTTGGAAAGTTATTTGTTTCAAACTCAGTAGGTTTCAAACTCCATTTCCCCAAACTAGATCCCTCTTGTAAAACCAGTACTGTGAGCTGATTCCTCCACTTTTTCCACTCCAAATTCACTGAGTTGGATGAAAATAAATATAATGATCCAATTCGAATCACACCTCCCCATTTGGGGAGGTTTTTGGTCCCCAAAATATTTTACTGAATGAGGTGAGGAAAGGTTTCCTCCAAATTCTCTCTGGTGTACCATTTATATTTTCCTATAATTTTTCACTTCAAGCCAATTTTCCAAAGTTCATGATTCCCATATCTTGTAGTTTTGGACCTCTTTTGCAAAACTGTATCTTCTTTCAACACTGCGTGAGCATATGGTGCCAAATTATCTATAGAAGGTAGGACTTGTTCCTATCCTTGATCTAGCATGGAAGGATCATAGAGTTTCAAATTATACATATTCACAACTAATCAAATGTGCATATATGGTGGTAAACTAAGTTGATATGCATTATCACCCACATTTTCCAGTATCTCAATGGCACCATATCTCAAAGCCTTTATTTTCCTACCAGGCTCCTAAAACCTCTCCTTTTTCAACTATAGCCATACTTTGTGTCCCACCTTGAATGATTTCTCTGTTATGTGTTGATCAAGCCTAGCCTTATACTTCTACTGCAACTTTTGTAGTGTTTCCTATACCTATAGACGAATTTTCTTGATCTTATCTATAAATTTTTCAGGCCTCAAAGAATATCCTATAAGATCTTCCCTCACTCCTCCTTTCTACTCATATTAAATATCTAAATGTGAAGGTGGAAAATATCCAAAACAATTCTCAAATGGGAACTTTCCTATAGAAGTGTGGATGTAATATCCCAAAATGGGAACAAGCAGCAATACTAAACAATATTGCACAGAAATAATGCATTTCAGCAGAGTAAGAGAAGGAGGCCAATATGAAGGCTCAATATCTACATTTAAAATAGGAAATAAAATTTATATTGAAGCCCATGAGTTATAGAATAGAAAATAGAAGACTTTATATGAAGAAAACCCTAAAAAATGAGGTGTTGCAACCATATATTTGACTGAACAAGCTTGAAAACGTTATTTTTATTGGCTGAAACAACAGTAGATTACACTTCAGATCTAGAGTAGATCTATGTACAAAAAGTTATATCTATATTAGATCTGTACACTAAATAGGCTCCTCTACAAATGACCCTTGGGGTTCTTAGAAAAAAGTGGAGTACATGGAGTAGATCTGAGATATTATGCAACAGATCTACGGAATGATTCAGAAATTATGAAGCAAATAGAACAGTATTCAGATCATATCTGAATATGATATGGAATAGATTTGAAATCCATGGATCCCCATAGTGAAGGGCAGAACCCCAACACTAGAGATCTCTCCTCCAAAGGTGTGCCAAAACACCCTAAAACTGTACACTTGCAAATAACGTAGTACTGGAATGAAAAATATGTTGTAGGCTCTATAAAATATGTGGCCTCAAGCCAATATCTGAAATCAATGCTCCAATCATCTAATACTCTCTTGCCAAGGGGATAGAGTACTTTCCCACTGAAAAGAGGCACTGGAATTGCCTAGATCTGAGTAGATATAGCATCCAATTGCTGCAGCTTACAAAGACAAACAAACCCTCAACAGGATCTACATTGTAGTTGGAAGAAGAGCTTGGCCAAATTCTTGATAGTGGACAAGAAAGGCAAGACTCCTACAAGAGATACTCAAGGAAGGAGGTGGGATTCCTGATCAGGAACACCCATTGCTAAATAAAACTATTCTATGCTAAACATCCAAGAGAATAAGAAATGTCTAAATAGAAAAATCTTCAAAAATGTGATAATCATCAACAAACTTCTCATGCTATCCTCCTCTTCCTTTTATAAGATTGAGATCTTGGAAAACCCTAAACCATGTCCATGGTTTAGCTTCTTTCACATGTGCCACCTCCAACTAAAACTGCGTTGTGCATCAATGAGGATCATTTCTTCTAGACAACGCTCTTGATTTGGTCATGGTTTACCCAGTAAAATGATTCAATCCCTTTCACACATAAGGGTGTTTATTTACATAGCCTAGATTTAGCCTTGTTCACATGTGGCATTGATTTATTCACTGTTTAAGGATTTTTTATTTTCCTCCTTTACACATTTATTCAGGCAACAAGAAAATGAAACAAAAATGAATATTCTCATTAGCTTGGGATAATTAGGAATATTACAATGAACTACTCTTTTGTAGGAATGTTATATATATATATATATACTATATTTTCATCCCAGATATTCAAAAGCTTCTGGTTGTAACCCCTTAGCAGCTACATCAAATTCTTGTTGACTAATTTTCTCTTCCCATCTATATGTGGATGAAATGCTATAGATCTCTTCAACTTTGTATCCATCTCCTTGCACACTGTTGTCCAGAATGCACTGAGAAAACTTGTATCCCTGTTTGCAACGATGCTCCTTGGTATCCCAAATTGAACCCAGACATGTCTAAAGAACAAGTTCTTTTCTTCTTGTTCATTGATGGTCTTTTTATAGGGAATCTAAACGCACATGTTCTGGAACCTATCAATTACCACAAACATGTAGTCATGTCCCTTATTTTTTTTCAGTAAGCCTCCCACAAATTCAATGGAAATGTTTTCCCAAGGATGACTAGGTATAGATAAGGCATGATATATACCCTTTTTCCTATTGTTGGGCTTGTTGTTACAACAAAGCATGCATCCTTTTATGAACTTAGCTACTTTATCTTGCATATTGGGCCAATACACATACGTTCAAAACATATACGATCTTCCCTACACCAATGTGCCCTACATCCTTGGAGGTGTGATACTCTCTAATCAGCTACAGTCACTCACCTTTAGGATAACATAGCTTCTCATAGGTATGTTAGTTAAAAAATTCTCCATGAAATACTTCAGAATGCTAGAAAATAGGCTTTCGTCCTTGCATCAAGACAACTCCCATAACATACCCACTCACATTTTCCTTCACTTCAAAGTGCCACTACAAGTTTGATAATGCTAGAACTAGTGCTCAAATGATATTCATATTTAGCTCCTCGAAAGCCTCCTCCTAATATTTTCACCACTGGAAACTCTTGCCACTTTCTATTATGGCATGGAGCAGTGCTACTACCACTCAAAATGAGGTTCTGAATTTCCTCAGGTACTGTGCTACCCCAATTAAACTCCTCACCTCAAAAACATTAGTTTGCATCGACCATTTCATGATTTCCTACATCTTTGAAGGATATATCATTAGCTCTCCCCCACCGATCATCTACCTAAGATACACCAAAGGTTGTTGTGAAAAATCGCACTTCTTGATATTTTCTAGAATTTGGTGCTTCTTCAATGTATCTAGCACCTACGTCAAATGTAAAATATGCTCCTCCAAAGTAGAATTATATTCCAGTATATCATGTAGATATACAATAACAAATTAATCTATAAAATGGCACAATATATCATTCATTAATATCATAAAAGTAGTTGGTGCATTAAATATGCTAAATTGCATGACTAAACACTCATACAAACCTTCCCTAGTTTTGAAGGTGATCTTCTAGTATCTTCTTCTTTGACTCAAGCCAGGTGACATCGAGACTTCAAGTCTAGCTTGGTGAATTATTTTTCTTACCGCAACTCAACCAAAAAATCATATATCCTGGGTAGGGGGTATCTATTCTTCAACATGATTTTTTTCAACACCCTGTAATATACACACATCCACCAAGTCCCATCCTTCTTCGATGCATTGATGATGGGTGACCCACATGGTGATGTACTTGGTAGAATGACACCTTGTTCCAACAGTTGTTGCAATTGTTTCTTCACCTCAGTTTCTTCTATAACAGACTTCCTATACAACCCTATATTAGATGTTGGGGAGTCTGGAAATAGCTGGATCTCATGCTCCACTTCTATCTCAGGTGGTAACCCTTTAGTCCCTCGGAACACATCCTTCTATGCCTATAAAAAATCCTCCAACTATTTTTTTCCTGTTTCTTAGAACAACACTCCATGGATTACTTTCCTCACTAGTACATTTGAACAAAATTCTAACACTTTAGTTTTGACACTTTTGTCGTAACGTCGGAAATTTCCCCAATTTTTATCAATTTTTCAAATCCCGCCAACAACCATCGCTATACCAACATTTAGGGACATCGTCGCTTATGCGACATTTATGAATGTCGTCGGAAATGTGATGTTCTAAACTATTAATTGGTATTATGAAGTTTTTGGGAAAAAATGTCAGAAATGTGACGTCTCTAACATATTCATCGGTTTTGCGATGGTTTGGACAAAATGTTGGAAATGCGATGTCTCTAACATATTCGTTGGTCTTGCGATGGTTTGGAGAAAATGTCAGAAATGCGACGTTTCTAAAATATATGTCAGTCTTGCGACGTTTTGCTCCAAAATGTCGCAAGGCCCACCTATAATTTAGAAACGTCATCAAATCCCATGCCTCACATATGAATCCAGAAAGTCTACAATGGCATGATATTTGATGGTAATTTACACCATCTAATGGCCAATACCCATTGTATCAAATCATACATATGATTCTATAAGGTGAGTGCCTTACAACGTAATTAAAAGTAAAATGATAAATATTTATTATATAAATATGAAATTTATGAGTAAAAATATAATAAAATGTTTAAAATTATATCTTAGAGTGATAAATTATAACTTTTGGGAAAAAATATTACTTATCATTATTACAAGGTAAATCTAAATTTTAATTTATAACCTTTTGTTGCATAATAATTTTTTATGCTTCTATAAAATTAATTATGATAAATATATTACGTACCATTGGTTTATTTAGATATTGTGATGCTACTATGTACATTTACTAGCTATAGGTGATTTGTTGGAGATGGTGAACTCCACCACACCATACCAATGGTCCACAAATGCTTTACATGGAGAGATAATCACCTTAAACAAGTTATTTTTAAATGTTGTAACCTATTAAGGAAGATATAAAAGAAACATTCCATCCAACATTTTCTCTCCCTACAATGACTACTCTCAGCCACATGGGCTCGTCCCAATAGTACTTCCCTCCATAGCATAAGATCTAAACCCTTCAACAATATAGTCACCCTATTACATGGTCCATCTAATTCATTATTGATTCAACTTCTATCAACAAACTTATTTACACAAACCCCTTATTAACCCCAAGAAAAGTCTCACACATTTTATTTAATGGAATTTGAGTGGCCTTAAAAAATACACGTATTTCATTTCAAAATGTCAAATATTTTCAAATATCAGAATTTTTAATTTCCTTCATTCATTTTCCTTGGGTTGCATGGTTTGTCCAGGGAAGGAGGGAGGATGCGTTCATACTGTCACCGGTTTTGAGGAAGGATGCAACCATACTATTATAGGTTTGGAGGAAGGATTTGTCCATACTATCGTACGTTTGGAGGAAATATGCAGTAAGTAAAGAAATTGATCCTGAGTGCCTGTTGCAGGTCTGCTCTGATACATTTGGTTGAAGTTCGGTGATTTATTTCCTTCTGCTCTAATACATTAGGTTATAAATAGCAAATCCCATTTATGCTAATGAGATCTCGCCTTTGTGTTTCTAGTGCAAGGGTGTCTGACTAACAATAAGAAAAAAGGAATGCACTAGAGGTTACAAAGTCCAAAGTTTGAGTCCATAGATTGTGAAGCCATCCGCTCACTCCACAAGTCAGAAGGAATTCCAACTATAATCGGCTCCATCACAGGTCAATCTGCGAATTTCACACTTTATTTGCGGTTGCTTTTGTATTTTAGTTCTATTTTTCAACATATCGATATGATAATTTAGAGATTCTTTCTTTTCCATTGAAATCTATTGATTATATCTCGAATCAAAGCAGATCGATTAAACTTTTGAAGACCTATGTTCTATTTGCTCTAGTTTTTAGGGTTTCACAAGTTAGGCCGTTAACATATTGCTCTAGTCGTATGCATTAGGCTTTAGGGATTAGCTTCAGTATGTGTTGTTAAAGTTTTATTTCTACCAATAAAGCCTTGTTATGGTATGAGCTATCGAGACTATTTTTATTTTTACTTGGTTTGCAATAATTGATAGTTCTAGGTTTTTAACACTCATATCTGGCATGGCCATGATTTTTACTTTCCAATTTAAAAAAAAAATCTTCATGAATTTCTTATTCTGTGCATCCGGTAAATAATTAGCTTTGAGGAAATTTGTGTACCTTTTCTTCTCTCTGCACATTATTTTCCCCATATTCCATCCAAAAACTTAAAGCACTATATTTGGCATATACCTTGAATCTTTCATCTTCCCAGCCAAGAAATCCACCATTGAATATATCTGCTCTGATTGTTTGTCTGATATGTCTCCAACAACAAATGAATGGACTCTATTCTTGACCTCGATCCAGCTGCATACTGGGCTCTTTTTCAATAGTTTCTTTAATCATTTCTCTCACCTTCATCACTTCATCCCACCTTCCAGCTGTAGCATATATGTTTGACAACAATACATAGTTTTTAGCATTATCAGGCTCTAATTTAATAAGATGTTTTGCAACATATTTTCCTAGCTTAATATTGTGGTGAATTATGTAGGCACCAAGCAGTGCCCCCCACACACCAACATCATGTTCTATTGGCATTTTTCTGATAAAGGTGAGCGCCTCTTTCATGTGCCTAGCTCAACCAAGAAGATCAACTTTGCAAGCACAGTGCTCCAGGGTAGGCACAATGCCATAATCTTGACTCATGCATCGAAGTATCGATGGCCCTCATCCACACAATAAATTTTTTGGGTAGCTCTTGAGTCTATTTTTTGGCCCTTTTTTCCGACCAAAAGAGCACCCATATATGTGTTTTTATTCAATGATTTTTGATCCTTGAATTTTGGGTTTCATTTAAGTACAGGCTTGTAAGAATAAGTGTAATTCAAGTCTGGTCTAGGGAACATTTTTTTAGGACTATAATCTGAGCATGTAGGCCTTAGGATATCCTTTTGAATGGTAGAGTATTTTCATACAAGTTTGTTGTCCTACATTAGATGAAACAATTCAAAAGTATGTAAACCTTGTTTGAGGGAGCATTGTATTTGGAAGACTCTGGATTTGAAATAGGAAGGTTGTTTAATCCTTCTCTCAGTAAAGTTTGCATTCTCCTCATGAGAACTAAAGGTACTAAAAAAGTAATAAGAAGTGTATAGGATTTGTGTTTACCTACAATTGTCAATATATAACAATAATTCTCACTGCAATCTCATTATGTATCGGTGAGCTTCAAGGATCAAATGTACTAACCTAATGATTGAATTCTCATCTACATAATTATAGTATACATTGAACTTTTCACCCACATAATAACTAAGTTTGAAAACAATAAATTATATAGAAATGACAGTAATGTATGACACAAAAGTGAAACATCTTACTGACTTCACAAAGAAAATCCATTCTGGCCTAACCAAAAAATCATTGCACTCCATGAAACCACATCCCTTTTAGAGGTTTTGTCAAAGACTTGGCATGCTGCTTCTACAAAGCCGCACTTCGAGTACATGTCAACCAGGGAAGTGCACACATAAACATCAGACTCAAAGCCATTTCTAATGATATGATGATGAATTTCTTTGCCCTCTTATAGATTTGATAGCACAACACATGCCTTGAGCACAATAGGAAAGGTGAAATTGTCTGGCTTTATCCCTTCTTGTTGCATTTGATAATATAGCCTTAGGACCTCCTCACATAACCCTTTCCTAGCATACTCTCTGATGATGGCATTCCATATAATCACACCTCGTTCATGTATTTTTTCAAACATAAGTTTGAATCATAAAATAAAATTTTCCTCAAATCCATTTATCAGGATATGGTGGGGTTGCAATCTTCTAGCAGGAATTCCTGCTCAATAACCATTTGGGTTCCTCATATTCAATAACAGGTACCAAGCTATACACACCATCCTTATACCTGAGAGAAAAAACCCACGACCCATCACTCAAAACCCTTTCTATCACATGCACAGTCATGGCACCATCTTCTGCAACCCCACGAACAAGATTCTCAAATCTAGTACAGGATGAAGGCCGCGTGTTCAATTTCGTTGCAAGGCTAGCAACTATGCCCGCAAATGTTATAAAAAAAAAGCTCAAGTAGAGCTCTTCAACTGGAGGGGCTCGGGGATGAGCATAATGGACGTCAGCCACAAAGGTAAGGATTTCACTTCTGTTATACAAAAGGCTGAATCTGATCTGCGTGAGCTTTTTAGAATTCCTGCAAATTATGAGGTCATTTTCCTTTAGGGTGGGGCTTCAACAAATTTTTCTTTTTTGCTGTTAAATTTATGTTGTGTAGAAGATACAATAAATAAATTTGTTGAATCAAATACTGGTTAATAGCTCTATGTGCTCAATTTCACTAATTCGCACATGTGTGTTAGTAAAGTACTAATTGCAATGAGAACCCATACTGCACAAATGTTTCCCTCGAGTAGAATACACTAGATATGATACAATATTTTCTTCCCAGTTTATTTTTAACTTTTAAGACCAGCTTCAAGGACTAACTGATGATTGTGATGCAAAATTTTGGAGTGGAATAACATTTTGTGCACTCTTATCCTTTTCATTCTATGTTGAAACTAGTTGAAATGGAGTTACATTCAAGTGTTGTAAGCTCAACTAGTGAAAATTGTTCATGCTTGAAACAATATTTTTGCTGGATTTGAGAATCAGGATATCACTTTGTTGACTCAGTTTCTTTGTATGTTTTATCCATATTCCAAACATAAGTTGATAGGTAAAGATTATTTCATAAAATTTCCATTGAGGTTTGTGTTTATGTAAGTTTGAGATGTTGTACAAACAGACAGTTTCCTAAAGCAACAAATGACAACTTAAATGTTGATTCTCAAAAATACAAAAGATAATTTCCTGAGTCTGATGCAGAGATTAAATGACACAGATAAAAAATTCCGCTGCTCTTCTTCTTGAATGATATTCTTTTCCCAATCAGGTTTACATGTTGCAAATAAAAAACTATTGTAGCTTATGTGACATGTTAGCGTTAAAATCTGCAGTTCAAAAGATAATTTCATTCATCAAGTACAAACCCAAGGGAAACTTCAAGACGCCATCCACAGTCACTTTGGTGGCAATCATTCACACTTTAGGCTGTTTATTTTCTAGCACAAGCGAGGAATGCCTTAGATAAAATCACTACTCCATTTTTTAAGGTGAATTAGAAAATCATATTAGTTAAGTGGAATACAATATAAATTTGGTGAATTGAAGAGGACAAGTAGCTTATACTTTGGGCTATGGAGTCAGGGTTGTGAGATGAAAATAAGCTTGCAAAAGGCCTTTCCAAAGGCTGATTTGAAACGTCCAATAACTATCCTCGCTTGCTACAATAAATATAATCCATTGTAGCCTCAACCAACTAGGGATTAGAATGCAGTTTCAACATAAAAATTTTCTTTTGCTTCCATACATCAAACCACCATATGTCATGGGCCAAAAAAATCAGATCTGAAAAAAAAAATTAGATGATACTCTAAGGCTTTCTCCCCTCCTTTGGATTGGAATCTCGACTTGCTTCACTTTCTCTGGACATGCAGGACATGCAGAAGGTTGTTTCCATTAATTTTTCCAGAATTTCCCAAGAAGAAAACGGTTCTACTAAACTTGAGGGGGCAATCGCATTTGGTGACATTTCAGAATCGATATCTTCCTTTCCTTCTTTTTTCAATATTCTTTTTATCTGGCGAGCAATCATACTAGGAGAAAATGGACATTGTTCTTCCCATGAATTGGCAAGATACTATGCAGCGCTCGTCACAGGTGGTGTTATTCCTCCCAGACCTTATTCGAGTGAGCGTCCATTGGGTAGCCATCCTCACATACCAGTCTTCCCTTCTGGGGAAGTTAAAGAAAAAAGAAAGTAAGACTGGTAACTATGTGAGAAGTAGTAGGAAGGAAGAAAAGAAGATAGCAGAGCCCAAGAAAGACAATTTAATGAATGGATCTTGCTTTCACGATGAGTCAAAAAATGCATCTGCATCACTTTTTGATAGAACTGATATACATCAAGCTTTTCTGGGTCTTGGTCACTATGAAGAACTAGTCCACCCAGATGGAAAATTTGTACTTGGATTTAGGAGGTATAATGCTAAATGTACTGTGGGTTCTAAGACTAGAAAGATGGCCTTTGGACGCTCAGGGATTGGTGGCTCAACTGCCCTTTGTGATCCAAATCATAATTTTTCAATTGCAATAACTGTAAATAAGATTTCTCTAGGAGGAGCCACTCGTAAGATCATTCATCTTGTTTACTCTGAATTATGCTTGCCTTTACCTAATGAATTCTCAACAAGTGGTGAAAGTGGACCAGACATGCAGCTTAATTTAAGAGGGTTATAGTATTGACTAGAAAAGGAGGTAGGATCATATTCTTTGTTAAATTCACTATTCTGTCTTGCTTCTGTAGATCATGATATATTTTCACCGTCCTTGGAGATATTCAGTGAACATTATTTCAATGTTTACATTTTAATATTATTAGGAATCTATTATTTAAAATTTGAAAGTATGCCCATTATTCAGCGTGTGGGATTCAACTTGTTTGAGGTGTAACCAAATACTAGTTAACAGCTCTATCTGCTCAATCTCACTAAATGGCACATGCATGTGAGAAAAAAACCAAAATATCAACTCATCTTGTGTCTACATTAGCCCAAGAAGGATATGCAAAATCTTAGGAGCAAAAGTTTATGGTATGTTTTGAGTTGGAAAGAGGCCGAGTTTTCCCTAGTGGATAGGCCAAGAACTTTGTGGGTAATTTGTTCCTTAAGAGGGCTTTGTATAGGCTGAAATAAGAAGCAGGAAAACACCAAAAATTCAGAGGCTAAATTTAGGGTTTTTTTATGTGCAAAGGGAGGTGGGTCGAGCCCTGAAAGAGGCCTAACAAGCCTTAGATCAACCTATAGTGGGGGGTCAAAAGCCCTGAGAAATTTTGTTGGATTTTTGTAAAGGTAGAGAATTTACAAAAAATTGGTATAAAATAGTTTTTGGATATGTCTGAGACCACTGAAATTTACCTTCCCACGCTCGACTTTCACATCCGCAATGTACGATTTTCTCATTTTTTTCTTCGATTTAAAGAAAACTCGAAGATTTAGCTGCTAGAAAAAACATAGAACCCAACTCACCAATTCTGAAACAATTTAGGTGCCAATTTATAGTTGGAATACCCCAAATTGACTCCATTTATGTTTACAGTTAGTATTCAGGATTCTGCTACCATGTGTGTCTAGGATGCAAGAGTGACGTTGATTTTTTTTAAATATTTTTTAATTTTCGTCGAAAGACCGAAGGTTAATTTTTTTAAATATTTTTTAATTTTTGTTGGTCTTGTGAAGTTTAATTTATCATCGGAAGAGAAATGTTTAATTTTTTAAAATATTTTTTAATGTTTTTTGGAAGAGAGACGTTCAATTTTTTGTTGGAAGAGCGACGTTTAATTTTTTAAATATTTTTTTATTTTCTTCGGAAGACTGACGGTTAATTTTTTTAAATATTTTTTAATTTTCGTCGGTCTTATGACGTTTAATTTTTTTAAATATTTTTTAATGTTCGTCGGAAGAGAAAATTTTTATTTTTAGTCGGAAGAGAAATGATTTCTTTGTGTCGGAAGAGCCACGTTGTTGCTCGTTGGTAGAGCGACGTTTAATTTTCGTCGGAAGAGCGACGTTTTGTTTTCATCGGAAGAGCGACGTTTTGGGTAACGTCGGAAGAGCGAAGACGGTCTGGAAACGTCGGAAAAAGTGTCACTATTCTGACACTTTATTTAAGTGTCAGAATTGTGAATCTAAGTCTAACGATGTTTTGTCCCACCTCATAGTGTCGCTCTTCCGACGACTATGTGTTGGAAAAGAGACACTTTGGCCATCGGAAATTGGGCTAAATGTGCTAGTGTCTTATTGAATCCTCCTCAAACTAAATTTATCTTAAATATAATTAAACATACTTCTTGCTAAAACCGATCAATTTTTTAGCTTCGTTGGCACTTACCAATGAAAATTTTGACTTGCCTTTGCACACATTTATGATAAATTATTTTCCGTCCTTGATGAGATGATATTCATTAGCTCTCATAATGAATATTGCATCTCACATGTACATGTATGGACTCCAAAACATGACTCCACATACATCAAGGGTAACTACATCTAGATCCAGTTGATCAAAAAAATCAGGACTTATAGAAAATATAATTTTACATTGTTTTGTTACCATCGGCTATGTATCCTTATTTACCCATCCCAATGGTTATGGGTTTGGATGATCACGAACTTCTAGCCCCAACTTCTTGACGAAATCTTCTTCAATGAGATTCACCTGGATCCTAAGTCAAATAGAGCATCAATCTTAATCTTCTTGAACTGTGTATTTATATGGAAGAGTTTGGTGATTTCTTACTCTTTATATTGTCGAAGGCTACTCTAATTCACCTCCTTATGTAATGATGTACAAAAAATATTCTCATCCATGCCCAAGATGCTTTCAACTTGATTAATTGAATCTGCGGCCCTGAGATTCTTCTTCTTGTTCTTTAGGTTTAACTATGGATGAAACTTCCAACACTTCTCCTCTGTATGGAAATCAATGTTGCAGTGGTTGTTAGGATCTTTTCACTAGTGTGTTGTGGGTGACATATTTTTGTCCTTTCCCCTTCTTTTCTTCTTCTTCCCCTCCTTAAAATATTCATGTTTCTCCTTCTGCTTCGATGAACTTTATGACGCTCTTTCATGCCTATGTTCTCCAGGCATTGTGGCTTTAAACAAGACTCTACACTGATTTGGGCATCAAAAGCATCACTTTCTCACACAGATGGAAGTGAAAACCCTCCAAATACTTGAGGGTTTCATTTAGATTCTTTGGAGAGATACCCAACATTATAGACATCTTTCTAAATTTTGTGGTGTACTTCTGCACTCTTTGGCCCAAATTTTTCCTAATGTAATCCCACCAGATCCATTGGTCCTCCACGTACCAAATGGGATAAAATTGTGACTTAATGATGTTTTTTAAATCATCCTACTTATTCACTGGAGGTTCTCCCTCCTACCTCGAGGTTTCTGTGTGGCTCTCTCATGAAGTATGTGGATGAATCTCTAATTTCAGTCACGCGAATGATATATTTTTCCCTTCCTCAATTTGATGGACACTGGAATAAAATTCTAATTGTGACAACCAGTGGTTCAATTTCAGAGCGTCGATATCGCATGGTATGGTTTGATATCGAATTTTTATTCTATTTTAAATAAGGAATGATTCATGCAACTCAAACTTCGTTGATTTTTTCCAAGTTCTTTCTTCGTTTAGTTCTTCATTTCTCCTCTATATTCTAATCCCCATTCTAATTTCTCCTCTGCATTCAAACCCCTATATTCTCCAAATATTCCCAATTTTATACTAAAATATTCCATGAATAGGGTTACATTGTAGTTAATATATTTGACTTGTTTTTCTAGCCATGTAGACCTCACCTATGGAAGATCATGAGGTTCGTTTCAAGGTTCGTCTGACATGGTTAGGGTTTTACGATTTTCGGCCCCATCGATCTAGATCCCTGCAATATCAAAAAATGCACAAAGAAACTTGGCTCTGATACCAAATGATCTATAAACTATCATTGATCTTCCACTGGACATTTCTTCACAACATATCTAATAATTAAATATTAAAATGTGTTATTTCTACACTATTACAACTTTATTAAACTTATAGATTTGTAAATTTAATTATAATTAGTGCATGCATGTTAATGGAAATTATCCAAAAAGTATAGAATGATAAAATAATCCCACACACATGCATAAGATGTAAGATATACTCTATAAAACCTTACAGGAGAAAACCCAGTTGGAAGGTCAGATTCCTCCGCTCTCTTTCTCTATCTCGAAATATAGTTGTAGCTACAAATAAATAATTACTATGCCAATTCCCTCCTATACTGAACAAATCCTCTACATATGGTATACCTCCTAACTCTCATGGATATATTTTCTCAACTATTGATCAAAATTTTCCTGAAAGAATGGAATGCCTCTTCCTCATAGTGGACTAGTTATAACACAACTTGATAGCCTACTAGTGGTTAGTTCTTACTACATCAACTCTTAACTAGAGTCACAATATAGACTCTTATAGACTATTTTTTATAAAACACATGGATATCCAATTTTCCATGAATAATGGGTTTGACATGACATCCTCCCAAACTATAGGTGTGAAACGAGGATGGTCAACATTTGATTGGCATCAATTTTGGATACAGACTCTGATTGACGCACTTCTTGCGTTGTTAAAAAGGTATCTATGTGCAGAATAATATGAAAAGGTGTAGTTTTAAATATTCAAGGATTGCCCTCGGTGCCACCCCCCCAAGAAAAGGCCATTTTATGCCTCAAAATTCTCCTAGATGGTTTGAGACCTCGTTTCGCCAAACTGGGTCCTACCGATAAAAATAATCCTATGAGTTGATTCCTCCAATTTTTCCACTCCAAATGCATTGATATTGATGAAAAAAATATATTTATCCAATTCATATCAGAATGGTTCCATATAAGAGTGATATATTCTTAACCTAAGGTCTTTGACATATCCACGATCATACGAATCTACAACATGCGAGTAGATGTGCTAATGTCGAAAATGGTAGAAAAAATATGATTAGCATTCAATGAGGTAAATTGGTAGAAGAAGTGAGGGAATCCACCAATGAGAAAAATGGATCTATAGGTACCTAGTACACTCCACTAATTGTGATTATATGAGCTGATGTCAAACACTTGCAGAATTGGCCAATGAGGATTTAATGATTTAAACCCAATGTACATCAAAAGGAAACCTACCCACTAAGGTATGCAAGATACATATTACTATTGGTTTCAAGATCAATCTCCTATATAATCAGTTGAAGTTGATATGAGAAGATCCATCGAAGGAGGGAATTAATGTATCCCCCATAAATCAACATTGAACGAATCAAAAGGTGATGTGAATGGATGAAGCTACGAGATGATGAATTACAACTGAATAAGGGATGGATGACTCAAAAAATTAAACATTAAACTACAGATGGCTGACAAAAGTTGAAAATTCCCTTGATCACAGAGTGGCACGATATAAAAGTGACTTAGAAGCATGACTAATGAGCACCACATGATATCATGCAACAAAAAATAAGGCATTGTAGCATGTTACATATGACTCGAATATTAACCATTCAGAGGATTATACAAACTCATATGTATGGTATGGCTCATAGGAAAGCTAAAACCAAACTATGAGACAATGATACAGAGAGGTGGCATGTTCAAGGGTGACACGATTGATGCTGCCATTTTTATGACTAACAAAACTAGACTTTCCCTTCCATTTTATACTTTCAGTCTACTTCATGTATTAACGTGCATGAAAGAGAAGAAAAACATGCTCAATAGGTTCATTTTTCATAAATTTAGTCACCAAAGCCCGAAAAAGAGATTAAAAAATATAAGGGAGAACCTTCTAGCCATAGTAGACTAGAGTATTCATTTTTCGTAACTAGTCTACTTAGTCATGAAAATGGTTAAAATTATACTAAATAGATTTCCCTTCAAGAAATTTAATGAGCATGAAGGAGACAAGTTCACTCGAAAAATTTCTTCTAAATTGAGTCTAAAAATATCTTAATGGAAAATCCTCTTGGATGAATGAGTGGTATAAAGGGTAACAACTAGTTTTGTTCATGGTGGAACTTCTAAAAACATATATAAGTCAAGAGTATAGCTATGTAATATTCCTAATTAGCATACAACTAATTGGAATATTAATTTTTCTCTTGTCATTTAGTTAGATGAATAAATGGGTAGGGAGGCCCATAAATCTCTTTATTAGGAATAAAATCCCTCTTAATGTGAAAAGGGATCATCTTCATAGCTGCATAAAGCACCCTCATATGTGAAAAAGGGCTAATACATGTGTAAAAGGTCAATTTTGACCAATTCAACAGTGCTGGTATGGAGGGAGTGGGTCATCATTAAGAGATAGCACAGTGTGAATGGAAGGAAGACTCCATGATAGTGGAAACCCTAATGAGTGGGACCCAAGGTAAGAAGGGTCACATTGTTTATAAGGATTTAAAGGCATCCATAGTGGGTTATGTTATTGATTATTTATTTTATGGTATGCACGACTTCTTGCATCCTTTAGTTTCTTAGTTGAGCTTGCAGTGATGTTTAGCACAAGGTGTTCCCTAGCAGGGATCCCACCTCTTCGTTTGAGGTAACCTCTTGGAAGAATATTGTACTATAATTTCCAGACATCTGGAATTATGTCCAAGCTTCAGTATTCATCTATAGCGTAGTGTCTCTTCATATTTTTGTTGTGTTGCACGATGTTGTAGTGGAGGGTTGAGAAACCCACTTTCTAAGCTAGTTTTTCAAGGGAGGAAGCATTCTTGTCATTGGGAGATCAGAAAGAGAGGTTCTTATTCTTTATTTCACATCTTGGCACTAGGCCAACCTATTCCCATCATATATAACACATATTCTCTCCTTGACTGCATTATTTCAGTGAGCATTTGCAGTGGATATTTCAGTGCTTAATTTGGAGGGTGACATCTTCAGTGTTTAGATCAACCTTTCACTTGAAGGATCTATTGGAGGATATATATTCATTTAGATATCATTTTCAGCCATCTCCATCTAGATATTTATTTGCAGCTACTATTCAGCCCTAGGGCCGCATTCTGGTATTTTGTACTTTGGGGTATTTCCGGAAACCCTTTCTGGGTTCTCTTGGAAAAGTGTTTAGGAGTCTAGATATTCACTCTTAGCATTGATTTGAGCTATATAAAAAAATATCTATATTGATATATATTTATGCAGCAGTTTATGCCCTAAAAATACACTTCCATGGCTCATGGCACTTGTATGGTAGTATTTCTCAGGTATTAGCATATTCTCCCTATTGGAGGCTTGTTTCCCATTGCTTGAGTGACTTGATCCTCATGATATTGTCCCTATTATTTTCTGATATATTTAATATGATGTTTGTACATTTGTCTCATGTAATGGTGTATTGATGTATTCACTGCTACTTTCCATGTATATGTGATATATTGTTGCTTTCCCCATTTGGGAATATTACAGGATAATAATACCATTGATCGCAATGGTTCCTCCAAGAAAGGTTAGAACATGAAGTGAAAATTAATGATAAGTCACGTAGATGATCATGATGGAATGAGGAAACTAGCACTCATCATGAATAAATAGGTTGATAAGAAGTGGCAATAATAAGGGAGAAAAGTGGGGAATTCTCAAGGGTTATAGCTAAAAATATGACAAAGAAGAGAACATAAGGCTCAAATTATAAGTCATGGAAGGTCAGAAGGAGGGATTCTAAAAAAGAGTAAAAATGAATACATGGACACAAATTCAGAAAGAAGGTGATAGCTAGGGTATCCAAGATAAGGTAGGCTCTATAACCAAGATACTATGTCCATAAAGAAGAGTGGTTAATGCCAAAACTGGATGGGATCACAGTGTAAGAGCAACTGCAACCAAGGAGTAGGTTATAATCTAAAGGAGCATCGATAACTTCAACATAAACGTAAGCGATTTCCCCCCTTAGCTCAATGTCTAACATGGGAAGAACCCCCTTAGGAGTGAAACAATTCCCATGAAATTCTTGTAGAGTAGTAGTGGACTTGGCTGGTGTTGGAGACATGAGAGATTTCTAGGATGATGTTGACTTAAAACAAGTAGAATATCCTTCATCCACCAAAGTGTGATGAATATCCCTATGAAATACTTACAAATAAATCTGAAATATGATATGGTGATAAATTTGAATGGTACCCTTCTCAACATTGAATGTGATGAGATTTGAGTGAAAGGTATCCACCCATCCGATTGCAAACATCAAGGCTTTGCATTGTTGGGGGAATCTCTAAAAAACCTCCAAAGTAGACATGGCATAGGGAGCTTGGGCCAAGTCCTCAACAACATTGTAATGATGTGTAGCTAGCGTAGATGGGTTGTTTGTAGTCTTACAAATGACACCCTTAGGTGGGTGATAAACTGGCTCCATGAGCTTATCTAAAATGAGAGGTGTAGTGGAAGCAGTTGGGTAGTTGTTTCGTTAGATGAATACCTCAACTCGGGAGAATCATATGATTTTTCTAGCATGGTCACATTAATGTGCTCTTGGCACATAAGGATGGGAATATTATGAGTAGGATTGAAAGAAGGACCCTCATTTCCCCCTTGTGGAGGCATAGGAGCATGTGAAACCTTTTTTTGGTGTGGTTGCGTAGGGAATGAAAAAGTAAAAATAGCAGGTTTTTGTGTAGCAAGTGGTGGTGCAAGAAGCCTATGAACTTCATCCATTCGAGGGAACTTGTGAGTCAAGTGGTCACCTTGGAAAATATTATAAGTGAACTTGATATTATAATGATGTTAAAATGTACCCCCTACTTGATTATATGGATTGGTTGACTCTCTTGAGAATTTTGGTCCTTTTGTTTGTTACTTTTATTGTCCTTTTTACTAGATTTATAATTGTTCTTAGGTGTCGTAGATTGCATTGTGAGAAAATCAATTGGTTTCTTAGAAGAAGGTGCTTTTGGAGAGTTAGGTGCACTTGTTGAGGATTTATATGCCATGATCAATTGCTTTGATATGGTTCATGAGTATTATGAAGAAGAAACTCAAATAGAAAAACAGAATCAATAATATCTTCCTTACATTTTTCAATTTCCAAGATGTCAAGAACTTGGAAGCACAAAAATTAAAAGAAATTAGACAAAAACCAAATAAATTAGTAAAATAATATGATAAAATATTGACATATTTATTGAGTCAAATTCCATATGTTATCGAAGAAAATCTCTTATTACAATGGTATGTGTTGTGTATCCTCCATGAGGTCCTAGCACACTCAGAATGTGTGAAGTCACAACTTGTGAAGAATCACTTTAGCTAGCATAGTGTACTAAAATAGTTGATGAAGGTTTTCTTGTTATCTCACCCACTGAAAAAAAACTTGAACATAAGCTTAAACAACTGCAAAATTCTTTGTTGGCAATGACACTTGAAAATAATAGCCTATGGTGAACCAAATTTTGCATGGAAGGAGATACTAAATACACTTCTAAATATGTAGATTATTTTTATCAAGACATCTGATTCATATAGAGTTATGTATATAGCAATATATGTCAGATCGCTTCAAATCAAACAACTAAATACTGCTAATATAATATTTGAAATTCCAAACTTGAATGGTGTTCCATTTGTGAAGATTATATGAATTCCACACAAGAATGCCCACTTAACGAAAAAAATAAACCAAATTATTATGTTTTTTATCATACACAATCCACATATTACTTTAAAGAACCATAATCATATGGTGCACAAGGAAATGGTTGAGGATGTTATGGTGGTAAAGGAGTGGGATACAATTACAGAGTTCATGGTCGTGGTCAAGATCGAGGGAGATTGTATTGTTATACTTGTTGGCAAGAGGGGCACATAGTTATAGATTGTCCCTTGAAGGATAATATCGATCTACGATTCTACAACATGTGTGGATTGGGGGATCACCCCTTGGAAGATTTCCCCAATATTATTGAATTTTTTTTACATAACAGAACTATTATTTTTCTAAAAACCTTTCCAAAACAAGAAATTTTAAATTTTAAAAATATTCATATAGTTACAAGGTTGGGTGATGGAAAAGAAAAAAATAATAATAAAATGTCAAGTTATTCGACCAATAAAAGAAATAAATAAATATCTAGATATGAAGGAAGAGAATGACACAATTTCAAAACAAGTTGAATTTTTTATGAAGGAAACATATCAATAAAGATTGTCTAAGGATTTAGTTTTGCAAGAATTTTTGGAACTTCTAAAAGAGGAGCATTTAATTGGTCACTTGGTATAACTCTTAAATATGTTGAGAAATTGTAATGAAAGTAGAGAAAAGTGAAAAAAATTGTTGACAACTCTCTCAAGGGAAAAACATGGAGAACCATGACCCACAATATGATTTAGAAATAAATGGGTACTTGGTCATATTTTTTTTATTTTTTTTTACAAGTTAATACTTCCATGAGAAACATGGATAAATATGGGATGACCAAATCTACATAGGATGACCAATTACATTAAATTTGTTTATGAAATATTTATCAAACGTATCAAGACACTAACGCAAGTACAAAATTCAATTATGGAAATCCCATCAACAGCCAACTTTGAAGTGATCAACCTAGTTGATGAAATACCCACATACCCTACACTAGTTGCCCGAACTTGTGGACATATAACGAAATAAACAATATCATTTGAGAAATATAGAATACAACTAAAAGGAAATAACAAGAAAATGATCATTGATTTTTATTGGTAAATATACTTTTTTATATGTGGTTTATATGGCTATCACATCCTTCATATTTTTGTTGGTTATATCCTGGTTATGAGTAAGTTTTATGACAATGATGATGTATGGCTCTCATCATGATTTAACTAATCAATGAATGTGAAATGAATATATGGCTTAATAGATGGTAATGTGGTTATTGTGATGAGGCACCAATTCTTCTTATTGATTCTCAGATAAGTTTGATAACCCTATACTTAGATCTGTTGTTCTAACCTATAGAATTCATATTTGTGACATGTTTCATGAAACGTCGGTCATGTCTAGTAGGGGTCTAGTCAAGTCCTTGTTCAATTATTTGCATTTAGATCAGTTTTTAAATGTTACTTTTCAATTCTGTAAGTTTCATGGAGTTATGCTTAGTGGACTCAGTCCTAGCCCTGAAAAAGTGGCACGTAATCCAGATTCGCTGGCACAAAACTACCTGGAAAATTCCCCAATTGTAGGCATGCCCTTGCTATGGGAGAAACTAGAGGGTCCCATTCGTATGGATACATATTTCAGGGGAGTGACTGAGGCTTTAATGTAGAAAATTTTAGGTTCTATCAATGGTTGGTCGCTTGGAAGGGTTGGATGGTTCCTCACTGTTATGTTTCATGTGTAGAAGGTAAAGTTGGTTGTGTTACATCAGTTCCACTTCCTTAACTGATAGATAGGGATTTTAATCATATCATAGTAACTCTTTGTCATATTTTTACCCTGGTTGGTTGGTTACTTGGGTACATGTGGGAGGAGGGTGTTACAAAGTGGTATCAGAGGCATAGTTTCATTCTCCTTGAGTGATGTGTGGTTTTTGTTCACCTTGGATGAATGTGTTCATGTATGTCCATGTTGCTTGCATATAGGTGCATGTGTTTGTGGTCTATGTGTTTGTTTTGTATGCATGGAATTGTTCATGTCGCCATGTGAAAGTTTTCTATGTTGTTTCTAAATGTATTTATTGTGAGTGCATGTTGATTGTGCATTGGATAAGTGTATTAGTGTTTTCATGCTTCTATTCATACATTGACGAGATGATGGTCATTCTACATAAAGTCAAGGTATGAGGTCAACATAGTCATGCATTGATAACATGATAATGGCTAAAAATATTCTTATAAGTTTATCTATTTACATTTATATACATATTATGCTAATTTGGTCGGTCTTGCAGGAGAGATATCCTCCCTCAACTATATTAAGGTACACTAGTTTGTTTATGATTTGGTTTAGTTGACATGATATGCCTTTTAGGAAGAAGATATTAAAGATGACTAGCAATATGGTAGACTACAGATATTCTAACAAGGAATCATATGAGAAATGTGGTGTTGGGAACTCTTCTAACTTAGAATACACATTGAGGAATTTGAAGGAAGAATTAAGGAGTTACAAAGCAGATAATGACAGAATCATGCAGGAATAGGAGAAACAAGAGAATACAATGCAATAATCCTTTAGAGTTTGTGAAAATTGTAGAGACAGGAACCACTTCAGATCAACTATGGATGGGAGGATAGGAAAAATGGGGCCTATGGAAGTAGACCCCATAGTAGGAATATGTCAGATAAATATGACACAATCATATATGACAGGTTCTTGGATACTTTGGATAGGACAGGTGATGGACAAATGTTTTATTCTAGTGTTGGTTCTGATAGGTTTCATGGTCATCGTCATTATCATCCTTACATGAGGAGTGATAGAGCATATATGCCAGATGAGTTTATAAAAACAAAGAAACCTACATTCAATGGAGAAATGAAGAAAGCACAATATGCAAAAGTATGGCTACTTGAATGAGTAATTTCTTTAGGTTACATGATTACTCAAAGAACATGAAGGCCAAAATAGGTGCATTCAGTCTTAAAGGTGAAGCATATATAAATAATTTCAGAGATATTTATGAGTAGTTGACTTGGATTGAATTTGATTGACTATTCAAGAAGAATTATCTATCGGAGAGATACTATGACGATAGGGAAAATTAGTTTTATGAGCTAAAGACGGGCTTTATGACCGATGAGGAGTAAACTAGCATATTTTTAGTGTTGTTGAGATATGTGCCATACCTCAACAAATAGAAGGCAAAGATTCAAATATTCATTAGTGGGTTGTTGGTAGCATTCAAAGCGAAGATTGAGACTAACAAGCCTAGATCATTGGAGGATGTCATCCAAAATCTAAATAATTTTTATGAGCAATAAAATAGAGGTCTAACGCTAAGCTTTATTGGAAATGTAATGGTAATAATAAAGGGAAATGGGATAATAAGCGAACAAGGCCTCAAGACACAAGTAACAAATATAATTCAGCACCACACAAGAAGTTTAATGCATATGACAGAGGGCAGGGATTTCAGTTTGAGGAGAAGAAAAGGGGTGCAGGTTGGAAGATGTTACACCAATTTTTGGTCATATAATCTATTACTATTAAAAGGACTAAAGTACACCATGTAAGACCAATTTTACCGTAGTAAAATTTCTTTCAATATGAAAAATAACTTAATAACCCATAATTCATTAAGTTGTTTATGGTCTAAACAAGAAACTCCATGAGGAATAATTGAATAAATCCTTATTTTTTTATTTTCCTCAACCGATAATTAATTAAACCATTGTATAATTAATATTCCTGGTCATATTTAACTCAAAACAAGAAAATTAATTTGATAAATAATTATTTATCTTAATATTTTCTTGGAATAATTATTTAAAACATTATTGAATATTATTCCTTGTTAAATTTTACTAAATCATTCATAAATAATTGAATAAATCACTATTATTTAATTATTACTCAACCACGTTCTTAAAATAATAAATAAATCATTTATTTATTTATTATTTCTAAATAAAGGGATTTGACCAAATTCAAATTATTTTTCCCTCCAACAAAAATAATAAAATATTCCATAAAAGTTGGATCTAGATTTGGTTAATAATATTTTAATTATGCAACAATATATAGACTAACTCAATATTTTTTTATAAATAGAAGGGGTTTTAAATTCATTCACTGCCTTTTGTTGCTTATAGATCCCTATTGATCTATATATTTGGTCTAACTTTGACCCTCCCATCATTGTCATATTTTTCTACTTTTTTCTTGTGTGCTCCCTTTGAGTTCCATTTTTGTCTGGGTTTTCTACGCCATCAAGAGGGAGAGAGAATAGATATGAAGCACTGAGGACATACAAGAACCCATCCCAGGTGTTATAATACAAAAAAAACTTTAAAAATTATGATCTTTTTCATTGGATGCATGGAGCAATTCTTGTTTATTATTTGTTGTTTAATGTCTTTAACTGCATATATCTGGATTTATGCAGCATTTTTTATGATCACTAAATACATATATAAGGAAATTGACAACCATCTTTGATGTTAGGGTTGTTTTTATGCACAGATAAAGTGAGTTTTTTCATACGCTTATGATTAGAATTAATACTAACAACTAGCGATTTCACAAGGGTTTATAATTACGAACACCATCATTTTTCAGATCCCTCCATGACCAGATGCTTCAATCCCTAGGGTTTTTCTTCAGCTTCCTATTTTTCATTTCTTGATCTTTTTTTTAACCTTTTAACCCTAAAACAATAAAAATTCTAACTTTCGTGTGTTTCTAGGCCCTTTGCACAGGTAACATGTATAAGCTGTAGTAGAGACGACACTTTTTTCTGAAACCTGCTCCTGAGATAGCCGGAAGTGTAGGTCACAATTTTTGGACCAAAAACTACGATCTCATCTCCCAGGTAGCGGAAAACATCTTGAAAACTACAACCTTAGCAGAAAACAGGCCAGAAACTGACCTGTACTTTTTGTGGGATTTTTTTTGTGATTTTTCTGGGTTTTCTGGGGAAATGTTCAGGGTTGTTTGATCTCCCTCTTCACCTATCTTGGACCTATACTTTCTTATTTTTACTTGTTGATGTAGGAACCAAGCCCCTTAGGGCTTCACTACACTTCCACCATTTTAGGAGTTTTGTTGAAGAAGGTCCTCTGATATTTCAATGTTTTTCATCCATTTTTCAGATCTAAACCTATACTTTCCAATCCATTTCATATCAGTTATTTATCCATCCAAAACACCTATTTTCATTTTTTTTTGGTCCTTCTTTAGGTTCCACCCCGTTTCCCTTCAATTTTTAGCCTTTCACCACCCTTTTTGGCAACATTTTTCCCTCTAGGTTTTTGTTGTTTTCTGCCCCTATTTCTAGCAAATCCAACCTTTAGATCCCTGCCCCTCGTGAATTTAGATCCATTGGCCATTTTGTGTGTTTTGAAAATATTTCTCCTACCCATATATTAGTGGTTGGTAAGCCCTCCTCCTTGGGTTTAATTGATGCATCTTTAGTTTTTTATTTTATTGTCACATTCAATTTCCTTTAATGTCATTTTTAGTTTTATTTACAGTTATACAACATATTTTTTATTTTTTTCTCTACACATGTCTGGGCTTAATTAAAATTAACACAATTATCACATACATGCACACCCTAAGTGAAGAGCGTCTGGTTTACACCTCTAGGACAAGACTTAAACATTGTAATCAATTGTTCCTGCACCTCCCTGCCCTTGTTTACCTCTCTTCCTTATTGGGTTTCGTGTCATTTTACCATCATTGCGCCCCAAAGGTGTTTATCCTAGAGAATCCAAGGCCTTCATCCTTATTTTTTTTTAGGAAGACTTACCCCTCTATGTAGGGCTCGTGTTCGTCCTCCACCGAGTCCCCATTCTGATCGTGATTCTAGTTCATCAGGTTCCCCTTCTAGTTCTATCCCTGACTCTCCTCCACCTTTCACCTTCATCATGTCTGGTTCAGGACCTAACGCTTGTGGTGTCCCTGTCCCTAACACTGGAAACAACACTAGTGGTGCCACAATAGGAACTATTATGGCTGCTCCCTTACTTCCTTATATGGCAGGCCTAATCCTTCCTGATTTTAGCCAGTTGGTTAATGACCGCATACACAATGATCCTGGTTAGCCTGCTATGCCAACCAAGCTTCCTTCAAACATCCCCAAGTTTGAAGGAGAGGATCGTACCAACCATGTTCATTCTGCCACATGTGGTGTTTTTCTAACTCCATCACCGATGAATATTTTTGTCTTCAATTATTTTAGCTTACGCTTACTGGAGAAGATTCCAATTGGTATGTCGACCAGGCCTCCTCCTCTCATAATAATTTTGCAACCCTTACCAAGGATTTTTTGTCTTAATTCTAACTTCCCCTTTGCTATGACACTAGTACCAAAATATCGACCTCTTTCTGTCAAACTTCTGCTACCCACCTATTTGATCATATTCAAGAATGGTGTATAATGAAAAGCCTATGTCGAGCGCCTGTTTTCGAAGACTGTGTCTACATGGACTAGTTTCTCAAATCCATTTTACCTGCTATTGGAAAATATTTTGCATCTCAGTTTCCTTAGACCGAGGAAGCTTCCCTCCAGATTTTGTTGAAATATGACCTAATCTACACACAATCTGGTTATGTTTATACCATCTTACTTGATATCCCTAGACCTGGTGGTGCAAATGCACCAGGGTCATCCCATGCCATCGATGGTATCATTGGATTCCTTTCACATTCGTACACTCATCCATGGGTTATGGTTTCCCTCAGGGAGGTGCCAACTCCAACACTTTTCCCCCTCCCTACAACATGTATCTAGGATATGGTATGCCTCATCCTTTTGGCCAACCTATTTACCCCAATTTTTCCCAACCTCCTAATCATCTGTATCCACAATCAGGTGTTCCATCTCCTCCAACACAAGCACCTCAACCTCCCTTGACTTCTAAAACTCTGTATTAGCAACCACCCCCCCTTCAGGGGCAGGTTTATGTGCAGAATAGTGTGACTAATCCTCCCAATTCCAAAAACATGATTAAAGGCAATCAAAACCAATCCGCTCCAAGTAATCCTTGAAGTAATCCCCAAGTGAATACATCTAACACTGCAACCTAGCAATAGGGCGCTTAGCCCAAGAAGGACATGCCTATTTGCATGAATAAGCCTTGTTCTTGTTGCGGTGTCTATGGTCACTATACCTATGATTTTCCTCTTTTAACTCAAATGCGTCAAATGTGGGAATCTAAAGCAACGTAATGAGGAAAACAAGCCTCCCCTTCGGTTCCTCCTAATGCTGCCCCTACTCAACCAACTGTGTTTACCAATTCTTTTCCCCACCAAGGGTATGTGGCTGCCCAACCCCCTGAAAGTTAGGTAGCCACTCAACCTCCCCCATCTAGTACTTCTAATTATTAGATCCTCATGATGAACTCTGACCAACCCAATATCACTTACCTGAACCTTTAGACTCAGTCCCATCAGTACAACAAGCCCCCCACTACATCTGCTAATGAGCCCCTGTCTTCAGGTCCCACAGAGCCTCTTTAGACACCCAATGGTCCTTTATTGATCCCGCAGCCTAAGGTAGAGGTTCATACCAGGATCCCCAAGGGACCATTATGCCAAAACACTACTTCTGGTAAAGTCGCCCACTCGTATAGTATAGTAGATGACTTGGCACAATCCGCTGCCATCATGTCAACGCTGGAAGTTCTCTAGTCGTGCCCTTCACAATGAAAATCTTTAATAACTGCTATGGGTGCTATGAATCCTTTATATGATCATTTGAGTGTCTTCGATGTTGACAATTCAGAGCATCCACCCCTTCGAGCATCCGTATCCTTCCAAATCCCTGTTAAGATCCAGAATGCCAATGTATCTTGTTCTATCATTGACGAGGGGGAATCCACCTATGTGATGTCCACCTCTCTTTGGAAGTAGCTCAAATCCCTTGAGTTAGCCCCTTCCACTATCACCCTCCATGTGTGGGATGACCACTCTTCTTAGCCCCTTGGCATGTTACGCAATTTTCCGATTACCCTTACGGGCAAGACTGTTTATGTTGATGTTGAATTCATTGATGCCACCTTAGACTACAACATTATATTGGGTCGTTGATACACTTATGTGGTGTCTTCTGTCCCATATACATTTCACCGTAAAACATGATTTCCTCATAATGGAAATATCGTCACCATTGATCAGTTGACATATTACTAACCAAAGTCCCAGACCTCTCCAGAGTCCATTATTCCCTCGGTGACCAATAAACAAGCAGCCGAACCTTCGACTAGTGTCTCACCTGGAGTCTATACAGATTCCTCTTTTCTTTTTTCATTCCCTAGTCTTCCCCCTCCTATCTCTGACCCTAGCTTGTCAAATGTTTGCATGATGCAATCGTCTCGCCCCAGCCTCAAACAGTCCGGTTCGACTAGTCAGTAGCCCCGCAACCTACTCCTAGTACTTTGACTCAGCCTTCAGGACCTCCTCCTCAATGCCTCTCATCTGTAGCCTATGTCCATGATCCTATCTATCCTCCTAGAATGGTTCCCACTCCCCTTAACCACCTCCGAGTTGTCTCACCTGGCCATTACCCCTCTGGTCAGATATAGTTTCTTTCTCCCACTCCTTGAGTATTTACAGTCTTTTTATGGCTACTTTCTCTCTTCCCAACATGACTTTGGGGTTCCTAGTCTGGTACATTGATCTCCCAGCCAATATCTCACTTGGTCAGCCCAAAGCTTACACTGCTTTGACCCCGGTCCAACCGGTAGCCATGACCCCTCCCTTTTCTTCTATGCCTCAGCCACCTCAACGGGAACCTGCTCCTATTGCAAAATCCTTAGGTGAGGGGGGGAAAGCCCAAAATAATGCACCTCAAGAAAAATATACTGAGACAACCCCTGCTCCTCCTCAGTCTCCAAAGCATATACCCTCGTGCGCTTTCTGTGATGTTGTTGGTCATGCCAACCATAATTGTCCTCAATTGCCTCGTATCAAGCCCATGGTAAAAGTAGCATTTCCTGAGTCTAAGGTCCAAGAATCCCCTGTTACTTTACCACCTACAACTAAGAAACCCAAGACTATTCACACAAACCACCCGTGTGCATTGTGTGATATCCGTGGACACTATGCCCACCTCTGTCCCCACCTTGCAGACTATCATACCTCTTTGGAGGTAGTTCACCAGTACGATGTCGATCACAATGAATATGCCTCTCCTTTACTAGTGCATTATGCTTCGGTAGTGCTAGAGGACACATTCACTCCCATTGAAATTTCCCCTCTCGATGTCGAGATGATGGAGCCTTCAACCACTATCCTCTACCTATCATCATCTATGACATCCATAATGGAAGACCCCTTTGGGGCTTTCCCTTCTGTTTCACCTGACCTCCCTTCACCGATCACCATGGGATCAACATTGATGGATCCTTCATCTACTGTTTTTTTGGTCACCCTCTATGACGATGTGCATGTGAACCTCTCTTCTCATGATGATGAGTTAGGAAGTTTCGCCACATCATGTGGTTATCCTTCCACCAGTCACCCCTTCTTATACTGTGATGCTGGCATCATGGAATCCTTTTCGACCCATGACTTCATCTATCCAGCCCATAAGAAAAATGGCACCATCTGTGTCTATGGTGACTTTCACGATCTGAGCACAAACTTCCCCCAAGGCAGTTCCCCCACACCATACTCTTTTCAGTGTGCGGATGGTAGAAATCCTACCCATAGCATTCCCTCTAGCCATGCTTATTTCATTTCTGGCTTCTGCTCAAGTTGCTGACATTGTTCATCATCCTCTCATTTTTATTTTGTGGCACCGTTTGGATTGATCCCCCATCCACACCATATATCGGCAATGCTAATGGTGCAAATCACTACTCCTAGAATCTAACCTCGGAAGCCTAGGCCATTTTCACCCCCTTGCATTTGCTCGTCCTTTCTAACGGTGTATGCATTGGTACTACCACCAATAATCAGCCCGAATATGATGTAGTGAGAGGTTTTTTATTCTATGCCCTTGAACGTCATATCCTCTACCTTCATGTCCATTTAGATTCTTTGCTTCTTGTCATGCAATTGAATGGTGTCTATCGTGTGCATAATCCCATCCTTTTTAGAAGATATTTACGAGTGAAGCTCTTAATGTGTGAATTTGAAATCATTAAATTCATTCATGTACCTAGAGCACAAAATCACTATGTAGATAGCATTGCAAATAATATTTTAGATTCACATTTATAACACGCATTTCACATAAGACAATAACAATAAACCATAAAACGATACATATCCATATTATGTGTTGTTCAAATATACAATGTTTTTGGAGTCCTTTAACTCCGATACATGTTACATGCCCATAGCATGTTACAAATTCAAAACTGGGGGCACCTCATGCCCCTACATCTAATCACTATCTGGAGGGTCCTGAAACAATGCCTCGGCTTCTGCAGCCAGTAGATCACGCATCCCCTGTCCGACCATCATCATGTTCTGCATGACGCCTCACCACTTTGAGGGTAGAAAAATACATGTCTCTATGTATTGGTCATCAAGGTCCTTCCAGCCAGGCTTTGAAACACCTGTCAGCATCATCTCACATCTACAGTGGATATCCTCCAAGAGGGCCACTGCATCCTCATTTTGCGGTCCTATTGAAGCCTCAAAAATCGGGTCTACAACAAGGGGGATACCCACCCGGTCCGGACCTTGGTTAGCAACTCCTTTTCCATTTGGTGTAGTGGGTCCGACAGGGGATAATGGGACCAGTTTCCCAATATGTGTGTGTGTGTTGAAAATAGATGTTTCCTCTCCAAAAAGGTTCCTAAGTAAAATGCTTTTATTATATTTCTAATCTAATTAAATGCAAATTGTATTCTAATTTAAACAGAAATATCTAATTCTAAACTAAACCCGGGATGTAATCTTGTTTATGCGATCTAAAATAATTTCGAATAACAACTAATAATAAAGATTATTCAACTGTTATAGGAAAAGAATTCAATAAAGATAAACCATTTCATATAAAAAGTTAGATGAAATAGTTATGAAAAACATATCGCATAATAAGCTATTCATACACTAAGCATAAATAAATAGTTATCACCGTACAGAAGTGCCAAATGATAACTTAATAATTCAAGCATCAATATATAAACAACTAAATATAAATATTACTTTAACACAGAAGCAGAAATAGTTAAGAGATAGAAGTACCATTTATAACTGGTTCTACTCATGAGCTAGAAGCAATAATGATTTATCTCTTCCTAATCCAACATCTACGAAGAGTACAGAAATGCAACATCAGTAGTAGATATTAGACACAGATATCAATAAATCTCATTCCATTCATTCATCAAAACCTCCTCCGAGGGTGCAGAAGTGCATTTTCTGAGGATAAGTTTTTGACAAATTTCTGGACCCTTCTCTAAATGCATGAGAAGGGTTTAAATACTACCAACTAAATCTAATTATAGTTTATTACAAAAATTTAGGATTCGGTTTAAATGACCATCCTTTTTCTATGCAAAAATAAAGTAAAACTAAAACTAAATTTAAAATTTAAAAAATATTAACTAACTACTTATGAATCTGGTCTTTGAATTTGCAAGCATCCAGCATTGATTTGAGAAGAGGGGGCTGGCCAACTTCAGATTTTAATTGTCCCGAAAAGACGGAATTAGCAAGTGATGGCACGATTTTCTCAGCAGAATTAATGATGCAATTAAGAGCGCTACATTGGCTGTGTGGTTTTACTAGATATGTCTAGTAAGAATCCCAATTTAACCTTGTCAATCCTTGAATTGATTTTTCCTTTTCCTCAATTTTCTGTTTCCACTCTGTTTGCAATTGCTGGGCTTGTGGTATATATCATGGAATAGTTTCTGAAATCAAATTAACTTTGTGCAAATTTTCATTTACACAATCAGTCATGTTACTTGCTGCTGTAGCTGCTTCCTCTGCTAGTTTTTCTGCCTCTCTGATCTGTGCATCCCATTTATTAAAGAGTATTTCTTTATGACCATCATTGATAATTGGTGCTCATACTCTTTTTCTTTCCTCTGTCTTTTGCCATGCCAAATAATTAGTAACTCTTTCATTAGTTAAATCATAATAATGTTGTAATTCTACGACATGATTAGTGATTTTATCACTTTCTTGACAAAAAGAGTTCCATTGCGAGATTTTCTGGAATAATGTATCTTGTTTTTGCAGTAGTTTATTATTCAAAGAAATAGATTCTGAGATGAACTCTGTAAGTTTGGGGTCGTCTTTATGCATATATTGCATAATCTGTATTTGTTTTTCTTTTTCGACCAAGCTTTTCTGATATCTGATCTGCATTTTTTGAAACTCTTGTTGTAACTTTTCAAATCATATCTGTGCTTCACTGTTGGCATGTGCTTAATACAATTGTTGTCGCAGAACTTGTATTTGATCCTCTTTTTCATTTAATAATAGTCGTACCTCAGATTCTTTGTCAATAGTTGTGGAGGCATAAGCTCCTGTAGTTTGAGATAATTTAGTAAGATTTTCAGTGGGATCCGTAGTAGGATCTTTACATAAAACATCCAATTATTCTGCATCAGTAAAGAGAAAACTTTATAATTTTCTCTTCTTTCTTTGCTTCCTTACTACTGCTTTATGTTGTGGGCTATAAAATATATCCAGAGGAGGAATTTCCTTTATTTTAAGTACAAGCTCAGTAGAGGGAGTAATGGGTATATGTTCTGTTTCTGTGATATTGCCACTTATTTCTGTAACCAAACCTTTTGCTGTCTGTACAGGAGTTTGTATATTTTGTCCTTCAACATTAATCAAATAATTAAATGTTTCCCATTCTTTATGTAACTGAGTGCTAATGGATGGTTGTTGTACATTAAGAGGTGGAAGATTCAACTGTGGAGTAGTTTAAGTTTGTTGTTGTGAGAGCTCTTTTGATTGAGCTGTATCCTTCACTGAGCCTTCACTTTTATCCTGATAAGATTTTTTAGAATGTTCAGAAATTTCTTTGTCAGACTTTGACTTAGACCTTTCTGAATCTGAGCTGCCACTGAGACTGACACTAGGATTTGGTTCCCTTGCGGGTTCCAAGCGCAAATTATCCAAAGGAATAGTGGTTAATCTTCTTTCTTTGTATACTTTAGACTCTTGAAATTCTTCTGGGGAGAATCGTGTTTGAGCTAAATTCAAAATTTCTTTAAATGAACTTTTCTCTTGAAACATATCATCAAAAAGATCTTCTTCTCTAGAAAATACTCTTACTTTGACTACAGTGGTGAAATCCTTGACAACATCATAGGGGTTGAATAACCTTTTCGGAAACTTAAACAATTGTAAACATGTAATATTGTTTACTTCCTTAAACGCATGACCAACATCAAATAATGAAAATGCTCCGCAGGAAATAGGAAATTATGGCCAGATGGCCTTCTTTTTATCCTTTAATTCTTTTGTGAGACCTCCCTCTCCACAGGTTTGGTATGCAATTTCCCGAGCTATAATTTTATCCGGAACATACAAGGGTAGAACATGAGGAGAATAAAATCTTCCAAAAACCCCCACATAAGTTAACAATTCTTCTCCAAACCATCTTGCGACAAGGATAATATCTACTTCTGCTTCAGGGGAGAACCTTGGAGCATCCTTATTATACAACACTCTATACAGAGACAAGATTATGCCGTGGCAAATATTGTAAAAATGAGGAATGAATTTTGACTCCCACAATTCTTTGTGATAAACATGGATAGGAAGGGGATCCTGAATTGTCCATTGCCAACCCATTAAAGGGAACTTAGAAACAAAGCAGATTGAATCCATAACATAGGCAGATAGATAAAAATGAGGATAAATCCTCTGAGAGATAGTCCATTTAGATCGGTAATTGAAAATAGCCATGGCTAAATTATCAGACAATATTTTAGCCCAGTCCACAATGGTAGCGTTAACAACAAAATTCAATAAGGGAAGCCATTCAGGAAAAAAATTATTAATGTCAGGCTTTCCAAAAAGCCTACATAACATAGCAGTAGAAAAAAATATGGAGAAGTGAGTGAACCGATACTGTACATACCGTGTTTATCTTTCTTCAGTGGTTCATCTCTTTTGGACCATTATTTAGTGCATTCCGCTAATTTTTCATTTTCCTTGGCAAATTTCTCCTTAAATTGTTTGTTGTAAGTTGCCTGAGGCTCCGGAAAATGATACATAAGCCTCAAATCTTCTGGAGTGAATGACCCAATGAGCTCTTGACCTTGATTTTTGACCTGTCTGTCCGTAATATCAGTGCTATCCAGCACCCACTTTACCATGTCTATATATGGAAGAATTCTAGGTCTTGCTGCTATTCGGTGCAAAAATGAACAAGCCATCTCTGTAAGAGATGCTTCAGAGGAATTACTTGAGCCCACAGTAGCCGCAACATCCATTAATCTTGGGTTTTCTTCTTCAAGTAAATTAAAAATACCCTCCCAAGTGGTGATGCCAGCGTCTTTGTTTCAAGCAGTGTCTGTGTACAAGGATGCCATCTATTTATTTTCAGAATTCAGAGCTTTCTCTTTCTTTCCCATAATGCTCTGAAGATTGCTTTGTATAGTCTCATGTTCTTCGTGCCTGCAGATTTATGAATTAAGTGAGAATAATGATATGAGAAAGGTGACGGGATAGTTTTAAATGCTGAAGGCGTATGAAATATATTATTTAATCGTGAAATAACCTTTCGATCAAAACAAAATCCCTTTTCATTAATAATTGACAATCCATTCATTAACTTGACATTAAGGCGCATAACGGGTCTCGATTTACGGAAAGATTTTCTTGGTACAACGAGCTTTTAAGAATCTGCGATAATGTGATCTGCGATTTGCTTTACAATATCGCAAAATCGCAATATCGCAAATCGTAACTTTCGCAAATTGAAATCATAGCAACTTTTGCAAATCACAATTAGTAACATCGTGGCATCGCAATATCGCAAAATTGCAATATCGCAAAATATAACATATGAAAAATATCCATTAATATATTTTCTGCGATATGCGATTTGCGACAAATATTTTAATGCATACTTATTGGATCGCGCTTATCGCAATTTAGAAGATTCTGCTTTGCAAAAGATATCTTGTACTTTTTGTTGCGATGGATGCGATATTTTTTATTTTATTTTATTATATTTTTTTAAAGAAAGGTTTTATTCTAATCTATCATAAACTTAAGTTTATCTAAAGATTTTCTAAGGAATTTTCTTAAGTTAATGATAGTAAGTTTTATTTGAAAAAGAAAACAAGCACTAATTTAATTTAATTTTTTTGGATTTTTTTAAACTAAGGGTCCTCTTTTTATTTAGTATTATTACTAATATTAAATAAAAAGGGGGGGTTGTTGCTGGCTACAACAATTGGCGATTCACTTGGAAGAACCAGTTATCTTTGCTTTTCTTTTAAATTTTCTAAACTTTTCAAAACAGAAAATTTTCCAGAAAATCAAACCTTATTATAAAAAGACAAAGTACATTATGCTTTAATCTATAAATAATATTTAATTTCTTCTATTTTCAACTTTGACTATTCACTTCCTCAAGCTAGTATTTGTATCTACATCAATCATTACTTGGTTTAAAAATATAAAAACAAAAGACTTCTCTGTAAATCAGTTTTAAATATGCTCATTTGTCATAGGTAGAGCCACTGCTGCCAGAAAGCATCTATAGCTTCGACAAGGTTACCTGTTACCCAGCAATGATCCTGTGTCCTACTTAGAGAAATATACAATTTTCAAAGATAAATCCATATTCACACTTATTTATTTTTATTTTCTTTTTACCCTTAAATAACAATGTCTTGGTTTGGTAGCCAATTTATGACAGTGCCATTCACTTGATTTATAACTTTTCTGAACAAACTGGCTCGTGATGAGACCCCTTGCCTTTCGATTGCAATAATCTTGAGTCATTGCCCTGTTGTGGTATGCAGTATTGGCAAAGTCAGCAAGCTATAATATCTATGATCATGATAAGTCGGCTTGTGATGAGACCTCTTACTCTTTAAGTTAAAAGTGTATCATTGTATTATTCCCTGAACTTTGTAATTTTCTAGGTGGGGAGGAAGTCATTGTTTCCTTAAGATAGCTCTGGACAACAATAATAGCGTTTTTGGGAAAGAACTTTTCTACAGAGAAATTTCGTTTTGTTATTGATATCTTTCATTGGACTGATATAAAACAATCTTTCACCAAAAGTTGCTTTTCATCAAAATTTTCAAAATTGAAACTAATATCATTTCTAGATTTAAAACTTTTAACTGTATCTTTGAATAATAATGATCAATATTCTAAAAAGAATTCTATTTATATAAGTGAAGAAATAAAATCTAAAAAGAGAACTTGTATCTTTTTCATGAATTCCAAATGTAACCATTAACAACTGGTTTTATTATGAAAAATAAAGAAAACTAATCTACAAAATAGAAGAATGATCTCCTATGGAAAATATTTTTTAAGGATCTGCCCATTAATAGGTAAAGACTCTCTTTTCCTTGTTAAATCCTATAACATGAAAGTAGATGGACCTATGATATCTGCAATTTGAAAAGGACCAAGCCACATTCGTTGTAATTTCGTATGTTTTCCTTTTTCCTCATGGGCCTTGTCCCATTTTAGAACTAAATCTCCTATCTGAAAGTTCTTTCTGGTTATCATGTTTGAATCAAAAGAAGCTTTAACTAATGCTTGATGATGAGCATGAGTTACTTTTTATTTTTCTCGTTGTTCTTCTAACTTAATTATTTCCATCTGCCTTAATTGTAAAGAAGAAGTTGGTACTTCATCAATATATTGGACTAAGGCTAGAGAAGGAATCGCTAGATGAGTTGGAAGAACCACTTCTCTCCCATAAACTAAATTAAAGGGAGAAGTGCCAATAGAAGTCTTTTGCGTTATTCGATCTGCCCATAAAGCATTTATTAAAGACTTATGCCAATTTTTATGACTTTGATCAATGGTTCGCTTGATTATTCTGATTAAGTTTTTATTTGTTGATTCAGCTAACCCATTTCCCTGTGGATAATAATTGGCAGAGTATTTAAGTTTGAAACCTCTCTTGAGTGAATATTCAGTCATAGCATTACTAGAAAAATATGATGCATTATCTAACATTAAAGCAGAAGGTAAACTAAACCTGGTGATTATGAACTGATCTATGAACTCGATGATGTGTTCGACATTAGCAGTCTTAATAGGGACTGCTTCTACCCATTTCATAAAATAATCATTTGTTGTGATGATATAGCTATGTTGTTTAGAAGAGTGAGGAACGATCTCACCTATTATTTCTAATCCCTATTGATCAAAAGGCTAGTCGATGTTGACTGGTTGTAATGGAAATTATGGTTTCTTTTGTCTTCCAGCTGCAGTTTGACAAATTTGAAATTTCCTTGCGTAGCTATGTGAATCTTTGAATAACGTGGGCTAGTAATATCCTGCACGGAGGATCTTATGTGCAGTTGCATCTCCAGCATAATGTCCACTTGCTGGCCCATCATGAAGTTTCTACAAGACTTTTTCAGCTTCAGATTTTTCCAGACATATAAGAAGAACATAATCATAATTCATTCTAAAAAGAACATCATTCACAAGATGATATTGTTTAGCCTTCAACCTTAGAGCTCTTTTATTGGTGTGATCGAGATTTGGGGGAGCATATCCATTCTTCAGATAAAATATGATATCAGCATATAATGATTCAACATCGTTTAGGCTTACCTCATATGTTTGTATTTCTTCAGATGGTTTTTCAGAAATAAGCGATGCTCCAGCTAGTATTTTGCAAAAACCTTGACCTCTTACAATACTTTCTGATTTGATTTCAACATCATATTCTTGTAAGGCAGTAACCCAATTGGCTCTTTTCTCACCCACATACTTTTGGACTAAAAGATTTCTTACCGCTGGAAACGGTACTATGATTTTTGTATGGGTTTTAAGTAGAAAGGGTCTGACATATTTAATTTCTTTGAAAACATTTTAAGCTTGTTTCTCCACATCTGAATAATTAAATTCAGCTCCTTGTAAATTTGAACTGAAAAAAGAAATTGGAGCTTCTTCTTTGTCTTGATTTGCTTGAGTGAGTATTGCAGCATTAGATTTATCAGAGGAAAATGTATACAAAATAAAAGGATCGGAAAAATTTGGAGTTTCTAAAGATGGATCATTAATAATTACTTGTTTGATCAGATTGAATGCCTCATATTCGTCTTTGCCCCATTTGAAGTTTGAATTCTTTTTAATCATTGCTTGCAAGGGTGATACAATTCTTGAAAAATCTGACACAAATCTCTTTACAAAATTAATCTGGCCAAGAAAAGATTGCATAGCTTTTTTGTTGTGAGGTAAAAATATTTCAGAAATTTCCTTGATTCTATCAGGATCAATATGAATTCCAGATTTTGATGCTATGAATCCAAGAAGTTTTCCTTCATTTAAAGCAAAAAAATATTTTTTCGGATTAAGTGAAATTCCATACCTTTGACAACATTGGAAGATCTGTTTCAAATCTCTAAGATGATTGCTTCGTTTTTTAGAATATACAGTTATATCATCCAAGTAAATTACCACTAATTTGTTAACTAATCCCTTGAAAGCAATGTCCATGGCTCTCTGAAATGTGGCACCAGCATTGATCAGACCAAAAGGCATCTTTTGATATGCATAAGTGCCCCATTTGGTTCTAAATGTAGTTTTCAATTGATCATCAGGATGGACTAGAACTTGATTATATCCAGAGAAACCATCTAAGAAAGACATTAATTCTGATCCTGCAACTGCCTGTAATATTTGTTCCATGGGAGGCAAAGGAAAATTATCTTTTTGGCAGAATTTATTAGGATTTTGAAATTCAATAAAAATTCTAATGTCTCCGTTCTTCTTTCTAACATGAACCATATTGGAAACCCATTTAGAATGTCGGACGGGAAAAATAATATTGGCTTTCAATAATTTATTGAGTTCAGATTTGATCTGATTTTCTAGATTGGGGTGGATCTTTCTCAACTTCTGTTGGACAGGTTTTTCATCATTGATCATTGGGATAGTATGTTGGATGATAGAAGTGTCATAAGATTTGAGTTCATCTTAGTTCCAAGCAAAGACACTTTTATATTGTTTCAAAAGACGAACATACGCTAATTTTTCTTCAGGAGTCAGGTCAAGACCCAGGTTGATATTCTGTGGTTTGGCATCAGTTCCTAGATTTACTAATTCACAATTCAAAGTTGAACTTTGCAGTTTTGAATTGGTAGATCTTTTAAATCGATCTTTCAAATCATAAAGGTATTCTAACTTGACTACTGATTTTTGCATAGCATTATTGGTGCTATCTTGGAGCAATTGTCTGTCATGTTGGTCTTCATCAATTATCTGATTGGTGTAAGATCCTTCATATTTGAGAAAATTTACAATATCAGGATCATCATTGAAAATCCTCCAATTGGTAACGTTATCAAGAATCGAGGGTCTAAATATTAATTCGATTGAAAATCGATCAGGACTAAATTCTTCTGCAGGAATGAGCTTGGAAGCTACATTAGCTAGGAGGTCTGAAATAACATTCTGAATTCTGGGAATTGATGAAACATTAAACGCTATAAAGTGTTCAGTTAGATCTTGGAATAAATATTGATAATGCTTTAAATGACCTGATAAACAATGTATAGTATTGCGTACCTGTTTAATTACAATTTTTGAATCTCCGAAAACTTGTAGATATTTGATGTCTAATCCGATTGCTTTATATAATCCTTGGACTAAAGCCTTGTATTCTGCAGTGTTATTAGTGCAATCAAACTCAAGTCTACAAGTTAACATAATTTTTTTTCCCTCTGGACTAACCAAAACGCATCCCGCTCCTACTCCTTCATTAGACTTAGAACCATCAAAAAATAATTTCTAAAATAAAGATTTATTTACAGGAGTATCTACAAAATTAATACATTTAGAACTATCTGTTTAGGAAAAAAATTCTATTTGAGATAAAACATAATGTTCTAAATAAGGTGAAATATGAGCATTAAAATTTCCTAAGAAAGAATCAACTGAATAATTGCCAATGATACTACTGTTGTATGCAACTAGTTCATTCTCTCCTTCAAGTTCTGTTACTATGTATTTCTGATGTTTTTCTCGTTCAACCTTTATCTGATTTGGTTTATCATTGTAAGGAAGCCACATATGGGACCAATCAGTTGCAAAATATCCATGAAGTTTTTCTGGCCAATCTCTGCTAAGAATTAAGCCATAAAATTATGGAATATCTGCAACTAAAATATCAATGACTTGACATACCTTTGGATTTGATGACAATCTTATGGTAACCTGATTTAATTCGCCAATCACTTCAACTTGTGATCGATCTAGCTGGACTATGTGCACAACATATTTTTGTGGTTGAATGTTCAACTTTGCACATATTTATTTTGGTAGAATATTAGATGAAGCTCCAAAATCCACTAAACAATTATGCAAATTTTTATTGAAAACTTCATAAGTAAGAAGAAATGGAGGAGTATGAGATCTCTACCTTCCTCCAATTAAAGCGATATTTTCTAGATCAACTTTACTGATTGCATTAGCTGGAGGTCTTCCCATCTCATTGGAAGCTTGAGAAATCACAGGATCAGGAAAAAAAAATTCTAGTACAACATGTAATTCTTTCAAAAGTACCTTTTGTTGGTGTTTTAACTTGCTCAATTCATAAAAAGTGATGTTAGCCCTAGTCTTCTTCATGTCTTCTATGATATTATACTCGATCTCATCTGGAACAATCAGTGTTCTTGATGGAGTTGATGAATCTGTCTGGACTGGGCTGGTTTGAATTGCTTTAGATGTCATTTTCTTGAGTGCAACTTTATCCTTAGTCAATGATCTCACGCTCTTTGACTTAGGAGTACGTTGAGGAGGATCAAGTTGATTTCTACTTCGAGTGCTAACTGGGGATGCTTCTTTATCTTCATCGTATGGAAGGATGAAATCCCACATACCTTGTACTTCTACGACTTCTTCTTCATCAGTAGTTTATTCAGTAGCAGTTTATTCTTCTTCTTCTTCTGATTCAACATTAGTTATAGAATTTGGTGGTTTTGGATCAGTTGAAGGATTTCTTCTAAAAGGCTTGAAAGACTTTTTAGAAGATGTTTTTGCCACTTGTTTCTTAATGTCAACCATTTCGTTAGACATGGTTTTCAAAACTTTCTGTAATCCTTCTAAATCAAATGGATCTTTTGATTGTTTTTTCTTGGGTCTTCCTTAAAAGTAACCTTCTTGGATTTTCGTTCTTCTATTGCATTTTTCTTATCTAGAGCAATGATACGTTTCTCTACCGCTATTGCCTCCTTCATGTTTTCTGCTAAAGTTTTTTCGTTAGCCCTATCAACAAAGATTGCTATGTTTGATGGTAAAGCAGAAATGTACCATTCACTTCGCACTTCTTCACTAGGCTTGGAAGCAGTAGGAATTTTGTTTAACAATTTATTGAAACGTGAATTAAAATCCTTGACAATTTCTTTTGAATCAGCTCTAAGATTAGACAGATCATTGATTAATGTCGTTCTAGACCTGTCATCACCAAATTTAGTCAAAAATTGATCTTGAAAGATATCCCAACTAGTGATGGATCCAGATGGTAATGAGAAATACCATGATCCAGCTGTTCCTTGTAGAGTATAAGGGAAAAGTCGAACAACAACATCTTCATTAATAACTCCATTGAGGTTTATGGACAGCATAAAAATTTTTATATGTTCTTCTGCTAGCATGCCTGCTTCAGGGTTAAACTTAGGCAACCATTTTTCAGGATGGGCTAGTAATTGACTCAATGGTGCAGGCATTAAGACTGCCCCTAGATTATTCCATGGCATTTGGGCCATCACTGAACTACTAACAGAGGAAAGTGTAGAATATGATTTTTGTGATTGGGAAGATGAAGATATTACAATTATAGATGATTGAGAAGGTGATGCAGAAGTTCTAGTGGAGTGAGGGACAATGGTCTAAAGTGGAGGGGTGGATGGCTGACTTCACGGTGAAGAGGTTGAGATGGATGAGGATGATGAAAGAGTCTCGCTATCAAACCCTTTAAGTGATTTCCTTGCTCTTTTCCTTGTAGGTAAAGGTAATTCAGTTGGCTGAATGCCAAGATTTTCACTCTGTAATCTGGTAAGAGGATGAGCAGGGTTATATTGTGAAGTCACACTGCCTTGATATTTATCAGATCTTTGAGGTGATATTGAAAATCGCTGAATTTTATGAATCAAAGATTCAACTTTAGGAGGTTCAATAGCAGATTCTTCTGAAAAGTAAGGGTTTGTAGCAGTGTCTGTTCTTCTTTTGAGTTCTCGCTCTAGATTTAAAATTTCTGAGTGTGATGGAGAAGTCGGGGGAGATGGTGAGGGTGATTTACTCTCAGAATGGTATTTAGATTTATATTTACTTTCCATTCATAGTTTGTGGCCCTCCTTCTAGCACCAAATATGTTGAAGCCTCGAAAATCGGGTCTACAACAAGGGGGATACCCACCCGATCCAGACCTTGGTTAGCAGCTCCTTTTCTGTTTGGTGTAGTGGGTCCGACTGGGGATAATGGGACCAGTTTCCCAATATGTGTGTGTGTGTTGAAAATAGATATTTCCTCTCTAAAAAGGTTCCTAAGTAAAATACTTTTATTATATTTATAATCTAATTAAATGCAAATTGTATTCTAATTTAAACAGAAATATCTAATTCTAAACTAAACCCGGGATGCAATATTGTTTATGAAATATAAAATAATTTCAAATAAAAACTGATAATAAATATTATTCAACTGTTATAAGAAAATAATTCAATAAATATAAACCATTTCATATAAAAAGTTAGATGAAACAGTTATGAAAAACATATCGCATAATAAGCTATTCATACACTAAGCATAAATAAATAATTATCACCGTACAGAAGTGCCAAATGATAACTTAAGCATTCAAGCATCAGTATATAAACAGTTGAATATAAATATTACTTTAACACAGAAGCAGAAATAGTTAAGAGATAAAAGTACCATTTATAACTAGTTCTACTCATGAGCTAGAAGCAATAATGATTTATCTCTTCCTAATCCAACATCTACTAAGAGTACAGAAATGCAACATCAGTAGCATATATTAGACAAATATATCAATAAATCTTGTTCCATTCATTCATCAAAACCTCATTCGAGGGTGCAGAAGTGCATGTTCTGAGGATACGTTTTTGACAAATTTCTGGACCCTTCTCTAAATGCATGAGAAGGGTTTAAATACTACTAACTAAATCTAATTATAGTTTATTAAAAAAAATTAGGATTCGGTTTAAATGATCGTCCTTTTTCTATGAGAAAATAAAGTAAAACTAAAACTAAATTTAAAATTTAAAAACTATTAACTAACTACTTATGAATCTAGTCTTTGAATTTGCAAGCATCCAGCATTGATTTGAGAAGAGGGGGCTGGCCGATTTCAGATTTTAATTGTCCCGAAAAGACGGAATCAGCAAGTGATGGCACAATCTTCTCAGCAGAATTAATGATGCAATTAAGAGCATTGCATTGGCTATGTGGTTTTACTAGATATGTCCAGTAAGAATCCCAATTTAACCTTGTCAATCCTTGAATTGATTTTTCCTTTTCCTCAGTTTTCTATTTCCACTCTGTTTGTAATTACTGGGCTTGTGGTAGATATCCTAGAATAGTTTCCGAAATAAAATTAACTTTGTGCAAATTTTCATTTACACAATCAGTCATGTTACTTGCTGCTGTAGCTGCTTCCTCTGCTGCTTTGTCTGCCTCTCTGATCTGTGCATCCCATTTATTAAAGAGTATTTCTTTATGACCATCATTGATAATTGGTGCTCCTACTCTTTTTCCATGCCAAATAATTAGTAACTCTTTCATTAGTTAAATAATAATCATGTCGTAATTATATGACATGATTAGTGATTTTATCACTTTCTTGACAAAAAGAGTTCCATTGCGAGATTTTCTGGCATAATATATCTTGTTGCAGTAGTTGATTATTCAAAGAAATAGATTCTAAGATGAACTATGTAAGTTTGGGGTAGTCTTTATGCATCTCTTGCGTAATCTGTATTCGTTTTTCTTTTTCGTCCAAGCTTTTCTGATATCTGATCTAGATTTGTTGAAACTCTTGCTGTAACTTTTCAAATCGTATCTGTGCTTCACTGTTGGCATGTGCTTGTTGCAATTGTTGTCGCAGAACTTGTATTTGATCCTCTTTTTCATTTAATAACAACCGTACCTCAGATGCTTTGTCAATAGTCGCAGAGGCATAAGCTCCTGTAATTTGAGATAATTTAGTAAGATTTTCAGTGGGATCCATAGTAGGATCTTTCCGTAAAACATTCAATTGTTCTGCATCATTATAGAGCGCACTTTCTAATTTTCTCTTCTTTCTTTGCTTCCTTACTACTGCTTTATGTTGTGGGCTATAAAATATATCCAGAGGTGGAATTTCCTCTATTTTAAGTACAAGCTCAGCAGAGGGAGTAATGGGTATATGTTCTGTTTCTGTGATATTGCCACTTATTTCTGTAACCAAACCTTTTGCTGTCTATACAGGAGTTTGTATATTTTGTTCTTCAACATTAATCAAATCATTAAAAGTTTCCCATTCTTTATGTAACTGAGTGCTAATGGATGGTTGCTGTACATTAAGAGGTGGAAGATTCAACTGTGGAGTAGTTGAAGTCTGTTGTTGTGAGAGCTCTTTTGATTGAGCTGTATCCTTCACTGAGCCTTCACTTTTATCCTGATCAGATTTTGTAGAATGTTCAGAAATTTCTTTGTCAGACTTTGACTTAGACCTTTCTGAATCTGAGCTGCCACTGAGACTGACACTAGGAGTTGGTTCCCTTGAGGGTTCCAAGCGTAAATTATCCAAAGGAATAGTGGTTAATCTTCTTTTTCTGTATACTTTAAACTCTTGAAATTCTTCTGGGAAGAACCGTGTTTGAGATAAATTCAAAATTTCTTTAAATGAACTTTTTTCTTGAAACATATCATCAAAAAGATCTTCTTCTCCAGAAAATACTCTTTTTTTGACTACAGTGGTGAAATCCTTGACAACATCATAGGGGTCGAATAACCTTTTTGGAAACTTAAACAATTATAAACATGTAATATTTTTTACTTCCTTAAACGCATGACCAACATCAAATAATGAAAATGCTCCGTAGGAAATAGGAAATTTTGGCCAGATGGCCTTCTTTTTATCGTTTAATTCTTTTTTCAAACCTCCCTCTCCACAGGTTTGGTATGCAATTTCCCGAGCTATAATTTTATTCGGAACATACAAGGGTAGAACATGAGGAGAAGCAAAGCTTCCAAAAATCCTCACATAAGTAAACAATTCTTCTCCAAACCATCTTGCGACAGGGAGAATATCTACTTCTGCTTCAGGGGAGAACCTTGGAGCATCCTTATTATACAACACTCTGTACAGAGGCAACATTATGCCGTGGCAAATCTTGTAAAAATGAGGAATGAATTTTGACTCCCACAATTCTTTGTGATAAACATGGATAGGCAGGGGATCCTGAATTTTCCATTGCCAACCCATTAAAGGGAACTTAGAAACAAAGTAGATTGAATCCATAACATAGGTAGATAGATAGAAAGGAGGATAAATCCTCTGAGAGACAGTATGTTTAGACCGGTAATTGAAAATTGCCGTGTTTAAATTATTAGACAATATTTTAGCCTAGTCCACAATGGTAGCGTTAACAGCAGCATTCAATAAGGGAAGCCATTTAGGAAAAATATTATTAATGTCAGGATTTCCAAAAATCCTACATAACATAGCAGCAGCAAAATAATATGGAGAAGTGAGTGAACCGGTATTGTACATACCGTGTTTATCTTTCTTCAGTGGTTCATCTCTTCTGGACCATTCTTTAGTGCATTCCGCTAAGTTTGCATTTTCCTTGGCAAATTTCTCCATAAATTGTTTGTTGTAAGTTGCCTGAGGCTCTGGCAAATGATACATCAGCCTCAAATCTTCTGGAGTGAATGACCCGATGAGCTCTTGACCTTGAGTTTTGAATTTTCTGTCCGTAATATCAGTGCTATCCAACACCCATTTTACCATGTCTGCATACGAAATAATTCTAGGTCTTGCTACTATTCGGTGCAAAAATGAGCAAGCTAGCTCTGTAAGAGATGCTTCAGAGGAATTACTTGAGCCCACAGTAGCCGCAACATCCATTACTCTTGGGTTTTCTTCTTCAAGTAAATTAAACATACCCTCCCAAGTGGTTATGCCAGCGTCTTTGTGGCAAGCAGTGTCTGTGTACAAGGATGACATCTCTTTACTTTCAGAATTCAGAGCTTTCTCTTTCTTTCCCATAATGCTCTAAATATTGTTTTGTATAGTCTCCTGTTCTTCGCGCCTGCAGTTTTACGAATTAAGTGAGAATAATGATATGAGAAAGGTGACGGGATAGTTTTAAATGCTGAAGGCGTATGAAATATATTATTTAATTGTGAAATAACCTTTCGATCAAAACAAAATCATTTTTCATTAATAATTGACAATCCATTCATTAACTTGACATTAAGGCACATAACGGGTCTCGATTTACGGAAAGATTTTCTTCGTACAACGAGATTTTAAGAATCTGCAATAATGCGATCTGCGATTTTCTTTGAAATATCTCAAAATCGCAATATCACAAATCGAAATCATAGAAAATTTCGCAAATCGTAATTAGTAACATCGTGGCATCGCAATATCGCGAAATCGCAATATCGCAAAATATAGCATATGAAAAATATCCATTAATATATTTTCTGCGATATGCGATTTGCGACAAATATTTTAATGCATAGTTATTGGATTGCACTTATCGTAATTTAGAAGATTATGCTTTGCAAAAGATATCTTGTACTTTTTGTTGCGATGGATGCGATATTTTTTTTTTTTTTAATATTTTTTTCTTTTTTTTTTAATTTTTTAATTGTTTTTCTTTTTTTCTTTTTTAAAAGAAAGGTTTTATTCTAATCTATCATAAACTTAAGTTTATCTAAATATTTTTTAAGAAATTTTCTTAAGTTAATGATAGTAAGTTTTATTTGAAAAAGAAAGCAAGCACTAATTTAATTTTTTTTTTGGATTTTTTTAAACTAAGGTTCCTCTTTTTATTTAGTATTATTACTAATATTAAATAAAAAGGGGGTGTTGTTGCTGGCTACAACAGGTCCCCTCGATTCATTAGGTGTTGTAGCCCCTAATACTTTAGGTCTTCCCATATACCCGGCTGGTTTCACCAGTGCTATATGTACATACCAAAAGTGAATGAATCAACACCATATAAAATATTCTAAAACTTTAAAATGCACATAAAATATAAGCAACTTGTCACTTACCATCTGGCCCCCATTCCCGACCTAGCATAAGTGGAAATTTCAGATCCCCATGATAGTTCATCCCACTATAGGGATAGTCATATATGTGCAATGGCATCTAATCCCAATGCACAAAGAACTCAGGTCAGAACACCCGTCTAATCGCCCCACCTCCCCCTCTACACAACAACCACCCCCAACGATGCATCCTTGGCTCTCCTAGGCCCCCATCTTGGATCTATATACGAGGCCGAAGTGTCAGGATCTTCTCAAAGAAAAGAGAGCAAATAATTGTGACATATGCACAGTCATGGTTCACCGGCCACTTGCATAGCGAAAACTATCATCTCAATGACGACAAAATTATTTGGGTCCACCCATAGTAGGTACCACTCAATACAATCCCAACAAGAATCATCTAACCCCCAGTGATGTGGTGGATCTCCTGGTTTCCCAGGATCTGCAACACTGTTGCAGCCACAACATGGGTCTCTAGCCTCTTTATATCTCTGATCGGTATTTGTGTCCCTTTCACATGGAGACCTAGTCAACAGTGGTGCTCTAGAAACTCCATAGTGTCCTGCCCCCATGATAACACTGGTTGTGTGTTTCCCATCATCCTTAATGGCGAGAGAGTAGTTAGGAAATATATATCCTAGATATTCAGCATGATCGGGTGCCAATGAAATATAAATATCTCATGACCTAAGTTTCAATAGCAGATAATCTGGGCCAACAAGGGCTCTCTTGCCCTCATCAATGGATTTTCCACAAACTTCAAGTCCCCAAGCCTAGCTAATGCAACACGAACTACATGATCTTCTCATATCTCAGAACGTAATGTGTCCAGGTCTCTCTCTCTCCAGTTTATCCTCAACTCTGCCATACTTGTACAAAACCATCATGTTTTTTAGCATACAAAAAGGAAAGACTACATCATAACCATAAAATCCTAGCTCTGAGCCAAAAAATAACACCAAAACTCCATTCCATAAAAGGTCGCACTTTTCTGGCCATTCTTGGGACAAGTCACATTTTTATGCCCAATACCTGCTACCCAGGTCGCAGAAAATGCCCCAAAAAGTGTGACTTGACCGTGAAGAGGAGCAGGGGTATGTTCCTAAGCTCTGGGTGCCTAAACTGAGATTTTAATCCACTGAATTGAAAGAGTATGGTTAGGCCTCTTACTTGCAACCGACAGATCTCGATTCTAATGGCCGGTTTGTCTGCTACAACCATCGCAATATTTAGGGCATTTTCTCCTCTCTACATTCACCACAACTACACTTGCAAATTAATGAAATTGGAGGGAAAATGCCTTATTAAAAGAGAAACCCTGTATTTTTTTTTTGACAATTGCAACCAAACCATAGCTTGGTTTGACAAACTGTTAGCACCATTGGAAATATCTCACTGAGTTCTCAAGTGGGTATCCTTTCATTTTTGGTGATTTGATACTTCACCTGGACACATTCTTTTTTCCAAGAAGGGTCACTTCATTTCTTATCAAAATTGAATTTCTTCACTTGCAACACTTGTACTTGGGGCACCACTTTGCCTTCATACTTGTCCATGCTCGTGTCCATTTTCGTCGTGAGTAACCATCTTGTACTCACATTTTTATGGCCCCCACATGGCCTATTCTATGTGGAAGAATCATCCAGTCACCCTTTTTTAGAGCATCTGAGTTGCGTCATCATCGAATCCATGGAGTATGTCTTGAGTTCCTTTGTATCCCACAATAGTCCTCCGTCATTTTATTTCTTTTTCCCTCTCTCGTGTCACACATTTTTTCCTTCATTCATAATGTACCCTATCCCCTCCAGAGTTGAGTTAGTAGTTTTCAGGTCATCCATGCCCTTTATTCTCTAACAAGGGAATTCGTCAGCCCGCTACTTAGTCCCCCCCAATTCCACCATTATCCCTAGTGTCAGTCTATCAGTCTCTCTACTATGATCCCTTGTGCCTTAGTTGAGGATTCCTTATTGCCTCACCTATGGCAGACCTACTTCTGTCGACATCAAATTATTCATTCCACAAGACAGTTCTAGAGGGTGGTGTACCTTGGTTCCACCTTCCATTCTTGTTTGGTGCCTCAAATTAGGAAAAGTGACCCCTTATTTCCCTTTGACTTGATTTTTTCTCAGTTCCATCTCCTTATGTCATGATCGAGATCTATATACTTAATGGTTCAATGATGCGGTAGATTGTACCAGTGATTCTCAGGTGTGTGTGAAATGTTTCAGACCTCATGATGGGGAAACCCTTCAAGTATCACCCCATATGCCCAAATGACCTCTCTACTATAGCCTTGGATGTAGCTCCATATATTTGATGGTTCCGGCCTCAACCGCTTGTAGGGCCTTGTAAGTTTGCATGTATCTTTCATATTTTTAGAGCCCTTTCATGTTTTACATGGCCTCTTTGGTTGTACTTATATCTCATGTACTCTGATATTATTGCATAAGTCTTGGATGTTGTCTTAGGCACAAAATGTATGTGGGATCCATTATCATGTTTTTTATCTAGCCCATGTTTATGCTAGCATGTACTATATAGTTCAGTCCCATTTTGCTAGACGCATCATTATTCTTTGTACTTTGTTATCTCGACAGGCATAGGTATGCCTCCCCTGACTCATGTAGAACATGTACTCACTCATCAGAGAAACTTGTCACACTTGTAATTCTCACCTCCATAGGGTATTTCCCTCTCGCGCTTCAGTCCGCCTTATATTTCTCTCTCCCAGACTCCCCTTCAATGTCTAGTGATTGAGTTCTTACAACGTACTTCTATCATACGATTATCTCCTAACACTCGCACGTTGGGGGGAAATCCGTTACACTAATTTTTGGTCATATAATCTATTACTGTTATATGGACTAAATTACACCATGTAAGACCAATTTTACCATATTAAAATTGCTTTCACTATGAAAATTAAATTAATAACCCATAATTGATTAAGTTGTTTATGGTCTAAACAAGAAACCCCATGAGGAATAATTGAATAAATCCTTATTTGTTTGATTTTCCTCAAGGGATAATTAATTAAACCACTGTTGAATTAATATTCATGGTCATATTTAACCCAAAACAAGAAAATTAAGTAGATAAACCATTATTTATCTTATTATTTTCTAGGAATAATTATTTAAAACACTATTGAATAATATTCCTTGTTAAATTTGACTAAATCACTTATAAATAATTGAATAAATCACTATTTATTTAATTATTACTCAGCCACATTCTTAAAATAATAAATAAATCATTTATTTATTTATTATTTCTAAATAAAGGGATTTGACCAAATTCAAATTATTTTTCCCTCCAACAAAATAAATAAAATATTCCATAAAAGTTGGATCTAGATTTGGTTAATAGTATTTTAATTATGCACCAATATATAGACTAACTCAATATTTTGTTATAAATAACAGGGGTTTTCCATTCATTCACTACCTTTTGTTTCCTAGAGATCACTCTTGATCTATACTTTTTTTCTGACTTGGATCCTCCCATCATTGTCATATTTTTCTACTTTTCTTCTTGTGAGCTCCCTTTGAGTTCCATTTTTCTCTGGGTTTTATACACCATCAAGAGGGAGATATCTTATATCTAAAGCACTGATGACATACAAGAACCCATCCCATTGAGGGGGGGCTAGTAACATCTTTCTATATAATACTCCCAATTAGCCATGAGCTATTTGGAATATTAAATTTTTTTTTGTTGTCTTATTTTATGAATAAGAGGGCAATGAAGGTCCATAAGTCTCCTTAATAATGAATAAATCAATGCCAATGTAAAAGGAAAACATATTGGCAGATTGATTGACCACCCTTAGGTGTGAAAAGGGGTTGGAACATCTTGACTGGGTCAACTTTGACCAAATCAACAACATTGTCATGGAGGAGTGGCAATCAATGAGGGACAACGCAATTTTAGATGGAGAAACCTTGCATGGAAGTAAGGTCATAAATCAATGGGGCTTAGGATTTTGAAGCTCATATATTATAAAAGGAAGAGGATGGAAGCCATATTTAATATGTATTGGTATATGATATTTCTGAATATATGGTCTATTTAGACATATAGATTTCTTTGGTTGTTTAGCTAAGATTGCAAGTGTTGTTTAACACTGGGTGTTCCTGATCAGGAATGCCACCCCTTCCATTAAGAAGCTCTTGGAAGGGTCTTGTACCTCACTTCCACTATCTGGCATTTGGCCAGAGCTTCATCTTACATCTGCAGTGAAAATCCTATTGAGGGTTTAGTTGATTTGCAACTTGTAGCAGTGGAGACCATCTTCAAATCACTTCGATGCTTATTTTCAGTGGAGAAGGGTTACTTTCCATTGGGAGGAGAGTAAGGAAATCCCTTGTGCTTATTTTTAGATCTTGGCATCAGGCCATATATTTATTTGCCCATACAACGCATTTTCTTTCCAGATCTACATTATTTTGACGGAGGAGTTGCTGGGTGGTTTCAATACACCATCTGGAGAGGAGGTTTGCTAGAGAAGGGATCAGCCTTTCATCTAGGAGATCTATTGGAGAAGGCTGCATTAATTCTTATATCAAATCAGCCACACTTTCTAGATCTATATATTCCAGTGAATCTTCATCCGTAAGGCTTTAGTTCCTATCTTGTACATGGTGTTTTGCTGAAAACCTTTGTGGAGTTCTTCATTGGAGGTTTTATAGTGCCTAGATCTGTATTAGAACTATATTTTGTGGCATATATCAGCCCTTGATATTTTTTATACTCATTTTCTATAGCATTGCTTTAAAACACCATTTTAGCAGTCTTCCAACTCTTTGATATATAGTAGCAGCACCTCTTTTGAGGGTTTTTTCCATTGGAGGCTTGTTCTATCTTATTGTACATCTTATGGTCCATTTCTTATGAAAATTTTGCTAATGTTATTATGCTTATAATCTCTCCATATTGGTCTCCTATTTTTATCTAATGTTTACACTTCTATTTCCATGGTTTTGCACTATATTCTTGCTTTTCCCATTTGGGACTATTACAGTGGTATCAGAGCATAATCTTGGCAGAGTCTGTGCATCTCGAAAAGAAAATATGTCATCTAAAGAAGGATATCCTCTTGCTAATAGAGTGAATAGATATCAAAGAAGAAGACATCAGAATTTTTATTATACAAATGACAAAGAAGACAAGGGTAAAACCCCTTTATCTAGAGGAGAAGATGAAGAGAAAGAGTTTCCTAAGATTCTTCTCAAAGCTAAGCAAGAAATTGCTAGAGAAATAAAGGAGATGAGAATGGATAGATACAATTAATCCCCTAAAGGATGTCAACATGCTAAAGGCTCCGACATTTCTCATCACTGGAGTGATCAACCAGTGCAGCAACAACAAGTTTCCCAACGCTCTGCAATGCCTACATTCTTAGCAGTGGGAAATGAAGGGTTTCAAGAACAAGAATCCCTTGAAGACTATTTCATGGAGTATGAGTCTAAAAATCAGATATTCAAGGACCACTTGAGTTTTAAATAATTTTTTCAAATCAAGGACAATAAGAGACCCAAGCATCACAATAGAGGTGGAGGATTCATTCAGAATCATGATATACACCGCACTATGGGCAGATTTTTCTTACCCAACTTTGATGAGTCATCTAATGAACTGCCAAATCATGGGCAGAGAAGCTTGACATCTACTTCCAGTTGAACAAATTTTGAGAGATGCAAGCCATTAAGATAGCATCGCTGCAACTTAAGGGTGAAGCACATGATTGGTGGTTCCATGGCTTGTCTACATTGGGTCATGCCAATGTGACTGCATATTCAGATTTCACAAGGTGGTTGGTGGAGAGGTTTGATAGAAGAGATCCTGAAGCACCATTCATGGGGCTTGCAAAGCTAAAACAATCAGGTAATCCAGAAACTTATATTTCTGAGTTTTTAAAACTTTCTGTTATGGTTCTTGATTTATCTGCAGAAAGAAGGGTCTATATGTTCATTGATGGGTTAGATGAACCTCTTCATGGGTTGGTTAGATCTACCGATCCCACTACCCTTCAAGATGCCTTGCCAAAATCAAATGCAACATTTCAGCACAAGCCCTATTTTCCATGAAAGGGAAAAGAGAAGAAGGCTCCTCTTTCAAAGGAGAACCAAAGTAAAAAATCTCTTGATGATGATGTCCAAAGAAATTTTAGGAGGAGGAAGATTTTCTTCACATGCCAAGAATCTTGGGCACCCGGACATAAATGTGCAGCAAGAAAGGCACACTACATAGATGTCTTCTGAGATGATGAGGAGGAAGAAGAAGAATAACAAGAGAGTGGTCACAATTCTAAATTAGTAGGAGATGATCCACCACCACCAGGGGGTGAGGATGGAGCAATTTATCCAATTAGAGGGACTCTTGCATCATTAAGAGTGGTACCCAAATATCATGAAACTTCCACACAAGAAACAAAGTTGAATTTGTGCAATGGAAGCAGGAAAACTACAGTCCCATCTATTATGCATATGATATTGGTCCATGAGACATCACAATCTTGTGGCAAACCACCTGGGAGGCCACTTGATCCAGATTTGGTGAGAGATGTCTCACATCATGATGCACCATTCATAGATCCAAGAGGAATGGGAGCATTATAAGGCCAAGATACAACACTGAGAGTCTTGGGTAGACTCAAGGAGGAGGGAGACATTCTCCCAACATCATCATTACCCACTCTCATTTCAGATTCTGCATTGTGGGAGGAGAAGCATGGGAAGGATAGCAGCCTTCCAACATATTCCTTTGGCATGGGAGATGTCAAGGAGAAGGGCAGCCATATGACATATGTTCTTTGTGATAGATCATCAGCGCTGCCACTATGGAGGATAGATCCATATTGGAAATCCCAACAGTTGGTGGATTATTCAAAGGATCTTTTCACATGTATGATACTTGATGACTAGCTACATGAAGGGGGCTATTAAGTCCAAGATGAATTCATCTATTATCATGGTAGGATCTTCTTATCTAGATCCTCCAAGCTCAAGGAGAATTTTCTACAAAGGGCACATGAAGAATTCCTTTTCAGCCATACTTATTCCATAAGAGCCTACAACACTATCATGGAGAGCTACACTTGGGAAGGTTTCGAAGAGGAACTATATTAGAATTTTCAAAGATGCATGAACCATGTGGAGATGCAAGAGATACATAACTCAATGAAGGAGTTATCACAGGCACCTGTTTCCTCTTTTGGAATGAGAGGGGATCTATCTATGGACCACTCCATTTGTATGAGCAGAAATTTTGGTGAAGAACATGCTTATGTACATAATGTTTTATTTGATGATTACTTGCATTCCTTTACCATGTATATGCAGGCCATAGCTCCAAGGAGGAGCATTCTTCCATATAAACTTCATGGCCAACTTTGGGCCATAAAAATTTCTGAACATGGCCACTCCCTTGGAGTATATAGGGAGATGTTGTATCACTGTGGGTGCACTCCAAAGGCACCAAAAATATCTCACATATTCATCCATTATGAGAAGACTTGGGTAGCAAGTAAGTGGTGGGGAAACCACTTACCATATCACTATCTGATGCAGTCTAGAGATTTACTATGTTGGTTCCACATGTGGGACTATGACCCATCTCCATTTTTACATATTTCTATTTGTAGGTACATAATTTTGATCCCATACATTGATGATGTACTTATTCTTTTTATGGGAATGATTGCAGGGAGTATGGGTGGATTGTATGTTCCCTATGGGAGAGAGATTCTCTATGATCATTATGCTACATGTTTTAGGGATAACATTGGGCAAACGATTTTTGTTTCATTGGATCTATTGCTTCCTTTTGGGATGAATCATTTGCGTCTCGTGAGAAATTCGGAGGAGCATTTCATGGAGGGATGGATTGGGAGACACTTAGCTTGTAAGGTAATTTTATGACATGATAGTGTCACCGATGATGGAGGAGATGAGTTGCAACACTCACCTTGTCATTTGCTTGAGGACAAACAACATTTGGGAAGGGAGGACTATAATACTCCCAATTAGCCATGAGCTAGTTGGAATATTAAGTTTTGTTTTGTTGTCTTGTTTTATGAATAAGAGGACAATGGAGGTCCATAAGTCTCCTTAATAATAAAAAAATCAATGAAAATATAAAAGTAAAACATCTTGGCAGCTTAATTGAGCACCCTTAGGTGTGAAAAGAGGCCGGGACATCTTGACTGGGTCAACTTTGACCAAATCAACAGCGTTGTCATAGAGGAGTGGAAATCAATGAGGAAAAATGCAATTTTAGATGGAGACACCTTGAATGGAAGTAGGGTCATAAATGAATGGGGCTTATGGTTTGAAAACTCATATTTTATAAAAGGAATAGGAAGGCAGCCATATTGAATATGGATTGGTATATGATATTTCTGAAAACATGGTATTTTTAGACATATAGCTTTCTTTGTTTGTTTAGCTAAGATTGCAAGTGTTGTTTAGCACTGGGTGTTCCTGATTGGGAATCCCACCACTTCTATTGAGAAGCTGTTGGAAGGGTCTTGTACTTCACTTCCACTATTAGGCATTTGGCCAAGGCTTCGTCTTACATCTACTATGCAGATCCTACTAAGGGTTCAGTTGTTTTGCAAGTTGCAGCAGTAGAGACCATATTTGGGTCACTTCAATGCTTATTTTCAGTGGAGAAGGGTTCCTTTCCATTGGGAGGATAGTAAGGAAGGTCGTTGTGATTATTTCCAGATCTTGGCATCCGGCCATATATTTATTTACCCGTACAGTGCAGTTTCTTTCCAGATCTGCATTATTTTGAGGGAGGAGTTGCTAGGTGGTTTCAGTACACCATTTGGAGAGGAGGTTTTCTAGAGAAGGGATCAGCCTTTCATCTAGGACATCTATTGGATAAGGCTACGTTAATTATTGTATCAGATTAGCGACACTTTCCAGCTCTATATATTGCAATGAATATTCAGCCCTGGGGCTTTGATTCCTATCTTGTACATGGTGTTTTGCTGAAAAACCTTGTGGGGTTCTTCATTGGAGGTTGTATAGTGCCTAGATCTGCATTAGATCTATCTTTTGTGGCATATATCAGCCCATGATATTTTTTATACTCATTTTCTGTAGCAGTGCTTTTAAAACTATGTTGTAGTTGTCTTCCAGCTCTTTGATATATAGTAGTAGCACCTCTTTTAAGGGTTTGGTCCATTGGAGGCTTGTTCTATCTTATTCTACATCTTATATCCCATTTCTTATGCATATTTTGTTGTTGTTATTATGCTTATAAGGTCTTCATATTGGTCTCATATTTTTATCCAATGTTTACATTGCTATTTCCATGGTTTTGCACTATATTCCTGCTTTTCCCATTTCGGAATATTACATTCTATGTTCCCTTCCTAGGTGTCATAATATAAAAAAATTCTTTAACAATTATTGTCCTATTCATTGGATGCATGGAGAAAATCTTGCTTATTATTTGTTGTATAATGTCTTTAACTACATAGATATGGATTTTTGTAGCATTTATTATGAGCACTAACTGCAAATCTAAGGAAATTGACAACCACATTTGATGTTAGGGTTGTTTGTTATGCACAGCTAAAGTGAGATTTTTTCATACGCTTTCAATTAGAATTCACACTAATAGAAGCATTTACATTGTTGGTCTTGTGGAAAATATAACCACATGGTATATTTTCATAGCGTCGGGGTGGTACACTGCAAATATATAGTGCCCAAGAAGAACATATAGTGGGGGATGTTAGATAAAGTGGTCCTTTAATTTATGCATCATTGGATAACATGAAGGAAGATCACTTGGTGTCTATTATGAATATGGACAATAAGCTTTGTGATCAAGTTGTTTATATTTTTATTTACCTTCGATCTAATTATTTCTATATTAATATTAACCTAGTGGATAAGTGTGGTTTGAATAAAGAAGTGCATGCAAAGTCTTGGTTAGTGCAGTTGCCTACAGGTACGAAGAAGTGAGTTCATCATTGAGTAATAATTTTTTTATTTTAGTTGAATGGTATGTCTACATCAGTATAATTGAATGTATTTCTGTAGGGTTTGTATAGCATGATTTTGGGTATGGAATGGTTGTATATTCATAGGACCAAAGTGGACTATTATGACAAATTTATTAAGTGCTTGGATGAAAATGGAGGATAGAGAGTCTTGCAGGTTAATAAGAAGGCTACATCAGTTAGAATGGTGATGACTATGTACGTGAGGTGTAGTCATAGGAAAGGGTGTGTGTTATTTGCAGTACATATTTATAGTGACAACGGTAAGGAATTTGAGCATGCAAATGTCTTGAGAAGGTAACGAGTTTTACAATAGTTTCGATATGTGTTTCCAAAAGAGATTGATAGTTTTTTCCTCACAGGGAACTGGATTTTTCTATTGATTTGGTACTAGGGGCAGCACTAGTAACAAATACACCATACATGATGAGCACAAGGAGCTAGTACAGTTGAAGTTTTAGTTGAAGGAAATTCTTAAAAAATGTTACATTAGGCCAAGTATATCACCATGGGGCACACCAGTATTGTTTGTGAAGAAGAAGGATGGTACCCTCAGGTTATGCATTGGTTACAGGAAATTGAACAAGCTGACCATTAATAACATGTATTCATTGCCAAGGATTGATGACTTTTTCAATCAATTAAAGGGAGCAAAAATGTTGTCGAATATTTATTTGAGATCTAGATATCCTCAGGTACGCATCAAGGAAGAGTACATTTACAAGACAACTCTCTGGACCAGGTATGAGCATTATGGTTTTTTTGTAGTTCCTTTTCGTTTTAATAATTCTACAACTAATTTTATAGATCCATTTAGCAGAAATATTGAGATTGTTGAGAGAACATTAGTTCTATGCCAAGCTCAGTAAGTGCAGTTTCTTTCATACATAGGTACATTACTTGGGACATTTTGTTTCCAAGGAATGAATAATAGTAGATCAAGAAAAGATAAAGGATATCATGGATTGGGAAACTCCTAGGAATATGGATGAGGTGAGTTCATTTATGGGGTTAGCGGGTTAGTACAGGAGGTTCATTAGGAGATTCTCTCACATTGCATGTCCCATCATGCCATTGCAAAGAAAAGGTAATAATTTTGAATGGACATGGGAATGTGTAACAAATTTTGAGCAATTGAAATAGTTATTGGCAAATGCTCCAATGTTAAATACTATAGATCTATACAAATATTTTGTGGTATTCATAGATGCTTGAAATGGAGGAAATGATGGGGTTATTATGCAGGAAGGATAGGTAGTATGTTATGAGTCATGAAAACTAAATGAGCAGGAGAAAAAATATATGACACATGATCTTGAATTGGCAGTCATCATCCATGCATTGCATATTATGAGACACTATCTTCTTGGTAGGAGGTTTGTACTGATGAGTGATCACAATGGATTGAGGTATTTATTTTACCAACCAAATTTGAATGCCAGGCAAGATAGATGCTTGTCCATGATTAGTGAATTCGAATTTAAGTTCAGCTACAATAAAGGTAAAGAGAATAGGGTTGCAGATGCTCTTAGCAGGTGGATATAGGTGAATCATATAAAATTTATGAGTTCTTATCATATTAGAGGAAGCTTCAGCCTAAAATTTCCTGTGATATTTTCATGTAATTTAATGTCATAATATTTCAACCAATCAAAATTCCTTAAATTTAAAAGAGGCACATGTAAATATTTTGGAGCGAAAATAAGAAAAACTAATTTTTTTAATTGTATTTTGACTTGTCTCCCTATAGGTTTACTCAAATTTCAAGTGTAGAAACTCATTGGATGAAAAATTAAATTCCACATCCAATGAGTACCCATTATGCATACATTTTAGAAGACCCACCTTCATAAAAAATTGCAGATACATTAAAAAAGTGTGTTTCAACACGTTTTATAATGTATCTGTAATTCTTATCAATGTGGGTCTTTTCAAAAGTATGCATAAGGGGTACTCAATGGATGCAGAATTTAGTTCCACATCTAATTAGTGTCTACACATGAAATTTAAGTAAACCTATAAGGAGATAAGCCAAAAATACAATTAAAAAAAAATTAGTTTTCTTCTTTTCCCTCCAAAATTCATAATTCTTATTTTATTATTTATTATTTTTCCTTAGGAGACAACTTCTAGGCCGAAATTTCCTCTAAGGGATAGACTTACAGGATCTTATCTTACACGAAGGTCAGTAGGATAGAAGATACATGGAGCTCAGGCACATGTTATAGTAGAGTACATGTATTGTTGGTAATTTAATTGATCTTAAATTACTTCATAAATTATCGACTAGGGCTTGGAAACTCATGAAGTGTAAGTGCACCATTTGAGCTAGGATTCCTTATTAGGTGAGTAATTTTCAAATTGGATTAGGATGTTTTCAATAAAATGTTTTATCTAAGGATAATTTAAAGCAAAAATATTTTCACTCTTGCAAGAAAGTAAAATATCACATTGACAAAAATAAAACTAATTATAAGTGTAGAAATAGTTGTTACACTGGAAAAATTAAATATTCACACTTGACAAACAAATAAACTAATCTTAAACTGTAGAAATAAATAACACACTAATCAAATCTAAATACCTTCACACTTGACAAGAAAGGAAACTAATCGTGAATATCGCACAAGAAAAATTAAATCTAAATATTCTTCACACTAACAAAAGTAAAACCTTGAAATTTTTTTTACTTTTAATTTCAAATCTTAAAATAAAAAGATTATAATTCTTGTCTCTCAATAAAAATATACATGTGCATAGTAAATCCGTTCAATTATTTTATCGATCCTTCACATGACGAGATTGTATCTATGAAAGTCTTCACACAATGAAATTAAATCTATGAAATAAATTGTGCAACAAATTATATTATAAAATCTATAATGAATTTTATCTTAATTTCCACAAATGTTCTCTAACTTAGATCAAATTTGTAATCACTCTTGATAACTAGAACATAAAAATTAACCAAATAAAGTAAGGACTTACAGCTCCCATGGGGCCCTCAAGTGAGTCCAAATACAAAGAGATCAAAAGAGGTAAACCATGCATCTAAACAAACAACACATTGGAATAAATAGATTTAACTAATTGATTGTGTTATCATTCCAAAATTTCCCAGGGTTGTTATGTGTGTTAAAGAAATATTAGAGGTAACTATTAACCTAATTTTGAGATCAAGATCTAGCCTTCCTAATGCTTAGAGAGGGATCTCTCTTTGTTTTTAATTGATTTTAGGCTAGTTATGTAAGATTGATTTGGTTTGATTTTGGTTTGTTTGTGCAATTACTGATTTAGATGGATAGTTGTCTTTTCTAATTTTCCATTAGGCTATGGAGTTAATGTATCAAGAAAACAAGACAAAATTAAGTTCTGAAGGAATTTTTTACAAGTTCGGGTAGCTGAGAAAAATCATATCTTAAAGGATGAATGGTGAAGTGATTTTCAATAGGGATCAAGGAGCAATTAACGATTCCTTAAACCAAATGATGAAGGAAGGTGAAAGAGGTCAATCGGGATCGAAGAGAAATTAATGATTCTCATATCCAAATATCAGATGAAAAGATTAAAATGAATAACATTTTAGAACAGAGTGTATTTAAACAAATTATGCAATAATATTCCTGTTATAACATTCAAATTTGGGAAAACATACAAGTTTATGGAATACTTAATAAAATAACAATGAACAATTGAAATATACTTCATTGAAGTACCTCAACACATGGATCCTATAATGAAATTCCTTTATTACTTGTCGTGTCTGTGAAATTGGAAATGGTACAATAAACCCTTAGGTATTTAGATCAATTACAACTATAGAAATGTTTAGGAATCCACCCTCAATACTTCGAATTACTGAAGTATTTATACAAAACTTAATACAAAATATCCTAAAATTGATTTAGGATTTATTCAAGGGAAATAAAATATCTTCATGCAAGAAGATAGAGACACCTATTTAACTAACTACAAGTTGTCCATGTTTATTGGATTTATTGTTTTCTTCTTTGATATTTTGTTGTTTTATCTCTCTAGATTTTGCTTTCACATTGGCTTCCTTTTCTCTGTTGATTGTCTTTCACGCTGCTTTTATTTAAACATTGGTTTGACCTTTAAACTCTATATTTCATCTATATTCATATTTAATTTGTCTTTTATTTATCTACTTGCTCTGTTTACTCTTTAACCTAGCTTCTCTTTTACCTGATTTTACTTTTACCTGTCACAATAAATCACATAATTATTCCCAAGACTCTTCATCTGGAATTTTTATCTTTACCATCCTCCTGTAAATCTCATCTATTTCAATGTACTTTCTGAATGTAGGTTTTTTTACAAAAATATGATTTACCTCATTCTAGAGGTAAAAGAGATTTTCAAAAATCTGATAGAGTAATTTTCCTGTAGGAATTCCTTTCAATCAGGGGTTGTTGGAGTTTTGTTTTTCCACTTCTCTGATATTTTTGTCATAATAGTCTTGCCTCATTAGTCTATCATTGATCACTAATGGATTAGGTAGACCTTTTTGTCTCAAAACATAAAAATTATTCATGAATCTGTTTACTGCTAGTTCCATATTTTGACACACATCCTCAAGTTGTGTCATCAGGTTTCTCTTGGAAATTACCTTTTTTACCTCTAAGATTGTTTATGTTTTGTCACTTATCCCAATTTCTTCTAATTCATGCTTGTTCTTCGAATTGAGAAACTTAATTATCTCAGTGGCCTCCTCTGGTTTCTTTTCAAGTTCTTATTTTCTTTTCTTGGGCCAAAGGTTATGCCAATGTCAATTCCTTTTCTAACTCTTGAATCCTATAAATTAATCTATTTGATTTCTATTGTTCAGCCTTATGAATTATCTGTGCCAATTTATTTTCATATTCTATACTTTATACTTGTTTTTTAAGTTTATTAATATCAGTTTTTTGGATTGACATGTCTTGCATTTATTTAATCAATTTACTTTCATCATCATTGGGATGGGCTGATGCTTTTGCTGAAAATTCTGTTGTCACTAGAATAGTTGTAGTATTTGGGAATGTTGTAGCCACTGAAGTTGATGTTGAAGCTATGGGAATGGAAGTAACAATAAATTCTTCCATGATGGCCTTCTTTTCCTACAGTAAGTTATACATTTCATTGTCCGTCTCTTTCAGTTGAGTTGTCAACTGAATGATGAGATTCATCATTTCATCCTTCTAGCTTTCATTCTCCAAAACTTCTTTAGTTTGTGGATGTTCAGTGTGAGATAATTTAAGTTGTTTCTTCAATGCAGCTATGTCTGCATTCTTTTGCTTGATAAGATCTTTAGCTACTTTGGTATTATTTGGATCATATCCAACCTCTATGACCAATTCTTCAAGTGATTTTATTCTATTATCCTTGGCTTGTGAAGAAGCCTTATCTAGTTTTAACTATGATCGAATATTTTCTAGATAATTTTGTAGCTTCTGGACACTTGAAGCTTTGTTGATCATAATAGAATAGATAATTTCTCCTACATTTTTATGAAAGTCAATATAATGTATAGGATCTACACCTTTAGCTAGAAATTCAAAGGTTGTTTTCCTATAGTTTGCTGATGATTTTGGAGCCTACACTGTTGGCTATAAAAAGGTCATTTGCATCTTCCTAGTCTTGTAATCAAGGGCTGAAAGTAACCTGTTCTGATCACTAGGAGGTTGTTTCCAATATTGGGCATAAGTCACATCTTTCAATGCTTCATTCTTCAGTTTGATTTCTTTGTACTTCTCCATTATATCTTTCTCTTTATCCACTGGTTTTCTTGATGAAGAAACCTGTATAGTATGTTTCTTTTGAATGATCTGGGCACTAGAGGTTGATGGCTAATGATTTTCCTCTAAAACTGTAGGAGGTGCATAATATTTGACCACTATATCTGTATCAATTATTTCCACTGTGTTAACTATCTATTCTTGTTCAATTACTAGATTTAGTTTGGCCTTTTTCCTGTACATTAGCTTAAATTTTGCATCACTAGTGGTCTCAATAGAATAAGAGCCTTCTTCTCTTGCTCTCTTTGAGTTCCTGTCTTGGGGGGCTGGATTATGTAGCATGGAACTAGCATCAAACTACTTCTATACCTCTTCCAAAGTATCTTCCAACCACTCTGAATATTTGGAATACTTTTCAATCTCTTGTTTTGACTCATGAACAAAAGGAGTCAATTTGAACTTGACCCTTAACTTACTAATTGTTAGGTCCCTATATTACTAGTATAGTCCCTTATTGTTGTTAGTGTAACCCCCTTATTGTTATTATTGTACCCTTGTAACCCCCATTTTATTATTATTTTTCCCTTAAACTATTAATGTTAGGTCGGCTAGGATTACATTGTGGCCCACTAGGATTACATTATGGCCCCATGGACTCCTATATATAGAAAAGAGGTTTTGTAAATTGGATCATCCAAGAATTGTTCATTTATGTAATGTATTGGAGGTTGCCCCCTCGAAGTGGCTTATTTCTAAGGCGTTGATATCTCTTTTCTTCTATTTTTGGAGCTGGTCACACAACATTTAGTATCGAGTTTGGATTCTAGGGTTTCTTTGCTCCAAGCAGCGAGGTCATAGGCTAAATTTTAAGCTATACTTTTTTCTACGAAGTTTTAAATTTGAAAGTTTTTGAGGTCTTGTTCAGCTTTAGGAAGAGTATCTAAAAATTTCAGATCTTGGTTCGCAATATTTGAGGAGATATCATCTGTGGAAGTTAGGTATTTTTTCAGGCTCATAAACAGGTCATCGTGGCATTTGCGCTATAAAGTTTTTTTTACGAAGGTTCAGAGTCTAAAATTCATATGGTGCGAAGCTGAAATCCTGAGGAAATTCGTCAAACAATTTCAGAGCTTGGTTCGCAATATTTTTGGAGATATGATCTGTGGAAGGTAGTGCTTTTTCAGGCTCCCGAATTGCATCTCAAAGAGGTGATGATAGGAAAAGTTCAGCAATATACGGGCATCAAATTGAGTGCCGTCAGAAAGTGATACTTTTTACAAATTTTTGTTTCTTTTCTGTCAATTTTAAAGACAAAGGACAAACAGTATAGGACCGTCGTACAAGTTCGCTCTACGTGAACAGGTCCATAATTGGGTCATTGTGGGAGATTGGACACAACTTTCTTGGAGAATCAAATCAGGTCGAGACCTATGGCATTAGAGAATGGTCGGAAGGATACATTGGTGCCAAATTGATATATTTAAGTGCGCAATCACAGAAGATAATCAATTTCAATATCGAGCTCCTACAAAAGCAGAAAAAGGTGTGTATTTTTTTTTCCGAATTTCATAAGTCTTGTTTGAAGAATCAATTTGAATTGATTCCAAGGGCATATTGTAGAATACATATCAGTATTGGGTTCTAAAATATGCCCCGTAAAAATAATTCAACACCCATTAAGCCTTCAGAAGGCTCTACTATGACTCATGAAGATGAAGAATTGAAACATGATCTATCAAAATTACAAGAGCAAGTGCAACAAATTTCACTCTCGCAAAGAGCAACAAAAAATGAAATGGAAGTTTTGAAGAAAGGTGTGGAAGCTAAGATGGATGGCATGGAAGCTGACATGGAAGCTAAGATGGAAAACATGAAGAATGATCTAAAAACAGACATCGAAGGTTTGACAAACTTGATACAAGAAATGTTTCCTAATGGTGAAAAGATAGTAGAAGAACCTCATGATGAGGACAAAATAAATGTTAATCATGATTTCATAAACTCTAATGTTGGCAGGAAGAACCACCATATTCCAAAAATGGATATGAGGAAGTTTGATGGAAAGGATCCTGTAACATGGATACTACAGATGGAGCAATATTTTGATCTCCATAACGTGCAAAACACACAAAAGGTACGCATTGCAACTATACATTTAGAACAAAATACATTTGTATGGTATCGATGGCTTTGCTCCCGTAAAAAAATTGTCACTTGGTCAATTTTTACGGAGGAAATGATAGCACATTATGAGGATACAAAGAGCAACACCTTCTTTAGCCAATTGATAAATCTCAAACAAAAGGGTTTAGTGGGCCAGCACATTAAGGACTTCCAAAAATTGAATATAAGGGTAATTGATATTCGAGAGGAACACAAGATCGATCTCTTCATAGGAACTTTAAAGGATAACATCCAACATGAAGTTCGTGTTTTGGAACCGGATTCATTGGAGAAGGCATTCAGGTTGGCAAGAAAAGTTGAATGTAAAATTATGGCGACAAGGAAGCCTACCACTCAATTCTATAAAGAAAGAAGTGTTGCTACGCCTAGATTTCCACAACCTACAAGGTTGACACCACAACAATTGGAAGAAAAAATAGCAAAAGGGCTTTGCTACAGTTGTGATAGCATAAGTGTGCTGAGAAGAAATTATTTTACATAGATTGTGAAGAGGAAGAAGAAAATGAACAAGAAGAGGATATACACCAGGAACCAACACTAGAAGAGGAAGAAATGAATCCGACCATATCGTGTAATGCACTGGCAGGAATTACCACTCCTCAAACTCTCAAGATAGAAGGAAAAATCAAGAAGAAAAAGGTAATAGTGTTGATTGATTCGGGTAGCACCCATAATTTTATTCATTGTAAGGTAGCCAAGGAATTAAATTGTTTCCTATACCCAGCACCAGAATGTCAAGTGATGGTTGCAAATGGAGGAACTATAAATTGCTATGGAAAATGCCATAATATCAAGCTAACCATGGGGGAATACGTATTGACTAGTCCAATGCTTTCCATTCCTATGGGAGGTGCTGATGTTGTACTAGGAGTACAATGGTTACAATCTTTGGGGACGGTAGCTTTTAATTTCCAAGAACTTTTCTTGAAATTTTTTTCAGAAGGAAAGGAAGTCGAATTATGGGGTATTGAAAGGAAGCCGGGAAGGATAATAAGCTCTAATGTCATGACAAAGCTTCTAAAGAAAGAACAACGAGGCGTAATTGCACAATTATGCTCACTAGAAGTTCCAACATCAAAATCATCTATTTCTGCAGATCTCCAACAAGTCTTGGACAATCATTCCAAGGTGTTTGAAGCTCCCAAAGGACTCCCACCTATTCGTGATCATGATCATGCTATTCATTTGATTCCAGGAAGTGTTCCTCCAAACATCAGGCCTTATAGATATCCTTACTTCCAAAAGAGCGAAATTGAACGTATGATTGCAGAAATGTTAGAGGTGGGTATAATTCAGCCTAGTCAAAGTTCTTTCTCTGCTCCTGTAGTATTGGTACACAAGAAGGATGGATCATGGCGAATGTGTCCGGATTATAGGGAGCTCAATAAGCTCACCATTAAAGACAAATTTCCCATTCCTGTTATTGATGAATTATTGGATGAATTACATGGAGCAATTTATTTTACCAAGTTGGATCTTCGTTCAGGATATCATCAAATTAGAATGAAGACTGAAGATATTCCAAAAACAGCATTTCGAACTCATGAGGGTCATTATGAATTTTTGGTCATGCCTTTTGGCCTTACTAATGCACCTTCTACATTTCAAGGGTTGATAGATTCCATTTTCAAACCCTTCCTTAGAAAATTTGTGCTAGTATTTTTTGATGATATACTAATCTACAGCAGGTCTTGGAAGGATCATGTTGAACATGTTGACAGGGTGCTCAAACTATTGCGGGAGAAACAATTATATGCAAAAAAATCCAAATGTTTCTTTGGAGTACAAGAGGTGGAATATCTGGGTCATATTGTATCTCACGAGGGTGTTAAAGCAGACCCTAACAAAATTAAATCCATTAAGGAATGGAAAGTCCCCACAACCATAAAGAAGTTAAGAGGATTTCTCAGGTTAACAGGGTATTATCGCAAGTTTGTTAAGAATTATGGGAGAATAGCAGCACCTCTAACAACATTATTGAAGAAAGATGCATTTTCATGGACTCCTGAAGCAACTAAGGCCTTTGAATGTCTTAAAGAGGCAATGTGCCTAGCACCGGTCTTAGCTACGCCAGACTTCACAAAAACCTTTATTGTGGAATGTGATGCCTCAGGAAATGGAATTGGTGTGGTTTTAATGTAGGAAGGAAGACCCATTGCTTTTGAAATTCATCCAATAAAAGGAAAGTATTTACAGAAACCTATTTATGAGAAGGAAATGTTAGCAATACTGTATGCACTAAAGAAATGGCGAACTTACCTAATGGGAAGACACTTGAAGGTAAAAACTGATCATGATAGTCTTAAACAATTTTTGGAACAAATACTATCGTCAGAAGAGCAGCAAAAATGGGTCACAAAGATGTTGGGTTATGACTTTGAAATAATCTACAAAAAAGGAAATCCTAATGTTGTTGCAGATTCACTCTCAAGAAAGAATGAAGAGGTGGAAGCATTGCTTTGTGCCATTTCTATTATCCAACCAGATTGGATAACTGAAGCAAGAGATGAATGGAAGAAGGACAAAGATGTATGGACACTCATTAAAAAGTTGCAGCAAGATCCTAGTACATCTGATACATTTAGTTGGAAAAATGATTCCTTATGGTACAAATATCGCTTATATCTTTGTAAGAATTCCCAACTAAAACAAAGATTCTTTTGGAATTGCACACTTCTCCTTTAGGAGGACACTCAGGATTTTTAAAAACTTACCACAAGGTGAAGAAAGAATTTTTTTGGGATGGCCTTAAATCTGATATTCAAATGTTTGTGGCAGAATGTTTGGTTTTCCAGCAGAATAAAGTTGAGACAATTAAGACCTCGGGTCTTCTACAACCTTTATCCATTCCAAGTCAACGTTGGGAGGAGATTTCAATGGATTTTATCACAAGTTTACCTAAGTTCGAAGGAAAGAGTGTCATCATGGTGGTAGTTGATAGACTTACCAAGTATGCACACTTTTGTGCATTATCTCATCCATTTAAAGCAACTACAGTTGCTACTACATTTATGGACAGAATTCAAAAGCTACATGGAAGCCCAAGGGTTATTGTGAGCGACAGAGATCCCATTTTTACTGGAAATTTTTGGACAGGGTTATTTTCTTGTTTGGGTACTCAATTAGCTCATAGCTCATCTTATCATCCTCAATCTGATGGTCAAACTGAGATAGTAAATAAATGTTTGGAAGGATGTCTTCGTTGTTTTGTATCTGATAAACAAACACAATGGGTCAAGTGGTTACCTCTTGCTGAATGGTGGTATAACACTTCCTTCCATACTGCAGCAAAAATGACGCCATTTATGGCACTTTATGGATATCATCCACCATCCATCACATCATCTTTAAGGGAAAATTCGAAGGTTCAAGCAGTGGAAGATCACATCGAGCATCAGCAAGAAGTTCTCCAAGTCTTAAAGGATAACCTGAATTTGGCACAAAATCGAATGAAACAACAGGCAGATCAACATCGCAGCGAGAGAAGTTTTGATGTAGGAGATTGGGTATTTTTACGACTGCAACCATACAAAAAAATGTCCCTCAAGCAAGCTAAGAAGGATAATAAATTATCACCAAAGTACTATGGTCCTTACAAGGTGTTGCAAAAGATTGGTACTATGGCATACAAATTGGAGCTTCCTGCTTCTTCACGAGTGCATTCAATTTTCCATGTTTCATGCTTAAAGAAGGTTATAGGTGAAAATCTTCCAGTTCAAACAATATTGCCAGAACTTGATGAGGAAGGAAAAATCATATTGGAACCTGAAGCGGTCACGGAAACAAGAACTCGACAACTACGGAATCGATCAATTTCAGAGTATCTCATCAAGTGGAAGAACTTACCCACTGAAGATTCTGCATGGGAGGATGAGAATTTTATACAGAAGCACCCAGAGCTACTCAAGTGTTGAGGACAACACTTTTTTTGAAGGAGAGGGGCATGTTAGGTCCCTATATCACTAGTATAGCCCCTTATTATTATTAGTGTAAACCCCGTATTGTTATTATTGTACCCTTGTAACCCCATTTTATTATTATTGTGCCCTTAAATTATTATTGTTAGGTCGACTAGGATTACATTGTGGCCCACTAGGACTACATTATGGCCCCATGGACTCCTATATATAGAAAGGAGGTTTTGTAAATTGGATCATCCAAGATTTGTTCATTTATGTAATGTATTGGAGGTTTCCCCCTCGAAGTGGCTTATTTCTAAGGCGTTGATATCTCTTTTCTTCTATTTTTGGAGCTGGTTACACAACAATAATCACTCCCAAAGGATCATATTTCCATTTGAAACTATTACTAAACTTGAAATCTTGTAAACACTTATCTGCTTTTTGACTAACATTCCTACTATTGCAAATGAAAGGACCAAGCTGGTTCTTAATCTTAAACTGGGTTTTCTTCTTTGTTGACAGGAAATTAATTTCATCTAAGTTTAGGTTTTGTCTGATGCATTATAATGAAAATAACCTCATTGGGATGTATTTTGGGAGCTTGTATCGAATAATATGGCTTCGATGCACCCTAATTTCAGTACGGTTCGGATATAAATACCAGTCTCTTGTTCTACTTTGATCTAAAAATTGTAATACTTTCTTTATCTCTTCATTGACCTTAGGTTGAATGCTACTACTTAGCATGTTGACAAATAGATAAAAAAATGAATCAATGAAGTCCTTGTAGCTGAATTCTATGGAATCCTTTCTGATCAAGGATGTTCAGAAGACTATAGATTGGCAATTACCCTATGTGTCCAGTTTTTGGAGGCTAGCTGCAAACCTTTGTGATTGGAAATACAGGAACAAATGAAACAAAATTGATGAATATTTAAACACTCCTTCATATGGTAATTTGACTGGTTTCTCATGGATGGCATATGATAGATATTGAGCAAATTTAAATGTTGAATTTGGAGGTTGTTTGGGGTAGAATATGGACTTGAAACTTAGGATAGATGCATCTACATATGCATCAGTAAAAAACCATAAAATGCATGAAAACATTGTGACAGTTTGTCTGGTTGTCTCTGAAAAAATGGAAGCTAAGTATGGAGGGTTACTCTTTTGGGTTTCTACTGATGGAGGAAGGAAGGTTTGGAATATTTGGAACCTCTTGGGACAGTCTATCTTCAGATATATTTCAGTGAGGATTTCAATTGATAATGGGGCCACATCAAGCTTTTTTTGGATCTGTAACATCTGATTTATGGATTCTACAGTGATTGTGAACAAAATTTATTGGCTTGGGGTTACTAGGGCTATTTCCTTGGGCAGGTAATTAATATGAGAAAGTCCGATGATTTATGGAAATAGGAAGGTCTTTGGGAAGATGTACCTAGGTAGCTTTGAGTCCCAAAGGTGGATATTATTATCTTGGTCTATGATTTTATCATGGCTTCAGTAGTGGAGCTCTAGGAGGTTGAAATCAGTGACTATATCACTGATTTTGAAGTTTTTTTCTGCTAGAGGAGTGTGTACAATATCTACTACAGGTCGTTGGAGAGGGTTAATGGATAAAATGCTCTAGAAGGCCATAGATTTGTTTATTTTATCAAATTTTACTTTTTTGTGCTTAAATAATGGCTCTTGGAGGCTTAGGATTACCTACAAAAGGTTTAATTCAGTCTACAGAAGGGGTTTTGGTCATAACAGGGGCTTTAAATCCAGTGAGCAATGCTTTAAACTCAATTGGCAAAGGCTTTGGTAGCAAAAGGCTTGAATTTCGCAAATAAAAAACATTCGCAAATACACAGCAATAAGGGAATAATTGTTCTGGGTAGTCTTTATTTCTTCTTGACCGAAGGTGGTTAACCATATAGCGTAGAGTTGAACTCAAACATCTGTGGTTTCATCATACAACATGGAAGACAGGTTGGTGGTTATCACATGATGAAAGGCGGTATAGTGGTTTCAGGATGGAGGATGTGATAAAACGTGGGACTAACCCATGGAAAATGGACGAGGGTGCAAAAGCACCCATTTCACACCGGCCCCCTTGGATTTAAATGTTGGATAGTTAGGGGTGTGAAAACTCTTATTTGTCATAATATTTCAGTGGATGATGATTAGATGGTTGGATGAATTGACTGATTTGTTGATAGGTGGGACCCGGGTCTTCTGAATGCGGAGGTGTTAGTAGGTTAATGGGAGGGGATTTTATATATGTGATGGGTTAGGGAAGTAATATATGCGGGGTTAAAGTAAAGTGGGGCCCGACGAATTGATATAATGGAGGGGCTTTTAATGAAATAAAAACTATATGTTAAACTAACATAAGGGTCCGAGGAAATATATTTAAGTGGAAATTAATACAAAGGAATCGTGGATATATAGTGTCGTAAATATATTAAAAGAGGGCTTTAATATAATATGGGGGTAAGTTAAAATGATAGTGAGAGGGGTTTTAATGGAGTTGGCCCGATATAATTTAACCATTTTAAAACTATGCAAAAAGTGGGTTTTCGCATGTTTTTAATGAAAAGGGGAGTTAGTAAAGGGAAGTTATTTTTCCAATGAAAATGTGTTTTTAACTAGGGAAAGGGGTTTTAGGAAGGGAAAGGGGGTAAAATAAGGGAAAAGGGTTAGAATAAGGGGAAAGGGGTATTTTCAAAAGGGAAGGGACTTTTTACAAGGGAAAATGCCTTCTAGTGGCAATAGGGTTTTAAGCAAGGGGAAGGGGATTTAGGGGGATATTAGTGATATGAGATGAACCAATTGATGTTTTCCATTACTTGTGAAAGCAATCTATGTACCCTTTGTTTACCCTAACATTTTTTTCTTCATTTATTGGGTGCATTTGAGCTTGTTGACCCTTTTATTTTATTTTGACAAGCAAAATAACATACTTCTAACCTTATAGCTTCCAATGGCTCAGATTAAACTATGAACTCATTTTTATTTTTCTACCTCACTACTGATCCACCAAGATTAAATGGTTTGGATATATCTTGATTTAGTAACTATCGTTGATTGAAATTTAAAAGAATGGATGAATCAAGATTAAACTATATGACCATCATGAATTGTGCCATTTTGGACAAGCTGCACACAATTTTATTTGCTTAAAGTAAACTAAACTAAGAGTAGTGGCATTTGAATGTGCAAAAATTTCATGATCTATTTTTGTTTATTTTTGTGGGGTTCATACTTTATCTTCTTTTTTTATATTTTTCTTTTAGTCCTTTGATTTTTCTTTTAGGACTTACCCTCTTTTCATTTTTTAATATGGGAAAACATTTGTAGAAAGCAAAAGTATGTACAATATTACAAGACTTAACATAGTCAATTCAAAATTATGATCCATATTATTATAGGACCCTAAAAGTGGCTCCACATGGGGATGGCATCTCCTGGTAAGATGTCAAGAACTTTAAGATCAGTGGCATTAGAACTTTGACTTTTCTTGCCTTGGAACTACTTTATATGATCTCCTTTATTCAATCATATGATGTTATACCTTTCAAATCTTAGGGCCTTCTCTTCGAGCTTCAACTTTAGAAGACAATCATCCACTTGAATCTAAACTTTTCAATGGTATTTACAATGAGAAAAGTAAAACAAATGAACTAATGTTAATCTAGAGAGAAGTAGTGCTTCAACATTTTACCATTGACTGGTCCACCTAGTAGAACTGTTCCATCTAACTCCTTTAAGAAAAATGCATTGTTACCTCTGTAACCATAAATGATGTATGGGCCTTTTTAACACTGGAAAATTGTACAAGCAAAGAGGACATTATTTAATGTCAGGAAGAAGGATTTACAGGGCTAAGAGACATTAGAGAATCTGGAAGGTATTTAAAAATCTCTAAGTTCTGAGGAAAAATCAAATTTGAGCAAGTCATAAATGCTTTTTGATGCAAAATCCTTAAGAAGAGTGCCTTTGCGCACATTTTCACCTGTAATGCGTGCAATCCTAAGAGTGGCGGAAGTCACTTTTTGGGACCACAAAAAGCACACTCCAGGATAGTGATTTCACACTTGAAACCGCCTAAGGACAGCCACCAAAGCCTCCTGAGGACATCAAGGGAGCACACAATGGAATAATCCCCCTCTCTTGGGTCACCATCCACAATGTACCAAGAGAGGGGAGGAGCATTTGAATTCTCCTATAAAAGGCCACCAAGAGATGAACAACTTGAGAGCACATTGTTATGTTGGCCAGAATTGCCCCAAGCAATAGCAGCAGTGTGTGTTCTAGAGCTGAGATAGAGGGGACTCAATTGTTGGCTACCCAACAACTTTAGTCCACCATAGTAGAGAGAGGCATACTTTGCACCAAGGAAATATTGGACGTAAATACATCATTGCATCGAGACTTAGAACCCAAGTTATAAGGGCCCCTTGGAAAGTGGGTTAAATTTTCATTCTCGGTTCCTACCAGCACTCAATAAGAGGGGCCAAAAGTGCCACCATTTGGATTATTTTAGTTGTTTGATTCTATTTAAAGATTTTTTCTTATTTGTTTTAGTTTTTAGTTTAATCTTTGTTTTTTGAATATGCATGCTATTTATTTATTTAATATGTTTATGTTCTAGCATGTTCCACTAACTTTCTTGACTCCACTTCTTTTTCTACGTGTGACCAATAACTTAAGAGGGTAAACCACACCTCTTAATTTAGTTTGATTTTGTGCATTCATGCACCAAACACACTAACATATGATTAGTGACTCCACTAATGTTTATTTCCAAGTTTTTTTGGTTGTGCCTTTTTGCAGAGACCTGTGTCTGTGTTGTGGAGTTGGGCTGAAATTGCCCCTTTTTTCTCCTTTTGTCCCTAGTTTATACCAAGTGATAGAGTGAAGCAGAAAAGCTCCAAAATATACTTTTGTAGGAATTTTTATGCTTTTCCCTCTCAGAGGTGTGCCTAGGGAACACGTTCAAAGCTTACCTATGTGCAAACATCGCGCCTGTTGCAGCCTTTCGCATGCAAAAGACATAATGAGAATTTCTCCCATATTTCTATCCTTTTGTTCTTGTAAAGTGCCTGGCATCCCATAATAAATCTACCAACACTGGTTGAGGTACCCCACAACTTACTAAAGCTCACTCTTAGCTTATTTTTGCAGACTTAGTTTTAGTTTTATTTCAAGTTGATTTTTGCAAAGTTCACAGATAGTTTAAGTAGGGGGGAAATTAACTTGCATTCCGAAAAAAATTTATGTTTTTCAAATTTAGGTACCAATGCACCTAGATAATTAGCCAAAGTAAGTGGCCCAAGTCCACGCATGCTTAGCTAGTTTATTTTTTCTAGTGTAAAAGTCATTATTTTAGTTCAATTTTTTTCGCTAAGATTTCAGGACCAGGATCGAATTGTCGACAGAAGAGAAAGTAATATCTGTTGTCGTTGCACCCTTCGGTGATCCTAGACAAGCATATGAACACTCTCTATTCAAAAATAACAATCTCCATTTAGTTGACCACATAGATTAACTAGGAAAAATAGAAAGAGGCCCATGTCCGCACATGTTTTTCTTTTGAGCAAGGAACAATACAACATAGGTTAATAGGAGATTTTGAAAAGGATCATCACATATCCACACGTTCAAAATATGCGCTTGTCCACTTTTTTCTCACACACATCCACACACTAAAAGACACCTAAAACTAACTTAACAAAACTCACTAAATTCTCTCCACAGGGGCCATAAAAGAATTTATAGTGTAAGTTATCAAGGGGGTAGACATCCAATAAGCCACCTTTATAATTATTTATCTTGAAACATAAAATTTGATTTTTTAGGGAGCTTTAAATCCACCTATCCACCCATGGAAAAAAAAACCCAAGCACGACAAAGACCCATTTCAGATGGGGTTAGGCTTAGGCATAGTGCGGGCAGGTATCAGTTGGGGCTACCTGACCATTCTAACACTCGGTACTATTAGCTAAATTATGAAGAAGCCCAAGACTCAAACACTTATGTGGGATGATGGTACTTAGTTGCCAAATTATGGGATCATTTCCCTATAGGTGATGGTGCAGGCAAGTGCTAGATCCTCTACCCTTACCTTAGTGGATTTTCTTTAGCTGAATGGGGGTGTCACCAGCTCTTATGAGATGTTGTTCCATCACTCGCAAGATATATTCTCAAGGCCCACTTACATTTGAATGTGTAGGATGAACAGGTATTCTACGATTTGAGTATCATACGAAAACAAAGAAAAACCATATTTTTTATTGACTGATCACATAGGATTAATTTAAAGGGAAAATTAATTTTATTTTTGCTCTGTTTTATGTATGCGATCATAATTTTTCTTTGATCATAATCTATATCCTCTCAAATATTTCCAAAGCTAGATATAGTCGACACTAGGACAGACCCAGTGGGACCTCATTGATCTAGATGTCTTTTGGACCTCCCCCCATTACCAGGATGGCTTCTAGGTCTTTCGCCATTTAGGTGTCAAATACAAAACGTTCCCATCATTATTGGTTTGACCTTTATTGGGGCATCCATAGTTGGGAACCCTGGTTGGTATCCCAATGCCACACCACATACCACTCCTCCACGAACCCATAGAGGGTAGAGAAGTGCTACCTATGCAGGAAGCTAGTCAAATACACAAGAGAGTATGTCACAGAAAAACCTTCTTCCTAACAAGAACTTTGTGTTTTCACAAGTTGCAATGGGTTCAAACTCGCAGTCACCCCTTTTAGCTTTGTTGAATCTACCAGATTTAACCAATCTGATGAATGACCCCATTGCACATAACCCTACATGGCCTCCCATGCCCACAAATATCCCTTTAGATATTCCAAAGTTCGAAGGAAAGCAAGCGAAAGACCCAGGTAATCATGACATGACCTTCCACCTATGGTGCTCATCAAACAATATCATTGATGACACTATTTCATTGAGACTATTTCAATGCACTCTGACAGGAGTAGCAGTGAAATGTTATGTCGATTAGCCCTCTCATTTATCACCCTCGCTACTAATTTCCTAGCATATTTCCAGTTACCCATCCACCATGACTCTGGAATGGAATTATCGACAAAATTTAGACAAACCCCTGTCGTCCATATCTCGGACCATCTCCACCAATGGCGGTGGCATCATAGTTTATGTAAACACAAAATTGATGTTCCGATACTTTTAGATATGTTCCTAAAAAATCTCATTGCAGAGATTTCAAAGGATGTGGTGCAAAAAAGGCCCATATCTGAAGAGGACTCCATTAGTAAGGCCCAACAGCTCAAGTTGATTTATATGCAGTCAGGATATATTTACAATATCCTGTCGAATGCCCCCTGCCTACAAACTTATAAAGAATTGCCAGGCCTGTCAAACTTTGTAGATGGTCTAATTGGGTCATTGACCCAAATTTACCAAGGAAGGAATAGTTAAAACCCCGGTTATACATATGATTCTACCCAGAATGTATGACAACCTGGTTTCCACAGTCATCATATGCCTCAACAAAATTTGACCAGTAGGGCACTAGCGTATCACCATGGAGGACCCTATCCTCTAGCTAAGGGGACCCAGTATGTAGATATACATACTAATATAAGAGCTCCCCCCAATAGCCAGGTGCAAACCAGGGACCGCGTTATGCTCAGTCCCCAACACAAGACCCACCTATGCAGAAAAATGCAGAGGTGAACTTTGTGCAGCCTTCCCAAAACCAACCACATCCATCATATAACCAGGAGAGATACCCTCCTAATGTGGTTAATAAAAAATGAAAAAAAAGCCCAAAGGGAATCTTGGGTAAGGGGCAACAACCAAAAATTCCTGCCACAATCTTAGGCTAGAGGCAACTCCAACCAGAATCAAAACCAGGAGCCAAGCAATGCCCAACGGCAGAGAAAAAGGCCACCTCTTCGAACAAACCACTCTTTTTCGATCTGTGGTGAGTATGGCCATTATACTCACCACTATCTCGATATCCCTGAGCTAAAAAAGCTGCAGAGTAATGAGGATAATGAGGATCTTCCCAGTAAATATCTATGATGTAGGAACCTTTACTCCATCAAGGGACAGTTAGCACTCAACAACAAAATCCAGAAGACTCCGAAAAGAATAGCCACAAAATCTACATGACTGGAAAAGAGATGTTCTTTCAAACATGGAATCACAATTAAGACACACCACCAGACACCAACACGTTAGGGGCTAGTACCGGTGCACCAACTACACCTTTAACCATTTCAAAGGTTCCTATTGAACCGTTTCCAAATATGGTAAGGGACCAAATAGGTGACCAAGAAAGTAATCTAAAGCGACCAATAATTATATCATTATGGACAATCTAGCCCGATATCCCACTGCTATGTCAGCTTTGGAAGTATTAAAATCATGCCCAAAACAACAAAAATCCTTGCTTTCTGTGTTAGGTGCTATCGACCCTGTCGATACGCGCCTAATCACTTTTGATTTAAACAAAGCCACCCCTAGGCTTCCTTCAATGGTCTCCTTTCAGATACCAGTGTCGATGCATAATATCACCATTCACCGATGTGTCACTGAAGACGGTGCATCCACGTGAATCATGTCAAAACAATTTTGGCAGAAGTTAGGGTCTCCCAAACTAAAAACCATCAGTCGTCATTCTTAGATCATATGATGGTCCTCCTTCAACCCCCGTCGGTCTCTACTAAAACGCCCTGATTTGCTTAGCTGGAAAGATGGTCCATATAGACATTGAAGTCTTGGACACTCACTTGGAATGTAATATACTCCTTGGTTGGAGTTATATGTATGCCATGACAGCCATAGCGTCCACCATCTTCTGCATTATGATGTTCCCCCATAAGGACCGCATCATTACTGTTGACCAATTGGCGCATAGAAAGAAATGAACCCTAAAAATCACCAATTTAATTCTACCCTATGTAGCTACATCCTCGAATACACTTTCACGATACCAAGAATATGGCCCAAAATAGTTCAAACCATCGTCCGTTCTAGGATCATTCCTAGGAGATCCCCCCATCATACCTGAGTCATCACCTGATGTCGCAGGGGCTCCGGTGTGCATGATGTCCTCATCAAGCATCGAAGCTAGTCAGGAAATAGACACAAGAAAAAATGACACTGATTCCTCACCCATGGCAGCCTCTCTAGCCTACGCCACTTCCCAAACCCCTTTCCTCTACCCCCTAGCTGGTTTCGTCTCCCAGCAATTTCTGGCAACAATGGTGTTACCAAAAATATCATTTGCAATACTAGTTTGGTATCTCATTCCTACTATGGGGACAGGAGCCACACACATCACTGCCACAGGGTTAAATCCCCTAAGTCCTGAGGAGGCCCCACCCATTTAAGAAACAGTTGAAAACATCCCTGCAGAGGAAATTCCCATTTTAGAATCGAAGGTTGAGGCTAACAAAACTAAGAAGAGGGGAAAGAAGTTGGAAAACCCTGCCATACAACAGGAATCACCAATTTGTGCCATTTTGTGATGTAATAGGTCACCCTACCCATATATGCCCAGAGCTGGATGAATTAAAACCACTCCTCGACTTTGAGGTAGACATCGCGACACTATGTTCTTGAAAAAAGGAACCTAACACTAAAGATAAAGGCAAAGCATTGCATAACAATCACGCATGCACTATCTGTAGAAATTATGGGCACTATTCCCATCATTTCCTAGAGATCCTATGATATAGGGATGCCTTACATGCCATCGAGCGATCCTATCAAGAGGATCCCTCCACCCAGTCTGCTAGAGATGAACCTTGTATCATCCTATACCTACAAGAGGAACGACCAACACCAGAACTACTCTCAGTCATGCCCCCTCACTTCCTCAAAGAGTGTGTAGCCCTAGAACTCATCCACAGATGGTATCCTATAGAGTGGGTTTACTATGTTGGATTGTGGGCAACACAATTCACATGTCCTTTATGCGCCAACAATCACCTTTTGGAAAATTGTCACTATATCCCCTAATTTTGGTTAGCGCTCACTAGTTTGTGCTCAGCTATAATCTGCCTCTCCTAAGAGGATGACATGGACTTGAAATCAATGAGGAAATTGACAACCCAAGAAGATGTGATGAGCAGATCCATCCTATTTTTGTCAGCTAAAAAGAAACCAATCAGGGAACCCCTAGCTTCCCCCAACCACTCTCTACAAATAAGACCAACATGCACGTATTGAAAAATGCCCAATCATGTCATCGTCATTTTCCTTGCTTTAGTAGCGTTACGACGCTAGTACCCTTCTAGACTAAAATCTTAGCATGACAGGACCCCCATATCTAGGCTATTTTTCCCAGTATGCCAAGAAAATCATTGTGGACAATGATATACTTATATCCCATGAGTTTGTCCCCTCATCAATATGATTCATACAATAGAGAAGAAACGAGAAGATGAAATCAAGTGATTTAGAAAGTACATCACCCCTAGGCTAGTGACCCCACACCCACATGGGTGTGATGGGAAAACTAGGATGACAGACCAACCAAGCATGACCTAGGCCAAACCTAGGATAACATGAAGACTATGTGACCTGAATTACCATCGGGTCAATCAGTTCAAAGAACTGAAACCCCTCCATAGCAATTTTCGCACAGTCTCTTCTCTACCACATAAACTTATCTCTAAATAAGAGAAGATTACATGTACCTATTTCCAGGTTTGTTCACACTTTCACCATATGATTAAATGTGTGGATATCCCCAAGCTAAGAGTGGAAAGAGCAGCATTAGCTCTACACTCCCCCAAAGAGTTTTTTGAGATTGCAACAAGATGATGAGCTTAGTGGAAAGAAGTTGCCTTCACTAAGTGGGCCCGCAGGCTATTTTTGGTGAAAAGTCTATTTTTAGACATGTCGATCATATTCTATAAGTTGCAGGATGCTACTTGTGTATGGTTGGTCAAGTTGGAAAAATAGATGGACTTCTATTTTTAGACATATTGGGCGGAATCTATTTTTAGATTGCCAGTATAAAAATAGATATGTCGAATATTATTAGCTCTTAATAATATTTGGACTCTAAACATTATCTTATTATTTTGGAGCACTTTAGTTAAGTGCATAGATGTGGCACAGGAGCTAACAGAAGGAATCATGCTATTCCTAAAGGTTAAGTGGAGATATTGCATGAAGACTTCAGTTAGAACTCATGTGAGAGAGTTTGGTGGAGTTGATTGAGGAAGTTAATGGAGTTGTTTTTAGTTTAACTTAGTTAAACATAGTTGAGCTAGTTGTATCTAGTCTAACTAATTGATACACTAGTGAGAGTGGTGTGAATTAATTATTAATTATTCACTAATTATAAAATCATTAATCAACTAAAGAATACATCAGTTAACTCCAGTGCATGGACAATTTCAGTGGAGACCAGTGAAGAGGTAGGTGAAAGAGCAGTGTGACTATCAGTTGTGACTATACTGGTGCATGAGTTTGCACCACACATTGATGGAGATGAAAATGAGTATTGCGTATTACAAGACAGATGGTTCAAAGTTAATTATGAGCCATTCTTCAGCAGGAATTGCGCAGGAGAGGCAGGCTATCAGGTGGCAGAGATTGGAGCTTGTGATTTGCTAGATCGGGCTTGATTAGTGTGTAGAAATTGGAGATTGTACTGAGAGCTTGTGAGGAGCTTTGTATAATGATTGTTACATGATCTCTATGAAATATAATATACATATAGTTTGGGGTTTTTAGCTTTAAGATTTCCCATAAAGTACTGTGTTTATATGTGTGATTGTTTATGGTTTTAATGTGCGCATGGGATTGTTTTTATTTCCGCAATTAATGATCAATGGTAGAAGAGATTATGTATTGTGAATGAAGTTAAAATAGTGTGTGATCAAGAGAATCTTGGTGAATAACATATCATTTATCAAATTTATACATGGTGTCAGAGCGATATTGATCATTAGAGCAATTGCAAAACATTGAAGCGGTTGAGTTTTGTGCTGGTGGAATTCGAATTTGCAGCAGTGTTTTCTTGGTGTCGAAGTTGAGATTTCTTTCAACGGATTGCGATTGGAGTATTCCCTTGAGGGAAGCTCGAATTATATTGCATGGAAGGACAAGATGGAGGCAGTGCTAGATGACAATGGGTTGAAGGAGTTCATAGATGCAGAAATTCCAAAACTTGCTTCTAGCGATGCTGCCGTACTTGACGCATGGAAAAAGAAGACAAAAAAGTGTCGAAGGATTCTATTGGAAGGTGTGAAGGATCACATAGTGTCCAGAATTCATGGTAAAGCTTATCCATTCTTGATTTTAAAAGCTTTTATAGATTTATTCCAAAGCAAGAGCGACCAGAGGAAGTTGGCGCTCAAGGATAAACTTAGGAACATAAAAATGGAGAAAGGTGACAGTATGCCCAAGTACCTCACAAATTTCATCCAATGCAGGGATGAGCTGGGAAGTTTGGGGGTTACTGTTGATGACAAGGACTTGGTGAGCTTGGCTCTCCTTGGGCTTCTGAAGAGTTGGCATTCCTATCAGGACTCTGTCAATGGTCGGGAGAAATTGCCAGGATGGGAGCAACTTTGGTCGGATCTTGTGCAAGAGGAGATAAGGCGGAGTACCAGGGATGAATCTTCATCAAAGAACTCAGATGAAGAAAATTTCTTTGGATACCTAAGCAAGGAAAGGGAAGAGCAAGAAGAATTCTTCTCAATCCAGTGTGAAAGGCAAGAAGCAGGACATGTCCAAGGTGAAGTGCTTTCACTGTCACCAACATAGACATTACGCCACTGATTGTCCACAGAAGAAGAAAAATAAGCAGGTTGCTGGATCTACATTTGGAAAGGCCTTAGCCTTGCAGTTTGAGCTGAATTTTTCGATGATCACATGCTTGGTCTCAAGTATGATGGGTTCAGTGTGGTTTCTTGACAGTGATGTGTATTTTCATATGACCGAAGACAAAGATTTGTTTACTGATCTAGATGAGAAAGATCTTGGAGTGCACATCGAAATGTGTGATGATGGTAGATACAGTGCGACTGGTATCAGTACCATTTCCTTTGAGAGGGATTCTGGTAAACCCTTCGTATTTAAGGAATTGATGCATGTTCCAGGATTGAAGAAGAATCTTATCTCTGTGGCCATGTTAGAAGACAATGAATATGATGTTGTCTTTAGCGAGGGAAAGGATTTCCTGTGCAGTAAGGCAACTGGTGAAACCCGGAGGATAGGGGTTCGAGTTAAGAACCTTTATTAGTTGTAGGTAGATGGCTGCATAGCAATGGCAGGCAAGGAAGAAGGAGTGGTGAGCTGGGATGATGGCGAGCTGTGGCATAGTAGATTGGGCCACCTTCACCATGGAGCTTTGAAAATTTTACAGCAGATTTCTACCGGGCTTCCCAAAGGTGCACTTGCGCAGTCAGATCAGTGCAAGTGATGTACTTTGGGAAAATTTGTGAAAGCCACCTTTCATGAGAAGGATAGTCACGCCACGATGATCCTTGAGATAATTCACACAAACGTGTGTGGGTCTTTCTCAGTAGCTTCGACAGCAAAGAACATGTACCATGTGATATTTGTTGATGATTTTTCTCGGAAGTGTTGGATCTTATTCATGCAGAATAAGAGCGAGACATACTCAAAGTTCTGTGAGTTCAAGGCACTGGTTGAGAAAGAATCAGGGAAGCAGGTGAAGGCTCTTAGGAGCGACAATGGTGGTGAATTCATCTCTGGCGAGTTGAAGGACTTTTGCAGCGCAGAAGGAATTCGAAGAGAGCTCATAGCACCTCACAACCCAGAGCAGAATGGGGGTTGTTGAGTGAAAAAACAGAACAATTGTGGATGTTGCCCATGAGCGATGTTGCATGATCGGGGCCTTCCCATACACTTGTGGGGTGAGGGCATGGAGATACGTAGTCTGTGTGCAAAAACCATTTTCATCATGAATGCTTGGCATGAAGTACATAGAGAGCGTTTGTAGTATGAACTGATATTTCCCATTTTGAGATTTTTGGTTCACCTGTTTACATTCATCGCGTGAGATGCCGGGAAAAGTTGGAGCCAGGCGCATGGGATTGAGATATTTGTGGGAAGTACCAACTGATATTGCCCAAAAACTATGGTGTGTATTTGCTATCTGATCTGTGAACATTGTGCGACGGGATATCAAATTTCAGGAGGAGAGAGCCATGAAGTGTTCGCTTGAGAGGGAGCCACACTTGCATGCAGATGAGGAGCTATTAGTTCCTAAGGATGAGTCTCAGGATGTGGATCAGCCACAAGATGAGGTTCATGGAGTGGAAGAGACCTCTCAAGTAGCGCCAACCATCAGAGGGTGGAAGAGCACTACAGAAGCTGAGCGACTGGCTCAAGATGCAGAGAAGGTTGTAGGAGCACCTAAATCATAGCATAGATAGAGACAGTCACCTTACCAGTATACTGGATACATGGCTCTGATGAGCAAGTGTATCGTGATAGAACCATCCTCTTTCGAGGAAGCTGTGGAGGATCCTGCATGGGTAGATGCCATGGTGGAAGAGTATGATTCGATTGTCAGAAATAGTGCATGGGAGATTGTCCCAAGGCCGGAAGGGAAATCAGTGGTGGGTTCGAGATGGATCTACAAAGTGAAGCAGGCAGCTGACGGGAGTGTGGAGAAGTACAAGGCAAGATTTTTTGAAAGGAGCTTCTCATATTAAGAAAGAGATGGAACTGTGAGAAACCTTTGCACCTGTCGCAAGGTACTCTTCCATACAGACGATTCTTGCTCTCTCAGCATAGATGGGGTGGCACATTCATCAGATGGATGTGAAGATTGCATTCCTTAATGGAGTGATTGAGGAGGAGGTGTACATAGAGCAGCCTAAAGGTTTCGAGATCTTCAGCAATGAGTCGCATGTGTGCAGGCTCAAGAGAGCATTGTATGGGTTGAAAAAAGCACCTCATGCTTGGTACACACAAATAGACAATTATTTCACTGGACTTGGATTCTCCAAGAGTGAGGCGGATCCGAACCTATACCAAATTGTGGTGGAGGGTAAGTTGTTGATCATTGTACTTTATGTAGATGATTTTATTTTGACGGGTGATGAATTGTTGATAGACTCATGCAAGGCTGATCTTGCAAAGGAGTTTGAGATGAAGGACTTGGGCCTCCTTCATTATTTCCTAGGATTGGAAATTTGGCAACGTAGTGATGGACTGTTTGTTTCTCAAGGCATGTATGCCCGGGAGATACTGGAGAAGTTCAACATGCATGGCTACAAGCCTGTTGATACTCCTCTTCCTGGTGATTGGAAGAAGGAGGATGCTACATTGGTCGATGTAGTGGATGCCACTATTTATCGACAGTTGGTGGGGTCGCTTATGTATCTGGTCAATACACGACCCGAAATATGATATGCTGTTAACTAGCTTTCACAAGCTATGGTTAAGCCTACCAAGCTCTTTTGGAAGGCAGGCAAGCATGTATTGAGATATCTCAAAGGCACATCGGGATATGGATTATGGTACATACAGTCGAATGAGGTGAAGTTGTGTGGCTTCACGGATGCAGATTGTGCAGGGGGCCCAACGGACAAAAAGAGCACATCTGGAGGGATTTTCAGTATCGGTTCGACATTAGTTTCTTGCTACATCAGGAAGAACATATCCGTGGCACTCAGTTCAGCAAAGGTCGAGTATATGGCGGTGATTTTGGCTGCATGCGAGGCTATATCGATGAGGAAAATCCTGGTCGGGTTGTTTGGTTCACACTTCGATCCTACTGTGATATATTGTGATAATCAGAGTTTCATCAAACTCTGGGTTAATCCAGTATTTCATGATAGATCTAAACACATTGAAATATGGTATCATCATATCAGAGATTGTGTGCAGGAGAAGATCATGTTACTCTCATATATTCCCACGGAGGATTAGGATGTTGATACCTTGACGAAGGCACTCACCAGGAGCAAATTCGAATACCACAGAGGCAGGATAGGGGTGGCAGATAATCCTTATCTTGTTGAGAGGGATTGTTGAGATTGCAACAATATGATGAGCTTAGTGGAAAGAATTCGCCTTCACTAAGTGGGCCCGCAGGCTATTTTTGGTGCAAAGTCTATTTTTAGACTATGTCTATTTTTAGACATGTCGATCATATTCTATGAGTTGCAGGATGCTATTTGTGGATGGTTGGTCAAGTTGGAAAAATATGTGGACTTCTATTTTTAGACATATTGGGCGGAATCTATTTTTATATTTCTAGTCTAAAAATAGATATGTTGAATATTATTAGCTCTTAATAATATTTAGACTCTAAACCTTATCTTATTCTCTTGGAGCACTTCAGTTAAGTGCACATATGTGAGAGCTGACGGAAAATTATGCTATTCTAAGGTTGCAGTGGAACTGTTCAATGGATACTTTAGTTAGAACTCATGTGACAGAGTTTGGTGGAGTTGATTGAGGAAGTTAATGGAGTTGTGTTCAGTTTAACTAATCTAAACATGGTTGAGCTAGTTGTATCTAGTCTAACTGATTGATACACTAGTGAGAGTGGTGTGAATTAATTATTAATTAATTCACTAATTATAAACTCATTAATCAACTAAAAAATACATCAGTTAACTTCAGTGCATGGATAGTTTCAGTGGAGACCAGTGAAGAGGTAGGTGAAAGAGCAGTGTGACTATCAGTTGTGACTATACTGGTGCATGAGTTTGCACCACACATTGATGGAGATGCCAATGAGGATTGTGTAGTACAAGTTAGGTCATTTGAAGTTAATTATGAGCCATTCTTTAGCAAGGATTGTGCAGGAGAGGCAGGCTATCAGGTGGAAGAGATTGGAGCATGTGATTTGCTAGATCGGGCTTGATTAGTGTGTAGCAATTGGAGATTGTACTGCGAGCTTGTGAGGAGCTTTGTATAATTATTTTTACGTGATATCTATGAAATATAATATACAGATAGTTTGGGGTTTTCAACTTTAATCTTTCCCATAAAATATTATGCTCATATGTGTGATTGGTTATGGTTTTAATGTGCACATGCAATTGTTTTTATTTCCGCAATTAATGATCAATGGTAGAAGAGATTATGTATCATGCATGAAGTTAAAATAGTGTGTGATTAGGAGAATATCGGTGAATAACATATCAGTTATCAAATTTCTACATATTTAGACACACCCTAGCCAACAACATGGAAGTGGAAGCATAAAACCACCTCTTCTACAACATATCCTTTCCAAGCTTCCATATCAGGGATGACAAGTAGTGTCGATTCCCATATAATCTATTCAGTTGGAACAATGGTACCATGCACCATTTTCAGTGGCCAAAACCATGAACCAGAGGCATTCCTACTAATGGAAGCATTCAGGCACCTCTGCAGTAGGCACAATTTCCACGCACAGGAAATTGACCATCCTAGCGGGGAATCAAACCTTGCACTTACTCAAACTCCCATCATGGAGATTCTTCCCCCACTGAAAACCGAAAACATGATACACCACATAAGATTTATATCATTTCACATCAGAAGTAGGATTTTAGCTGCCCCCACATTCTAGGATTTCCACCTTATTCCTGTCGCAAAAGTTTTAGGTACATTGCACTTTCGCATTGATTTTTGCAAGATCCTGCATTCATATGTCGCTATCGAACTCCTTGATAATATCTAGCCTCTAGAACAATGCCTAGTAAAACAAGAGCTCATTGAAAAAAGCCGACAACAGTTGCTGCAACACAACGAGGCCCATAAGAAAAGGTTAAAATAATCATTCGACCACCACATGAATCCTCGCTCATTTACCAAGGGAGAACTAGTCCTCCGCTATGATGTCGCAAAAGACATCCTAAGAATAGGAAATTTCAAAACCTTGTGGAAAGGACCCTACATCATAAAACATTTCCTCCGCCAAGGGGCATACATCTCAAAAAAACCGGACAAGGAAGGTATCAGAAACCTTGTCAATAGCCTTTACCTCAAGGAGTTCTACCCATAAAGGCCAAGATAGCCTTGCCCTAGAGTGAACATACACAAACCCAACCACTTCAAATTTTTTGACCAAAATACTTATTACAAAATGAACTCAAAGTGTCATCATGGATTACCAACCTGAACCTTACTTTGGATTTGCTGATGGAGCATCGATATGGTCTCAAATTTTAGCAGTAGCTTCCTAGGTCATCAATCACCCCGACCAATCACCATTCTACACAAACCGTGTGTGCATCGGTTCAACAACAAAGAATCACGTAGAATATGACACCGTCATCGAACTTATTTACGACACCCAATATCAGAGCATATGCCATATGCCTATCTACCTCGATTCCCAGTTAGTGGAGTCACAGTTAAACCAAACATTTGAGACAAGAGATTTACATCTATTTATAAAATATTTGCGTGCAAAAAGATTAAGAAGATAACTTGACTGCATCACATTTATACATGTACCAAGGAGTCAAAACCAAACAGATGATCACATAGCTAACAATATTCTAAATTGGAATGCTTCTCAAATAAACCATCATACATAAAAACCCAAAAACATAGATATCCATCAGTATAATATCATCCATAAACTGAAACAGGTGACACAACATGTAGAGCCACCTAAAATATCTCTCATATATATATATATATATATATATCATGGTGTATATGTCTGAGTACAAAAAATAGTGTCGTTGACCCATCGGCTAGCCCAAATATACAAAACAAGTCATAAAAAATAGGGGAAGCATCTTCATAATGGGTGCTTTCCCCGTGTACAAGTAAAATCTAGGGAAGCACTCCCCCAGGCGAGGCACCTGGACCCAAAACTACTCCCGGTACCACTACTAGATCTGTCGTCAAAACTGAGACTGCCACCCGACGTAAAATAAACGGATAGTCCCTCTCCTAGGCCATCACCATCTCCAGCCAGAGCTCCTCGAGGTTATCCAAAAAAACTCGAGAAGGCATCACCTGGGTCAAGTGGTCCACTCAACCCCAGGCATCCTCTAGAACTAACACCTGAGTATTCAGCTCAGCATTGCGAGCCTCCACCACATCAGCACTTACCGCCTCTGCATCGACACGAGCTCGCTCAGTCATAACCTCAGTAGCATTTGAGCTATTGACCTCTCTCGAAGGGCCAGCACCACCACTAGGTCCTCCAACATCATCTCCTCTCAGCTCTCCACGACCACCCCAAGGTCTCTGAAGAGGACCGTGTGCGATTAATCGAGCCACGGGGCGACCTACCTCGTCAAAATATACAAGAGTAACCGAAACTATGTCTGTGTCACCGTCAAAACACATAAGCACATATATACTCAAATAAATGCAGAAAACATAAAAAAATACCTACTGGCCCCCAAGCATAACCAGGAGGGAGACCCATCTCTGGTTCCCCCCGGAAGTCCATCCTTACATATCGGAATGACATAAACATCTGGGGGTTGACCTCAAACCAAGCCTCTGTCATGGCGTTCTAGTAATGCCCCACCATGACCCCACCCCCTCGAGGCATCACAAGAGCCCACCTCCTCATGCGAGGCTCCCGTGCCCCCCCAAGAGGCGCCGCCACCACTAGTCTCAACAACACTACTCTCTCATACATAATGTTACATAGAATATTGGCATACACAAACAAATTTGATCCATTATGGGCCTTGTTAAGTTGTGTCACCATCTCGTCATAGCAGAAGCGAGAAAAATCAAAGAACTGCCTGGACCTCAGCTGACGCAAGAGTCCAACCTGTAGGCCTGATTCCTGATGAGGAGCCAATGACCCTGTGAGTAAGAAAGTGGTTTCCAGAGCACACCGCTCGGCCAAGTCTGTCACCGAGGAAATGCTGAAATACCCCTCCATAATGGGCACCCTGTCACCATGACGTGCCTGAAACCTCTCTAAATCCACCCTCCCAAAAGGGAGTGGATACCGCAATGCCTCACCATGAGGAAATAGCCTGGTCACAAAGTATACATCAATCTCAGTACGGATGGCAAGGTTAGTCCCATGCAACACAAACATGTTGCGCCTCATGTACCAATGTTGGATCAAGTAATGTAGCAGTCGGTCCTAAGACTGAAGAAGCTCATTCTCCACAAACTTTAGGAGCCCCCATTTCGCTAATTGTCAGCATTCCTGACCATCGACGGCTAATGTAATATGGATCTCAAGCCAATATTTTTCCATCCACAACAACCTGTCATCCAAACAGGAACCCATCAGTATTAGAAAAAATATCAAAAAATAGGTAAAAACAAAAAAAAAATTCCTCGGCCTTTTTGCGCGCCTATCCCTCAGACATGCGCGCTCAAGGTACACCTGTATTTATCACAGGCATGCTTAAGGTGGGCACAAAAATGGTAACATGGTACTTAAAGTGCGCAATACCCCAGAAAATGCTCACAGAGGGTGCGCCCTTGCCATGATCGCCCATGCAATCTAGGGCAAAATTTACTCAAAATCCATACAAACCAAGTTTGTAAGGACCCCGGCACTGTAACACTAAAAATATTGAAGTGCAGGATGTCATGGAGGTTACCTGGACATGATATCACTAATCCCTAGTGCTCAACTTGACCACAATGGAAAGAAATAATCCATAGAAGTCTCTGACCTCTCAAAAAATCAACAAGTACAAATGAATTGAATTAGGGCTATATATCACCCTTTTTAAAAAAATTGGAGGACAATAATGAGAGATCAAAAGGTTCATTCTCCAAACTGAAAGCAACAGTTTGATCAGCACTCCATAACAAACAAAGGCGATGCCACACATTCGCACTCCCAAAAAAATAAATTTTCAGTGCCGGCAGGTATGCCCTCTCTCATCTCCTTTTTTAAAGCTCATGAATTTCAATAATAGTTGATAAAGAAGATGGTTTCACTTGAGATAATTTTTTTTGTAGGAAAGCTCGCAAACCATCCACAACTCCATCCACTAAATTTTCTAGAGCAAGTATCATTCTACCCCCAGCATGATAGAGTCCCAAGAAACTCTACATATCCTGAACACCCTTGGTCAGAGTATCACACCGTCACACAAAGGCCTCCATGACATTCATAACCAATTTATATCCACCCTAGAAGTCCTATTGACTCCAGGGATTTCCCCATCAAAAATAATTATGAATGCTTCCATGCTGCTGATTATACCCTGACCTTGGGCCATTGAATCCCCATAATCATTTTTCAATCACCCCTCGCCACCATGCCTATGTTAAACCCATCACATCCAAGATCCTGATCGTTCATATCAGCGACCCCTCATTTGGTTGAGGCTTCCTTTCTGTCGACTTCAACACCTATTTTCCAAAAAGGAACTGGTACCTTGGAACACCCCTCTCCACAAAAGGGGCATCCTCGGGTGGCACTGTGGGAGACATCATTTCCCACATATTTCATTGATCCTCATGAAATTCGACTACAACACAAGATTTAATGTCAAGATAGTATCGTACCTTACAACCATTTCACTTCTATCAAATTCGTCGAAGACCCATGCCTTCATAAGCATCTCATTGAACAATTCTTACACGGGAAAGTCCCAGCCATCACCTATGTGTAAAATTTGTAGTTATATGCCATACCAAGTTTATGCATATGGGTACCACATTCGACATATTGTCAAAGAAAAAAACAACCCTGAGGGCATCAACAGTCATCATCATCAACCACAAGATCACTACCATATTAGTGACATAGAAAAAACATGTATTTGTCAAATAGATTTTTTTAAATAGCCACAACATTACGAGAATGGGACATGCCTTCCTTATAGAAAATTTGTATATATTGTATTATATTTTCTTACAGGGGTCCCACAAGACATGGTCATTCTTCGAGCCGGTGCAGGGTGCCTCCAATTCCATGCTACACACAGGTCTCTCTCTCTCTCTACGCACAATATATAGAAAATAAAAAATAATGTATTTCGACTATATAGTTATTCCTAGACCTCACACATTAGGGGGCAACTGTTTACACTGGAAAATCGTACAAGCAAAGACCACATTATTTAATGTTAGGAAGAAGGATTTACAGGGCTGAGAGACATCAGAGAATCTATAAAGTATTTAAAAATCTCTAAGGTTTGAGGAAAAATAAAATTTGAGCAAGTCACAAATGCTTTTGTGCACAAAATCGTTCGAGTAGAGTGCCTTTGTGCGCCTTCTAACCTGAAATGTGTGCAATCCTGGGAGTGGCGAAAGTCAATTTTCAAGACCACAAAAAGCACACTCTAGGGCTGTGATTTCACACTTGAAGCCGCCTAAGGACAACCACCAAAGTCTCCTTAGGACATCAAGGGAGAACACAATGGAATAAATGTGGCACACAATGGAATCATCGCCCTCTGTTGGGTCACCATCCACAATGTACTAAGAGAGGGAAGGAGGATTTGAATTCTCATATAAAATTCCAACAAGAGATGAACAACTTGAGAGCACATTATTATGCTAGCTAGAATTTCCCCAAGAAATATTAGTAGTGTGTGATCCGGAGCTGAGATAGAGGGGACTCAATTTTCAGCCACCCAACAACTTCAGTCCACCATAGTAGAGAGAGGGAGAATTTGCACCAAGGCAAGCTTGGAAGTAAATACATCCTTGCATCGGGATTTAGAACCTAAGTTCTAAGGGTCCCTTGGCAAGTGGGTTAAATTTTCATCCTCATTTCCTATCATCACTCAATAAGAGGAGCCAAAAGCGCCACCGTTTGGATTATCACAATTGTTTGACTCTATTTAGAGATTTTTTCTTATTTGTTTTAGTTTTTAGTTTAATTTTTATGTTTTTAATATGCATGTTATCTCTCCATCTAGTATGTTTATGTTCTAGTATGTTCCACTAACTTTCTTTAATCCACTTCTTTTTCTGCCTATGACCAATAAATTAACAGGGTAAACGGAACCCCTTAATTTGGTGTGATTTCATACATGCGTACACCAAACACACTAACATGTGCCTTTCCATAGAAAATCCAATTTACCATGTTTACCTTTTTCTTCTCTTTTGGAATGTCATTTGAGTATTTTTTTCACCTATGTAAAAATAATCTGCTTTAGTTTTCTTATCAAATATATTTTTGATTTTAACTTAGATCACTTGTGATTTGATATAAACTTCTTTCCTGGTTTTCTGCAAATGAATTGTTTGGTTTATCCTCCTTTGGATGTCATTTGGTTCTACTTTCAGCTCTTGAGTCATATTCATCACTAGCACTGCCAATGAGGATGTAAAAACAACATCCATCCCATATACCAATTGATATGGAGATGTACCAACAAACTTTTTGGTAGTTATTTTGTCTGCCCATAAGGCATTAACCAACTTCTTATTCCAGTTCTTCTTGTTATCCTCTAGAAGTTCCTTGATGATATTGACTAGGATTTTGTTGGAGGATTTTTCCAATCCATTACCTTGAGGGTGATAGGCAGTGGAATGCCCAAGGTTGATGTGGTATTAATTACAAAATTCTACCATTTTCTTGGATTTGAAGGCAACATCATTATCAATAATGAGCTTTTGTGGGCATCCAAATCTAGAAAGAATGTTGTTTTCAAGGAATGAGATAATGATAGAGTCAGTGGCTTGTCTAGAAGATGGCTTCTATCCACTTGGTAAAATAATTAGTGGTTGTCAATATCCATTTATGCTGGGTTGAGGAGACTGGGTAAATTTCACCAATGAAGTCTAAACCCCGTTGTTGAAATGACATTTCTACAGAGATTGTGTAATATTCCTAAAATTACCATGCAGCTAATAGGAATATTAAATTTCAATCTTTGCACCTAATAGATGAATAAATGGGGAAAAAGACCCCTACTTATCTTGTATTAGCATAAAAACCCTCTCAGTGTGAAAAGTGGACATTCTAGTGGCTGGATTTTTCACTTTCCATGTATGAACAGGAAGAGAATCATGTTGATTCAATCAAGTTGACGAAGCCAATAGTGCAATATGGAGGAGTAGCCTTGATAGAGCTATAATGCAGTTTTGGAGGGAAAGTGACCATGTGGTGTTGGAAAACCTAATGGGTGGGACCCAAGGTGAGGAGGCTCACAAAATTTATAAGGAGGAATATAGCTTATGGATTATTGGTTTTGGTCTACTTAAACTATTGAGCATTCTTTAGCTATTGAGTTGGGTATGCAGAGTTGTTTAGCAAAAGGCATTCCTGCTTAGGGATTCCTTATCCTTATTTGAGAGGACTCTTGGAGGAGCATTGTTCTTCATTTTCCCACATCTAGGATTGAGGCCAAGCATCCTCCTTCAACTACAACATTATTCCTGTAGCAGGGAATGTTGTGTTGCAGGGTGTTGCAGTGGGAGACTTACAACACGAACTCGTGAGCTTATCTTTCAGAGGAGGGAGCTCCCCTTTCTTTGCAAGATATGTATACAAGATTTCAGAGCATATTGTACATATTGGCATGTGGCCAAATTATTCTGCATCATCTACTACATAGTCATTGACATAAGATGCGTATTTTTCCCAATGTTGCAGTAGCAGGGTCAAGACCCTTCATCCTAAGCTAGTTTCTTGGAGGAAGGGCCAACCCTTCTCCCGAAAGGCTTGTATATCACTCTTCTTCTGTTATTTGTATATTTCAGCCATATTTATACATATTTGTATTCTAACTACGTTTTCCAGATCTAGATCCGCATATCTTCTCTTTTATACATTGTACTTTCTTCAAACCCTTGTCGGGTTATTCTTATTGTGTATAAAGAGGAAGGAAGCTCCATTTTCTCAACCATTGGTTTCTTGTATACTCAAAATATGTTATTTATCATTATTTCCTACATAAACCCTTAATAAAATAATTATTTACATTTTTCATTCCTTTCTACATGAGTTAAGGTATGTGGTTTGGGCTTATTTGAGTCATATTGGCTTTGGGAGATCTGTTTATGTTGGCTAGAGGGATTTGTTTCTACTCCAATTCTGGATGTGAGTTGTATATGGTATATTATAAGGGATCTAAGTCCCATTTCCCACATATATAGCGTTATTTTCTGAAGATAGGCGTTTTATGCCCTATATTGATGCATTTCCCCACTTTGGAAGGAGTGTATAGGCCATAATCTTGCTACTGATCATTCATTTGCTGGTGATATGTTCCTTTAAATCTTATGAGCTGATTTACACCACTATGTGCTTGGTTCTCTGAAGCTCCAACTTAAGAATATCTTAATATATTCTTATTGTTGTAGATTTTCCCTATTTTGGGATATTATAGATTGGTTTAAGGGGTAATTGTAAGAGTTTATTCTTCTCTTCAAATATCTGAAATTTGTGACAGAAAGTCACATATTTTCTAACATCTGCAAAAAGAGTGGGCCACTAAAAACCTACCCTCAAGATTTTATTAGCAGTTGTTTTCTAGTAGAAGTATCCTCCAAAGACTCCTGCATGAAATTCCCTGCGTTACTTTATCAACTTCATCTTTTAATAAACAGTTTAATATAATTCCACCATGATATTTCCAAAATAATGAATTATCTATGATACAATAATTCATTGCTTTCATTTTCAAGAATCTACCTTTAGTTCTAGATAAACCAGGAGGAGCTTGTAGATTGAGTAAAACAAATATAATGTCTGCATACCATGGTGAATCTATGAAAGCTTCACTGATCTGTGGAGATTCCATCTCATCTTGATCATCTAATTGAGAAATGAAATTTATATCTAAGGCCTGACAGTTCGATTCAGCCATGAGTTTGGAAAAACCTTCGCCTTTAATCAAATTTCTAGGCTTTATTTCAATGTCATATTCCAATATAGTGGCAATCTATTTTCCTCTTTTTCCATCAGGCCCACTTTGAGTTAGAATGTTCTTTACAACCGAATTTGGAACATATGAAATTATGTGGGAGTATAATATGTACACTCTGAAATATTTAATAGCTTTCACTAAATCAAGTGCTTTTTTTTCCATTATATTGTACATTACTGTTGCATCTCTCAAGGATTTACTGAAAAAAACAATGGGTTGTTCATAACCCTGATCATTATTTTGCAACATGACTATTACAATGGTGTGTCCTGGAGAAAAAGAGAAAATTATAAAATCATTTTTAAACTTAGGACTTATGAGGACAAGTGTTTTAATGAGAACTTCTATGATTGCTTCAAAATTCTGTTTAGCCTCTACTTTCCACTTAAGTGTTGAATCATTTTTTAACATGTTATTCAATTCTCTGATTAGTTCTGCTAAACCAAAAATGAACCTTCTAAGAATATTTATTTTACCTAAGAATGCATGCAATTCTTTGATGTTTCTAGGATGACTGATGTTTAAAATTGCTTCTATTTTAGCTAGACCATTTCTAACACCTTCCTTTGAAATTATGTCTCCCAAGATTTTACCCTCTTCTAATCCAAAAAGTGTCTTTTTAGGATTCAAGGAAATGCAAAATTTTATACATTTTATAAAAACTCTTCTCAAATGATGTAGATGTTCATTATCTGTTTTGGGAAATATTGTGATATCATCTAGATAAATGACTAAAAAGTCATGAATTTATTTGGCAAAATCTATATCCATAGCTCTTTGGAATGTATCTCCTACATTCATCAATCCAAAGGGCATTTTCAAGTACATGAAAGTTCCCCAAGGAGTGGTAAATGCAATCTTCACTTGATCTTCAGGTTGGACTAGGATTTGGTTGTATCCAGAAAATCCATCAAGTAATGATATCCTGGATGATCCTACTACCCTATGTATAATATGGTCCATTTTTGGAAGAGGATAGTTATCTTTCAGTGACACTTTGTTTAGATTCTGGAAATCAACACAGAGTCTAATTTCCCCTGTTTTCTTTCTAGTGGGAAATAAATTTGAGACCTAATCAGAATATCTAATAGGTGCTATGGTTTGTGACTCATACATCCTTTTTACTTATTTTCCAATCAATGGCATAAGAGAAAGGTTAATTCTCCTAATATTTTGTTTAAATGGTTTCTGGTTTTCTTTGATGGGTATTTTACATTGAATAATGCTTGTATCATAAGACTTGAGGTCTTCATAACTCCAGGAAAATTTATCTTGAAATTCTTTGAACAAACTAATGTATTTCAACTTCTCAGTTGGAGGTAATGCTTTGTATAATTTGAGAATATTGGGTTTTTCTTATGTTCCTAGTTACATTATTATATGTCTGACCTCAGGGGCTCCATTTTGGGTTTTATGGCTACATCATTTGAGTCAAAAAGATATTATAATGGGGCTAATCCATTAGGAAAATTATTATTTTTAAGGTTTAAAATATTTTATTCATCATTTTTTATTTCCTCTATTTCTATTTTTTCTAAATTATCTATTTCTACTTTAGTGAATTTAGTGGGTTCTATATTATCTGTATCACTTATATCTATCTCACTATTTATGGTGTAGTCTAATGTAAAATCAATATCTATATTACAGTTTTAGAACTCTCCCTTAGAATTCATGAAATTATAGATTTGTGAATCTTGTGAAAATATCTACCAATATTTCAAATTATGTAATATTCCTTTCTAGGAAAATCAACAATATTGACACCAAAAAAGTAGTTTTCAGAAAATTACACTATAATAATAAGAAACAGAACTTGCATCCACTATTTTATGTATTATAGCCCTCAAATATAGAAGGATATTAGAAACAAATCATTATAGCTATGTTAAACAGATCTTCCAAGATCAATATAGTCTGAAAACATCCAAACCCCATGACTTCTGCAACACAGAATTTCTAAGCATATGACAACATAGTTTAATGAGGGTCTCTACTACAGAAAAATGGAAAAAAATAGATCAGATGATATATCACTCAAAGTGCTGAGAAAATCGAGATCTAATCTCTTTTACACAATCTTAAGATAATCGGGCAAGGGTTTCTTGAAAGCATGTGGTACGAAAAGTAGATCTACAGATCTATGACTGAAAATCACACTTTTTGAATTCATCTCTACATACATATGGTTGGAAAATACAAGAAATGGCTGAAACTACTCCTTGCTAGCTTTTTGGGAGAATGTTTGATCATTTCCCTAGGAAACTAGCTCACAATCAAGGGTTTTAACCCTTCCACTACAACACCATGAAAAATAACGCAGTTTCTCCAAGGGACTACACTGTAGTTGTAGATGGATACTTGAACCAATGTTTGAAGGTGGAAAGGCCTAGAATTCTCCTCTCATATCCCTTCACTAATCTCTCCAAGAAAGAGTGTGGAATTCCCACATGATAATACCTTGCACTAAACAATGCAGCAAACCCAGCTAAACATCTGAAGTATGCAAGAATTCATAATAATCAATCATAAAAAATATTCTAAATTTCTCTCATGGCTTCCATCCCTTCCCTTTTATTCTTGGTGAGCCTTCTCATCCTTGGCCCCACTCATTTATGAGGTTGCTTCCTTGCAAAGACTCCTCCTCCAAAACTATGATGTTCCCACTAGCTCCAGCCTCTCCTTTTGAAAAGTTGTTAACTTGGTCAACCTTGATCTATTCCACATGCATTTCTCCCTTTCACACTCAAGATGACTTTTTTTTTCCTAGCTAAATTGATCCACATTCTCACTATAAGTGTTTTATTCCTACTAAAAAAATTTAAGGGTCTCCCTACCCCATTTTTTCTTCTAGACTGAAAAATAGAGAAACATATAATATTCCAACTAGAAATAAGCTAATTGGGAATATTACAGCCCTCCCCTCCCAAAATTTTCTTGTCCTTAAGAAACATCAAAGAAGGATGCTACAAAATCTTCTCTCCTTCCCAAGTGGCATCCTCATCAGGAAGATTCCTCCATTGAATTAGATATTATTTGATCACCTTGTTCCTTAGTTGCCTCTCCCGAGTATCCAAGAGGGCCTCTGGTTGCAAAAATATATGGCCCTCATCATCAATAGGTGAGAGATCCATATTGGCAACCACATGTTTTCCAATGTCCTTCTTGAGGCATGAGACATGAAAAATTTTATGGATCTTGCTCCCAATAGGAAGCTCCAACTCATATGCTACTTACCCAACATGACAAATCACCCTGTATGGTCCATAGAATTGAGGTTTGAGATTATCATCTCCCTTCTCCTTGACTGTAGATTTTCTATAAGGCTGAAGACGAAGATAGACAAAGTCATCTACCTCAAACTTCCTCTATATCCGACCATGGTCTGCATATATTTTCTATATGTTTTGTGTTCTAGCAATGTTGTCCTTGAGAGCCAAGAGTAGATCCTAATTCTCTTAAATCCATTCCTTTTCTCTAAGGGCTTTTCTTTCCCCAAAAATCACATCAGAAAATGAGAGTGCATCATACCCATAAAGAGCTCGAAATGGAGTCATGCCAATGGGCATATGAAAATTTGTGTTGTAACAATACTCCCCGAAATGGAGCCAACACAACCATGCTCTCTATTGGCCTGAAACATAGTTTATCAAGTAGCCTTCCAACCACTTGTTCACTATTTCAATCTGTCCATCAATTTGTGGGTGATAGCTGGTACTTTTTGTCAATTCAGTACCCACTAACCGAAAAATCTCTTGCCAAAAGCCAACCATGAAGTGGCTATCTGGATCACTGACCATGGTCTTTGGGAGACGTTGGCGTCTAAACACATCCCTGAAGAAAAGCTCAGTTACTTGTGATGTATTATATCGTGCAGAAATAGCAAATAAATGTGAATACTTTGGTAGTTGATCAACAACTACAAAGATACAATCCTTACCCTGAACTGTAGGTAGACCGGTGACGAAGTCCATGGAAATACTCTCCCATTTTCCATCCGGAATAGGGAGTGTCTGCAATAATCTTGCAGGATGGTTGTGTTCTCATTTGTTTTTTTGAAAAGCTACACACTCCTTGATGTGTTGGAGTACATCCTCCTTGAGACCCTTCCATGAGAATCTCTCCCGAATATCCCGATAAGTCTTGGTGAATCCTGGATGCCCTGCAAGTGGGGAATCATGTGGTGCTTGAAAAATCTTCTCCTTGAGCTTAGAATATCTAGTCAAGAAGACCCGATATCAGTAATATATGACCTCATCCATCACTCTATACCTATCATCAGTCACCACTCCATCTAGGATTTCACATGCAAATTTGTCTTTGGAGTATTCCACCAACAACTGAGCCTTCCAACTGCATCTATGCTCATTAAGGATAGCGTTGCTGGCCTCCTAGATAGAGAATATACCACCACATTACTATTCACTTTGACATATTTTATGTCAAATTCATATGCTTGGATCTTACTCCCCCTTCTTTTATGCCTCTCCTGAAGCTGCTTCTGCTCAATAAAGAATCAGAGACTATTATGATCAATCTTTAATCATAACTTATTCCCCACCAAACACTGTTGGAACTTGGCTAAAGCATGAATAATAGCCAAAATCTCTTTATCTTATGTGGGGTATAGTATCTCATGTGGCAACAACTTCTAGCTTTGAAAATCTATGGGGTGTCCCCCTTGCATCAATATTGTCCCAATGCCTTCCCTGGAAACATCACATTCCAACACAAAGGGTTGAGTAAAATAATGTAAGACCAAAACCGGGCAGCTACTCATCACCTCCTTGAGCTTATCAAAAGCTCTTTGTGCTATAGGTGTCAAAATAAAGGCTCCTTTCTTGGTTAGATATGTAAGTGGTTCTGCTAGTTGAGAGAAACCTTTTACAAACTTCAGCACATACATATGTTTATAAATCTCGAAACAGGATATTTGCTTAGACACCTTTCATGAACTATTACCCTATCCAATCCAATTATGTGGCCCAAGTAAAGCATCTCTATGAGCCCAAAATCACATTTGGAGAGCTTAGAATAGAACTGGTTCTCCTTAAGAATGTGTAATACTGCCTCAATATGTTGTAAATGTTCCTCCCATGTGCGGCTATAAATAAGAATGTCATCAAAGAAGACCAATACAGATTTCCTCAAGTGACCACGGAAAATGTGGTTCATGCAAGATTGGAATGTTGTCAGAGCATTAGTTAGCCCAAAAGGAATTACCAAAAACTCAAAATGCCCATAGTGACACCGGAATGCTATCTTGGGGATATATCGATCCATCGCCCTGATTTGATGATATCTCGATCTCATATCATTCTTAGATAAATATTTGGATCCTCTTAGTTCATCCATAAATTCATCAATCCTGGGAATTGTGTATATATTCTTCATGGTCTTCTTGTTCAGTGCTCTATAATCAATGCACATTCTCAATGTTCCATCTTTCTTCTTCACCAAGACCACTGAAGAGGCAAAAGGACCAGTGCTAGGCCGAATATGTCCTAAGGCCAAAAGCTCTTGAATGGCATTTTCAATCTCACCTCTATAGGCTTTGGGGTTCCTATAGGGTGTGTTAATCACTGCTTGGATTCCTTGTTTCAACTCAATAGTATGTTCAAAACCCTGGTCAGGAGGTCTTCCAGGTGGAATATCTCCAAATACTATAGAGTATCGGTACAAATAGATTGAACATCTGGATGTACTGATGAATCCTTGCTTCTAGCTTCTGAAAAGTGCAGTTCTACTACCCATTCTATGTCTCCTATGCATAAATCTACTTCCATCTTGTGGGCTGAGATAATCTGAGGTGGATAGGTGTGTATGGCTTTATTTTCTGATGTTTACCATTCCCCTTTTCTGTCCATTCCATCTCTAAAGTCTCCGAATCAGTGGAAACCTTTCCCAAGGTGATTAACCACTGGACACCCAATATAAAATTAGTGTCTGGAATATCAACCATAAATAAGTGGTCTATTAATGTGTAGGTTCCCATAGTGATGGTTAATGTTGGAACATATTTGGCACACTGCATGGTTCTAGCTCCTGGAACTAAAACTGAGAACCTGTCAAAGTATTTTATGTGAATTCCCCTTATTTGTACCAGTTGTGTATCAATAAATTTATGAGTAGCTCCACTATCTACCAAAATTGATACTCTTTGTCCCATAATAGTGCCCCTAACTCTCAAAGCTAGATACTTGGGAACTCCTCTTAACACTACAAGAGCCCCTCCCATTGGAGAAAAGGATTTTACTACATCTTCTGTGGGAGGTGCACTTATTTCTGCTACTATCGCATTGGTATTCTCCTCCTCATCAAAAAATATCTCAATGCAATGTGCTTTCCCTGCAACACATTGGTGGTTTGGCACCCATGGCTCCTGACAGGTGAAACAAAGTTTTTTCTTCCTTATATTCTTCTGATCATAGTCAAGAGGTGTCCTCCACTAATTTTCCTTTGGGCATGAAGAAATATTTTGCTAAAAGGGTGCTTTGGTCTTGGGGAAGGTATGTTGTAAATCCATACCCTTCTCCATAGCTTCTTGGAGTGTAGTGGGTCTAGTGGATTTCACCAACCCATGCAATGGTTTAGTCATCCCATCAATAAACATGAATATTTTCCGTTTCATAGTGAGGTTAGATACCATCAATGAAAGCTTCAAAAACTCAAAGAGATAAATTTCTAGATCTCCCATTTTCTTGAGCTTGGTTAGCTCAACAAAGTGAGCCTCTGGATCCCTAAGATCAAATCTCTCTACCAACCTCCTGGTGAAATCCAAATGTGAATTGATATGAGCATGCCCAATTATAGATAACCCATGGAACCACCATTCATGAGCCTCACCTTCTAGGTGCAGTGCTGCTATTTTTATAGCCTCTATTTCAGAAACTCTGTTGAGTTGGAAATAAGTGTCCAACTTCTCTACCCAAGCCTTATTTGTGCACTTGGGTGATCCATCATAAGGGGGAAAAGTGAATCTTCCCAAACTACACTGTAGATCTGAGTTCTGTATAAACACTCCCTTTTTATGGTGATGGAAAGATCTCCTACCATCCTTGATCTGACAAAAATCCTGAAAGCTCAAATGTTCTTTGAACCTTCGTGATTGAGATTCATATTCTACTAAATAATCACCAAAGGTTTCTTCCTTCAAGGGCCTTCCTTCCTCACCTTCCAAAGATAGGAATGTGGGCATAGTGGATAATTTTTAAGAAGGTTGTGCTACTGTTTTCTCCCACAAAAAATGTGATGTGACGGAGCTTTCCCCATGGTGAAAAACTCTAGGGGATTCCTTCCGTCTTATCTCTTTAATATATTTGGAAATGTCCTGCATAGTTTGAAGAAGGAGCTTTGGGATATCCCTCTACTCCATGGTTGTAGATGTATTTTCCCCACAAGCTAAGCCAAGATCAGAGCTCTAATACCACTATAATATTCCTTTTCAGGAAAATCAGCAATATTGACACAAAAAACGCTGGATTTAGAAAATTACGCTATAATAATGAGAAAAAACACTTGTATCCAATAATTTATGTATTATATCCCTCAAATATATAATGGGATAAAAAAAAAATCATTTTATCTATGTTAAACAGATCTCCCAAGCTCAATATAGTTTAAAAACACCCAAACCCCATGACTTCTGCAACATAGAATTTATGAAGCATATGAAACTGTATTTTAATGAGGGTTTCTGCTACAGAAAAATTGAAACAAACAGATCAGATGATATATTACTCAAAGAGCTAGGAAAATGGAGATCTATTCTCTTTTACACAATCTTAAGATAACCTGGTAAGGGTTTCTTGAAATAATGAGGTACCAAAAGTAGATCTATAGATATATGAATGAAAATCACGTTCTCTAACTATAGCTCCACATACATATGGCTATAAAATACAAGAAATGGTTGAAACTACTCCTTGCTATCTTTCCAGGAGAAAGATTGATCCTTTCCCTAGGGAACTAGCTCACAATCAGGGGTTTTAACCCTTCCACTGCAACACCATGAAAAATAATACAGTTTCTGCAAGGGACTATGTTGTAGCTGTAGGTGGTTCATCAACCCAATGTATGAAGGTGGAAATATGGCCCAGAATACTCCTCTCATATCCCTTCACCAAGCTCTCCAAGAAAGAGTGTGGAATTCCCGCATGAGAATACCTTGCACTAAATAGTTCAGCAAACCCACCTAAACAGATGAAGTATGAAAGAAGTCATAAGATTCGATCATAAAAAATATTCTGAATGCCTCTCATGGCTTCCATCCCTTCCCTTTTATTCTTGGTGAGCCTTCACATCCTTTGCCCCACTCATTTATGAAGTTGCTTCCTTGCAGAGACTCCTCCTCCAAAACTATGTTGTTCCCACTAGCTCCATTCTCTCCTTTGGCAGCGTTGTTGATTTGGTCAACCTTGATCTAGTCCAAATTAATTTCTCCCTTTCACACTCAAGGTGAATTTATTTTTCCTACCTAAACTAATCTGCATTCACATTGGAAGTGTTTTATTCCTACTAAAGAGATTTAAGGGTCTCCCTACCCCATTTATTCTTCTAGACTTAAAAATAGAGCAACATTTAATGTTCCAACTAGCAATAAGATAATTAGGAATATTACAAATTATCTGTTATAGTTTGTCTACGTCTTACCTCTATAGTGTACTGGTGATTTGGCTAAAACGGTAACCTTCATGTGCTAGAAAAATTAGCCAAATTGTGTGCCTGCATGTTCTGCTTTCTTGGAATAACAACAAAGTCAATTTCAAGATAACAATTAATAAAATCTAGAATGGTTTCTCTATATTTGCTAAGTTTAGGATTATTCACAAGCTACTCTCCTTTGATTTGTTTTATGATTAATTTTGATTCTCCCATGATAGAAACTCTCTTGGCTCCAAGTTTTCTTACAATTTGCAGTCCTAAGATTAACGCTTCATACTCTGTCATGTTATTAGTGCATTTAAATTTTAACCTAATAGCATGAACTTCTAAATGATCGTTCTCTAAGTTATAAATCCATACTCCAACTCCTGCTCCTAATCTGTTCATAGAACCATTGGAAAATAAGTGCCACATAGACTCATGAGTGATATTTTCACTGTCAATTTCTTTGTGTTTTTGTTCTATCGTTGTGTTTTTATCTTTTCCAGTGTCTGAATTACATAAGACGAAATAATCCATATCAGAATGTAGAGAATAAATAGGATAATTCTGTGGTTTTTCTGGACTACCGGCCATGTATTTCATCAAAGGTTCCCTGTAAAGCTTTTTTGGCTGACGAAATACAAAAATTGTAGCATATGACATGTCTAACTATAGTGATCCCTGTAATTTTTCTCCCCATGAGCGAGATAATAGCATTCCATACTTTGGAGGGATATCAACAACCACAATATCCATGATAATACTCTTAGCCAGGTATTGGACTAGGGTTACACACAAATCTTCTATTAGGCAAACACATTTAACTTGACTAGAATCAAATGAGAATAGATCTTTGTATGGTCTAGTGTTGTCTAAATTTAGTTTTTTCATGATAGCTTTTGGCATTAAGTTATGAGATGCTCCAGAATCAAACATTGCATTGTGTAAGATGTTGTAATGAATACTAATGTAGAATGGGGGATCACCTCCTTGTTGATGTTTACCATTAACTTTAGGACCAAATAATAATTCTGGTTGGTCATGATTTAGGTTGACAACCTCTTCTCCTTCACCTATATTTAGTGTTTCAGTAATTTGGGCTTTGTATGAATAGTTTTTTACTAGTTTTGTTAAAGGAACTGGTATTTTCAATTTGGCTATCTCAACTTGAATATTGAATGTTACTTGAGTTTTGCATAACTGAATGATTTCCTCTTTTCCAATTATGGTGTGGGTATTTTTGTCTTTTTTATCCACAATTGGTATTTCAGTTTTTGTTTCCACTATTTTACTTTCAATTTTCTTATTTGGTACAATTTGAGTGGCAATTTTAGTTTTAGCAGCAGTTGAAGTTTGAGTATCAATAGATGTGATTTCTACAATCTTAAGGTTTGAATTTTTTTGACTTTCTCTAGGAATAATTTGTAAAACTTTGCTCACGGGAGCTTTTACTATTTTCTTTGTTTGAGTTTGGACATTTTTCTTAGTAGGGGCTTCTATGTTTTTCTTACTTCTAAGGTTGTATTGTTTATGAAATTCATATATTGCAGACTCATAGCCTTGTTTATAATCAAAGGACTCTCCAGATTCTAATTGTAATGGTTGTGACATGTATAATTCATGTTCTTCTTGGGTAAGAAAAATAGTATTTTCATCATTTATTCCCATTAATTTTATCTGGGTGTCCTGGTCTTCATCATTTTTTTGAGAACTCTCAGCATAATTCTCTTGGACAAGTGGTCTAATTTATTGATCAAGTGTTGTTTCTCTTGTTTTACCAGTATTATGATTTTTCCTAAAGTTGGGATTTCTGATTTGAGGACCTTGTTTATTATCCCACTGTGGTTATCTTTCCATGTTTTCTAATCTATCCATTATACTTTCCGTGCTTTTAGCTAAACTATCTATTTTAGTATCTGATGTGGATTGTTCATCCTAAATGGTTACTCTTCTTTCATTTTTCATCCTAGCTCTTCTAGCTAACAAGTTTTCTTCTACACTAACTAAATCACTTTGCATTTGTTCTAAAGTTCCAGGGTTTCTTTCTCTTAATTGATAAGACATATCAGTGTCAAAACCATCTGGAATTTTGGTTAAGGCCAAGTTTGAAGGAGGTTTGATATTGGCAGGAATTGCATTATAAATAGTGTTAAACCTAATACAATAATCCTGAACAGATTCATTAGGAGCTCTTTTGATGTTTTATATTCAGATAATATTTGTAAAGGTTTTTCTTTATTTCCCATCTATTGATAAAAAATCTATGGAAAGAATCTAGATCGGCAATATGACCACCAGGTAAACCTTTAAACCATTTCTTAACTTCTCCTACTAATGTTTGTGCAAATAATCTCATTTTAACATCAACTTCATCAATTTCATGTAATTAAAAGTAATCATTCATTTTATTTACGTTTTGTTGAGTAGTATATTGACCAGTACCATCAAACTGAAAGATTTTACTTTGGTAATCCTATCGCATGGCATGTAATTGAGCTCATAAGACCAAAGGGGCATATCTGGCTGCCATGGATAATATTCTAGCTTGGCTAGGAGGTAAATTGGTATTTCTTGGAGATGAGCTTGAAGTGATTGGAAATGAGCTTGAAGTACTTGCAGATGAAGTTGGAACACTTGAGGATGTAGTTGGAATGCTAGAGAATGTAGTTGGAATGCTAGAATATGTACTTGGAGCACTAGAAGATGGGAATGAAAATTTAGGTTGAAGAGGAAGCTTGGGGATGAATGTTTCTATGTAATGAACTGTACTGAAGATTAAGGGTGAGGTGTAACTAAATGGATCTCTTTTTATAGTTTTTGAAGGAATGGTAGAACACTTAGGGGTAGCAGCAACTAGGGCAGCTGATTCAACTGATTGTTGAAAAAATTCTTCGTCAATATCTTTAATCAAGGTTGAGGTCATAATATCAAGTTTATCAAAGGTTTCTAGAACTTATTGATCTATATCAATTGGGGTAGTTTCCTTCTTTTCTTCAATAAATTGAATAAAATCAGGATCTATCACAATATCATAGATTGAATTTTCAGATTTGGCTCTAAATAGGTAATGTTCAGATGATAAATCAAATTGATTGTCTTGTAAGCTTGATAATTCTCTAGGGAGTGAATTTTATTTGACTAATTGACTACTACTTCCTAGACTTTCTAATTATTTTATTTTTTCTTAAAATTCTATCAGGATCATCAACAATTATAGCAAGTTGTGGATCAGGATGAGCCCTGGTATAGTATGTTCTTTTGGAAGCCAGAATTTTAACTTTTAATGAAAAATTTTAACAACCCTAAATAAAACTTAAGATGAAAAGATGAAAAGTGTTTCCTTTAAGATTTATTTAACTGAGGATTGATTTCCCCAGTATGGTCACCATTATGTTATCACTCTAAAATTTCCTAGGGTTGTTATGTGTGATAAAGAAATATTAGAGGTAAATATCAACCTACTTTTGAGATTAGGATCTAACATTCCTAATGCTCAGAGAGGCCTCTCTCTTTGTTTTTAATTGACTTTAGGCTAGTTATGTAAGATTGATTTGGTTTGATTTTGGTTTGTTGCTGGGATTACTAATTTATATGGATAGTTGTATTTTCTATTTTTCCATTGGGCTATGAAGTCAATGTATCAAGAAAACATGACAAAATCAATTTCTAAAGGAAGTGTTTACAAGGTCAGGTAGTTGAGAAAAATCAGATCTTAAAGGCTTAATGGTGAAGTGATTTTCATTCGGGATCAAGGAGTAGTTAAGGATTCCTTAAACCAGATGAGGAAGGAAGGTGAAAGAGGTCAATCGGGATGGGAGAGCAATTAAGGATTCTTAGACCCATATATCAGATGAAAACATTAAAATGAATAAGAGTTTAGAACAGAGTGTATTTAAACAACTTTTGCAATAATATTCCTGTTATAACATCTAAATTTGGAAAAACATACAAGTTTATGGAATACTGAAGAAAATAACAATGAACAATTGAAATATAATTCACTAAACTAGCTCAACTCATGAATCCTGTAATGTAATGCCTTTATTACTTTTCCTGTCTGTGAACTTGAAAATGGTACAATAAACCCTCAAGTATTTAGATCAATTACAACTATATAAATGTTCATGAATCCACCCCCAATACTTTGAATTACTGAAATATTTATACAAAACTTAATACGAAATACCTTAAAACTGATTTAGGATTTACTCAAGGGAAATAAAATATCTTCATGCAAGAATATAGAGACTCCTATTTAACTAACTACAAGTTGTCCCTGTTTATTGGATTTGTTGTTTGCTTCTTTGATATTTTGTTGTTTTGTCTCTTGGGTTGTTGCTTTCATGTTGGCTGCCTTTTCTCTGTTGATTGTGTTTCATGCTCCTTGTCTTTAAACTATGTTTTGACCTTTAAACTCTGTCTTTCATCTGTATTCATCTTTAATATGTCTTTTTTTTATCTTCTTTCTCTGTTTTCTCTTTAACTAGACTTCTCTTTTACCTACTTTTACTTTTACCTATCATAGAAAATCGAAAAAATGTTCCCAAGTCTCTTCATTTGGAATTTTTATCTTTACCATCCTCCTGTAAATCTCATCTGCTTCAGTGTACTTGGTGAATGTGGGCTTTTTTACAAAGATTATTTACATCATGTTGGAGGTAAAAGAGGTTTTCAAAAATCTGATAGAGTAATTTTCCTGTAGGAATTCCTTTCAATCAGGGATTGTTGGAGTTTTGTTTTTCCACTTCTCTGATATTTTTGTCATTATATTCCTACCTCATTAGTCTGTCATTTATCACTAATGGATTAGGCAGACCTTTTTGTCTCAGAGCATCAAAATTATTCATGAATCTGTTTACTACTAGCTCCATATTTTGACACTTATCGTCAAGTTGTGCCATCAGGTTTCTCTTGGAGATTACCTTTTTTACCTATAATATTGTTTATGTTCTGTCACTTATCCCAATTTCTTCTAATTCATGCTTATTATTTTAATTGAGAAACTTAATTATTTCAGTGGCGTCCTCTGGTTTCTTTTCAAGTTCTTATTTTACTTTCTGAATAGCTTCACTATCTTCCTTTATCAAATCTTTCTGCTCAAATATAACATGGATAGATGGAAAAATATCATTAACAGAGTTAATGATATTGGCCCATAGTTTTTGCTTTTATTGGACCAAAGGTTCTACCAATGTCAATTCCTTTTCTAAATTTTGAATCCTGTCATTCAATCTATTTAATTTTTGTGTTTCATCCTTATGCATTACCTGTGCCAATTTATTTTCATCTTCTAGACTTTTCACTTGTTCTTTAAGTCTATTAATCTCAGTTGTTTGGATTGTCATCGCTTGCAATGCTTTAATCAATTTATTTGCCTCATCATTGGGATGGGTTGCTGCTGTTGCTGAAAATTCTGTTGTCACTAGAAACATTGTAGTGGTTGGGAATATTGTAGCCCCTGAAGTTGATGTTAAAGCTATGGGAATGCCAGTAACAGTAATTGCTTCCATTCTGGCCTTCTTTTTCTGCATTAAATTATCCATTTCATTCTCCATCTCTTTCAATTGAGCTTTCAAATGAATTATGAGATTCATCATTTCATCCTTTTGGTTTTCATTCTCCAAAACTTCTTTAGTTTGTGGATGTTCAGTGGGAGGTAATTTAATTTGTTTCTTCAATGAAACTATGTCTACATTTTTATTCTTAATAAGCTCTTTAGTTTCTTTGATGTTATTTGGATCATTTCCAACCTCTATGACGGATTGTTCAAGTGATTTTATTCTATTATCCTTGGCTTGTGAAGAAGCCCTATCTAGTTTTAATTGTGCTCTGATATTTTCTAGAGAATTTTGTAGCTTTTGGACACTTAAAGCTTTGTTGTTCATAGTAGAATAGATCATTTCTCTTGCTTCTTTATAAAATTCAATCTGATCTATAAGATGTACATATTTAACCAAAACTTCAAAGGTTGTTTTCGTATAGTCTGTTGATGATTTTGGAGCCTGCACTATTGGCTGTAAAAAGGGAATTTGCATCTTCATAGTCTTGTAATAAAAGGTTGAAAGTAACCTATTCTAACCACCGGGATCTTGTTTCCAATATTGGTCATAAGTCACAACTTTCAATGCTTCATTCTTCAGTTTGATTTCTTTGTACTACTCCATTATATATTTTTGTTTATCCACTGTTTTTCTTGATGAAGAAACTTCTACACTATGTTTATTTTTAATGATCTGAGCACTAGAGGTTGATAGTTGATGAGTTTCCTCTGAAACTATAGGAGGTGCATCATCTCTGACCATTATATCTGTATCAATGATTTCCACTGTGTCAACTATCTCTTCTTATTAAATTACTGGATTTAGTTTGGCCTTTTTCCTGTACATTAGCTTAAATTTTGTATCAGTAGTGGTCTCAACAGAATAAGATCCTTCCTCTCTTTCTCTCTTTGAGTTCCTGTCTTGGGGGACTGGAGTATGTAGCATGGAACTAGCATCAACCTACTTCTCTACCTCTTGAAAAGTATTTTCCAACCACTTTGACTGTTTGGAATACTTTTCAATCTCTGGTTTTGACTCATGAACAAAAGGATTCAATTTGAATTTGACTCTTAACTTACTAATGACTCCCAAAGTATCATACTTCCATTTGAAACTATTACTGAACTTGAAATCATGTAAAGACTTATATGTTTGTTGACCAATATTCCTACTATTTCAAATGAAAGGACCAAGCTGGTTCTTAATCTTAAAAAAAAAATTCTTCTTTGCTAATAGGAAATTAACTTTATCTGATTTTAGGATCTATCTGATATATTCTAATTCAAATAACCTTATTGGGAGGTATTTGGGGAGCTTGTATGGAATAAGATGGCTTCCATATACCCTAATTTTAGTATGTCTGATATAAATACCAGTCTTCTGTTCTACTTTGATCTGACAATTGCAATACTTTCTTTATCTCTCCACTGACCCTAGGTTGAATTCTACTACTTAGCATGTTGACAAATAGATAAAAAAATGAATCAATGAAGTCCTTGTGGCTCAATTTTGTGGAATATTTTCTGATCAAGGATGTCCAGAAGACTATAGATTGGGTGTTACCCTCTCTGTCCATTTTTTGGAGGCTAACTGCAAACATTTCTGATTGGAAATACAAGAATATTGAGGAATATTTAAACACTCCTTCCTATGGTAATTTGACTAGTTTCTCATGGATGGAATATGATAGATATTGAGTAAAGTGAAATGTTGAATATGGAGGCTATCCTGGGCATGATATGGAGAGGAAACCTAGGATAAAGGAATCTAGATATTCATTAGTAAAATACCCTAAAATGCATGAAAAAATTGTAACAATCTGTCTAGTTCTCTCTTAAAAAATGGAAGCTGAGTATGGAGGGTGACTATTTTGGATTTAATTGATGGACGAAGGAAGGTTTGGAATATTTGGAACCTCTTGGGAAAGTCCAGCCTCAGATATCATTCAGTGAGGATTTCAATTGATAATGGGGCCTCATCAGGCTTGGGTTGGATCTGTAACATCTGATTTATCGATTCTGCAGTGATTGTGAACAAAATTTCTTGGCTTAGGCTTACTAGGGCGCTTTCATTGGGAAAGTAATTAATCTGACAGAGTTTGATGATTTATGGAAATTGGAAGGTCTGTGGGAATATGTACCTAGGTAGGTTTGAGTCCCAAAGGTGGATATCATAAGCCTGGTCTATGAATTTATCATCGCTCTAGGAGTGGAGCTCTACGAGGTTGAAATCAGTGACTGTATCACTAATTTTGAAGTCTTTGTCTACTACAGGGGTGTGTTCAATATCTACTACAGGTGGTTGCCACGTGGTTATAGAGGGTTAATGGAAAAAACATTGTGGGAGGCCATAGATCTGTTTATTTTACCAATTTTTATTTTTCTATGCTTAAATAATGACTTTTGGAGGCTTAGGATTACCTGGGAAAGGTTTCATTCAGTCTGCAGAAGGGGTTCTGGTCATAATAGTGGATTTAACTCCAATCTGCAAAGATTTAAACTGGGTCGACAAAGGCTTTGGTAGCAAAAGGCTTGAATTCCGCAAATAAACAACTTTCGTAAAAACATAACAATAAGGGAATAATTGTTCTGGGAAGGCTTTATTTCTTCTTTACCAGAGGTGGTTAACCATATAGCATAGAGTTGAATTCAATCATCATTGGTTTCATCATACAACATGGAATATGGGTTGGCAGTTATCGCACGATGAAAGGCGGTATAGTGGTTTCAGGATGGAGGATGCGATAAAATGTGGGACTAATGCGTGGAAAATGGGCGGGGGTGAAAAACCACCCATTTTTCACCCACACCTTGACTTTAAAAATTGGACAATCGGGGGTTTGAAAGCTCTTACTAGTAGTGGATGATGATCAGACGATTGGATGAATTAACGGATTTGTTGATAGGTGGGACTCGGGTATTATGAATGTAGAGGTGTTAATATGTTAGTGGGAGGGGATTTTATATATGCGATGGATTAGGGAAGTAATATATATGGGGTTAAAGTAATGTGGGACCCCTGGAATCGATATAATGGAGGGGATTTTAATGAAATAAAAATTATATGTTAAACTAACATAAAGGGTCCGGGGAAATATATTTAAGTGGGAGTTAATATAAAGGAATGAGTGATATATAGTGGGGTAAATATATTAAAAGAGGGTTTTAATATTATATGGGTATAATTTAAAATGATAATGGGAGGGGCTTTAATGGAGTGGACCTGATATATTTTAACGATTTTAAAACTATGCAAAAAGTGGGTTTTCGTATGTTTTTAACGAAAAGGGGAGTTAGTAAAGGGAAGTTATTTTTCAAATGAAAATGTGCTTTTTAACTAGGGAAAGGGGTTTTAGGAAGGGAAAGGGGGTAAAATAAGGGAAAAGGGTTAGAATAATGGGAAAGTGGTATTTTCAAAAGGAAAGGAACTTTTTACAAGGGAAAATTCCTTCTAAGACTGGCAATAGAGTTTTAAGGAAATGGAAGGGGACTTAGGGGGATATTAGTGATATGAGATGAACCAATTGATGCTTTACATTACTTGTGAAGTAATGTACCTACCCTTTATTTAGCCTAACATTTTTTTCTTCATTTATTGGGTGCATTTTAGCTTGCTGACCCGTTTATTTTCTTTTGACAAGAAAACTAGCCTACTTCTAACCTTATAACTTCCAATGGCTCAGATTAAACTGATGAGCTCATTTTTATTTCTATACCTAACTATCGATCTGCCATGATTAAATGGTTTGTCTAGATCTTGATTCACTAACTATCATTACTTGAAATTTAAAAGAATGAATCAATCAAGATTAAACTGTAATACCATCATGAATTGTGGCATTTTGGACAAGCTACACACAATTTTATTTTCATAAAGTAAACTAAACTAAGAGTAGTGGCATTTGAATGTGCAACACTTTCATGATCTATTTTTGTTTCCTTTTTTGGGGTTCATACTTTATCTTCTTTTTTGATCTTTTTCTTTTAATACTTTGATTTTTCTTTTAGGGCTTACCCTCTTTTCATTTTTTTATATGGGAAAACATTTGCAAAAATCAAAAGTATGTACAATATTACAAGACTTAACATAGTCAATTCAAAATTATGATCCCTATTATTATAGGACCCTAATATATTGCAAAGGGTATTTCAAGCAATAACCAGTCACCATATATGTTTCATCATACTGAGAGTTAGGTTTTATAATGTCCTTCATTAAACCATTTTGATATTTCTAAGCCTATCTAATTTGATAGAATTTCTTAAAATAACATATTTTAAATGAAATAACGATTCTCCATGATTTGGTATCGAAGAAGAAAATCGTGAGGTAAAATATGAGTTTCAATCATTTTCTCGGTCACCTGACCTATCTTCGAACTCCTTTTTCGCTAGGTTGACTTCCACATTGACTTGATTATAAGGGCGCCCTTATCATTTTATAGACAAAAGGAACATGTGGATATCATTGTGCTAGCTTACTACTTCTTCATATGCATTGTTTCTCCACTGATGTCTTGAAACCTATAGATTCTTCAAGTAAGCTACAAAATTGATGAAATTTGGTAACTTGTGAAAATATTAAATCAAATAATAAATAACAATGAAACTATGAACAAAAGATGATTAAATACCTATTTTTAACAATAACCTTGCAATATGACACTTAACTAAGATTATTGTGGTAAAAAAGGAGGAGAATGGAGTTGAAGGAGAGATTCAAAAAGGAACAAATTTGGCCTTCAACATTCTCCCACATAAAAGATATTGCATGTCCTCATGCAAAAAATTTCAAAAATTTGTAACCCATACTATCATTAAGATATTTCTAAGCCTTGAACAAGAACATCTATATCAATACTCCTTTCCTTTCTTGTACTCGCTGCCACCCTTGGTTCTTTCATTAAAATCCTACACTGCAAACTTTTGACCTTGCTCCTGAGAATTTTTTTCTTAGATTTTACCTTATTATTGTTCTTGTACCGATGGAAAATATGTAGGAGAATATTATCATTTGGAGTCTTTTGAATGCCATTTTGTACTTCCATTACTTCATGTTGCTACTTCATATGTTTATTGAACACTTCCAGTTCGTAAATTTATTGTTTAAGGGTACCCTCAATCTTAGGTTCTTCTGGAGGACTGAATAGAGGACTGAAATAAACTTTTTCATTTAAAATTTCTTTATGATTTGATAATGAATCGAAATTTTCCTTTTGACTTTTTGTTCAAGAGACTCTATATAATCATATATTTTTTGTTTCACAAGGTCAATTTCTGGGGTTTTTTCAGACTGTTGATTGGTTGCTTTCTTAAGTTGTGCACTTCTTCTTACCTTTTTTGGTGAATTTTCAACAATGATGGCATGCTTTTTCTTATTGAATTTTTCTTGCTTTATTTTTCCTTTCGATGGGCCTTTATCTTTATTGATCAATTTATTCTTTCTAGCATTCGTTGTTTAAGTTTTTCTAAAAAATTTACAAGAGGGGTTTCATCATCAAAATACTTATCTTTTGCATTTCCTGTTTAGGTGAATATTTTTTTTGAAGCTTAGGGTTTGAGGTAAATTTTCTTTGACTCTACCTTGTTTTGGAATTGGGTTCATATCGCTCAACCTGTTTGAAATGATTTCAAACCATAAAATCCTCCCAATTATCCCCTTTACTCCTTAAATGAGTGTCAATAAAAATATTTACCAACCCATGATGATAAAGAGCATTATCAATCAAATGTATTTTCCTTTGAATATTAGCAACCATTTTTTTTTAACTACAGAGTAGTAAATATGGTGGATTGAATTCATTTACACTAGTGGAATGAATCAACAACCTATCATGATAAAAGAACATATTACCATACCTACATTCACAGGTTATAAAATTCTAAATAGCCAACAAAAAATTTCTCAATTTAATTTTAAGGGTTGTTACTCGAATTCCTTTCTCGAAAATAGAGATGTCCATACCTAGGTTTTTAAGGAATATTGTTGGTGTGATCAGAGGTGGGGTGAATCATTTAGAGGTTACTAATAAATTTAAATTTTTATTTACTGAATTCCATATGCAACTTTAACGAAAAGATACGTAGATGACACTTTCATCATCTGACCCCATGGCAAAGAAAATTTGGACACATTCTTGAAAAACTTGAATAGCCTCTCTGATTCAATTAATTTTACCATGGAGGTTGAAGAGAATAACAACCTCCCATTTCTTGACATCATCATCATCTGAAACCATGATGGATCCTTTTCTCATCAAGTCTATCGAAAGAAAACCCACACCGAACAATATCTACATGCCAACTCCCATCATCACCCAACTCAAAAACTTGGGGTTCTGAACACATTAGCAACCAAAGTTGTACGCATATCAGATGATGAACATTTTGAACATGAGAAAAACCATCTTATGGGAGTATTCCAAAATAATGGTTAAAAGAGAAACCAAGTTATCAAAGCCTTTAAAAATTCCATAAACCATAATAAAAATAAACTAAACATGGATGATATGGTGGGCAAGGCCAACCTACCCTACATATTAGGCATTACTGATAAAATCTCGCATATTGTAAGAAAAAAAAAAATTAGAACTACTTTTAAACCCATGAATACAATTCACAGGAAAAGATATGTAGATGACACTTTCATCATTTGGCCCCATGGCAAAGAAAATTTGGACATGTTCTTGAAACACTTGAATAGCCTCTCTGATTCAATCAAGTTTACCATGGAGGTTGAAGAAAATAACAGCCTCCCATTTCTTGACATCCTCATTAGCTGAAACCATGATGGCTCCTTTTCTCATCAATTCTATCGAAATAAAACCCACACCGAACAATATCTACATGCCAACTCCCATCATCACTCGACTCAGAAACTTGGGGTTCTCAACACATTAGCAACCAAAGTTGTACACATATCAGATGATGAACATTTTGAACATGATAAAAATCATCTTATGGGAGTATCCCAAAAGAATGGCTAAAAGAGAAACCAAGTTATCAAATCCTTTAAAAACGTTGTAAACCATAGTAGAAATAAACCAAACATGGATGATATGGTGAGCAAGGTCAACCTACCCTACATATTAGGCATTACCAATAAAATATCACATATTCTAAGAAAAAACAACATTAGAACAACTTTTAAACCCATGAATGCGATTAGCAAGTGCCTCAAATTTGTTAAAGATCTAATTTATCCCAGATGCCACAAAAGAGTTTACTTTATTCCATGTTCATGTGGCAAACAATACATTGGAGAAACGGGTTGATATATCTTAACAAGAATTCAAGTACATGATGCTGATATAAAACATAACCGCCTCAAAACATCAGCTCTGGCTTAGCACTCCAACAAAAATTATCACTTCATCTGTATTGAGAACTCTTGTGTGTTCGACAAAATAGATCATTATCATAACAAAAAATTTAGGGAGGCCATAGAAATCGGGAAACACCCTAACAACCTTAATCGTGACGAGGGCTGGAAAATAATCGACAATTGGATTTTGATGCAAAAACAATAAACCTAGCCTCACCTAACACATACCATCGCCATATTTCTTCTTTTTCCTTTTTCTTCTTGTTCCAACTCTTCTTCTTAACCTTTTTTTCCTTTTCATACCTGCATCATATTTCACCCACTCCGTGGTTCCATCACTCCTCCCTCTTCATCTCTACACCCTTATACTCTATAGGTGGAGCCATAGCCTAAATCCCAGACCCCCCCCCTCTATAGGTGGTTTCCATATCTTTTAACCCAAGATTCCCCCCCCCCTCTATAGGTGGCTCTCATACCTTAAACCTAAGACCCCCCCCCCCTTGAACAACTCTTACCTCATCCTTTCTAGCTTTGAACCTTTGAGCTCCCTTTAAACTTTAACCTTATCTTTTAAACATTTCCATCCTTTAAACAAACTTTAATCTTTTAAATCCTTTCCTTAGAAATAATAATTCAATTAAAATATTTCTTCACTCATTAATATTTTTCATAAATTTCTCAATAAACTTTTAAATTAATTCATCATGGTAATCCATTCACTAACATCCCTTTGAATCATTCACAATTAAAAGGATCATCAATTTATTAGAATTAAACTTTTGAAATTCCTTAAAAATTATTACCAAAATCATTAATTAAGGTCTCTCATTGTTAATATTATTAATGAAATATTAAAATTCTTAAAAACTATTTTAATATAAATAATTGACAAATTAAATAAACAATTAACAAATCAATTAAATTAATATATTATCAATTATCAAATTAAAATAAAATAAATAATTAATTAATTAATTAAATTATTTATTTAGTCATTTTTAACACATTAATAATTATCAAACTAAATAACTAATAAAGAAATTATATTAAATTAATAAATTAAACATATTATTTTAAGTCGGATTACCTTTCATTTCCCCTCCGTTCACCTCTTCCTTTCTCCTATTTATACCTCAAGCAATGTGAGATCTTACTTACTCGTGGATATTTTCCTAAAGATGAACCTCGATGGTTTGGTTCGAAACATCGAAAATAAAAACCTTGGATGCGACATACTCAGAAAACACCACCACACAAAATAATGTTTGTGAAAGCTTAAAATATATGACTTTAATGAACCCGACTCATGTATGCACGTGGATATACCAAGAGAAACTTGCGTATACTGAGATAAATTTATTGTTAGATAAAATTTCAGAAACAAACTTTAACTCAGCTTATCAGTTATGCATCAGTTAGTTAAGTAATAAATATGTGCAGTAATAGTAGAATAAATCATCACATAAGAGCATCACACATGAACACCATGATTTAAGGTGGAAACCCAATTCGGGAGAAAACTATCATTATTTTCGTCTCTGTCTTCAATATTTATTATATGGAAAATTGTTTACAATTTTGTACTGATGCAGACTCATATCAGTACGCATGCATCTACCTACAAAAGGCTACAACCTTCTCTCATTTTCTAGCTGCAACTGGAAGAGAGCTACAACGCCTTGACCTCATTTACCAGCCACTACTGGAAGGGAACTTCAAACCCCTGATTAGAACACCAACTTCTACTGGCAAGAAGCTTCTACTTCCACACTGAAGGCTTCAACCCTCAAAACCACTGCACATCACATTTCATCAATTTTCATACTAGATCAAAAAGCTTGAACCCAACTCTTCTTCATAAAGATCAACAATAATAAACTTCACCCAATACTTCAAACAGAATGGTGAGATCACTGTAACTAGAGCATAGTAATAACCTAGATTTCTAATTCAATATGTAGAATGAAACTCAACCCTGAACGTTCATTATCTTAACATGCATACGCTACTCTTCTTTAGTGAACCAGCATGTATAAGTGCTTTCTTTCACACCAACCTGCGTATATATCTATGAATACTGATCTTCCGATATGTGGTCAATCTCAGATCCGGATCTGAGGCTTTAGGTCAGATATCTTTTTAGTATTGCAGAACCCTTGATTCGTCAGACATCATAAAACATATTTACTCATTAGTTGATCAGATTTGTATGTCATCAAATTAGCAGCATATACAACATTCAAGCAACCAGGATCAACATGAAGACTTCATTGACACACAGTAGAAATACAACAACAATAAACATAAAACCTCTGCAATAAGCTTCAGAAAACCTTGAGTTCCATACATGCCTTTTCTGAGGCAAAGCTTTGTATATACACGCTTTTACCAAGACAAAATAGCGTATAGATCTGTAGACATTAACTTTATAGAATGTATCAACTCTATAGAACTTACCCAGATTTCTACACTTCACTTCAGCCAACATGTGCCAGATCATAGATCTAATCATCTCTTTAAAAGATCATGCAGGAACATAGTCATTTCAGGTCTAGAGATCCTGATCCATCATTGTATCCAAAGGTGCATCATAGATTAAGATCTACCAATAAAACAAAGTTCATCCCATGCAAATATAATTCAAAGAGAAGTATTCAGTGATAGCCCTTACACATGTACACTTTGCACTATGATCTTCTTCTCCTTATATATATTTAACCTTTACCAACATCATGAATCAAAACCAAACAACTGACGATGGTATTCTCGGACGGAATTAAATAGAGGACATAGAGCACAATACCGTGGGCTAATACCATGGTAAAGCCTCCTGGTATCATATTTTTAGAGCAAAAAAGGAACACACGACTTGGATCGTTCTTATCTGCATGTATACACGACTTGGCCTCTTCAAACTCGTGTGTAGAACCTATTACACCATTTTTTTGGTCATCTAACCCATTATCATTAGATGGACCCAAGTACACCATGTAAGACCAATTTTACCCTAAGTAAAATTGCTTTCACTATGTGAAATAACTTAGTAAAACATCTTTATTAAGTTGTTTATGGTCTAAACAGGAAAACCCAAAAGGAAATATTAAAAAAATCTATATTTGTTTATATTTCCTTAAGGAATAATCAGTTAAACATAAATTTAATCATTATTCCTTGTCATATTTAACCCAAAACAAGGAGATCAATTAAATAAATCCTTATTTATTTGATTATTTCCTAGGAATAAGTTATTTAAATAATATTCCTAGTTAAATAAATCATTATTTATTTAATTATATTTCCACCATTTCCTTAAAAATAATAAATAAATCATTTATTTATTTATTATTTACAAAAAAAGGATTTTACCCAAGACAAAATCCTTTTCCCTCCAGCAAATGTAATAAAATATTCTCAAAAGGTGGTTCTAGAAGTTGGTTAATAATATTTTATTCATGCACCAAGTTCTACACCACCCTAATATTTTGTTATAAATAGAAGGGTTTCCCCATTCATTTATCACCTTTCATTGCATTACATCACTCTGGATCTATACTCTTGGTCTAACTTTGAGCCATTATCATTGTCACATTTTCCATCATTTTCCTTGTGAGCTCCCTTTGAGTTCTATGTTTGTCTGGGTTTTCTACACCAACAAGCGAGAGAAGTTTTAGATCTGAAATGCTGAGGAATTTCAAGAACCCATCCCATTAAGGAGAATTGGAAACACCTTTCTTGTTTTCCTCTTAGGTGCCCCTTTAATACAAAAATTCTTTCAAATATATTGTTCTTGTCTTATCTATTGAATGCATGGAGCAACATTTTATTTTCACTTCTTAATGTCTTTTATGCATAGATCTAGATTTGTGCAGCTTTATTTGGATCAACTAACTGCAGATTTAAAGATATTGACAGCCATAATTGATGTTAGGGCTATTTTTTATGCGTAGCTAAAGTGGTCCTTTTCCGACGAAATATTCATACTAACAGAATCTCCAATGGAATATTTACCAATATTCTGCTATAGAATACATATTTCTTCTAATAGACTGCTGAGCTTCTCTAGAATACATATACTACATCTTTTACTAGAGAGTGTCCATCAAGGACAACATATTGAGACATAATAATCATATTGCAAAAAATATCCCCCTTTGGACTTGATGGCAACCAGGATGGCATTTGATCACCACAACAGATAGATACATTAAACATAACCATTATTCAAACACCCAAAATACTCTCCCCCTTTGACATCAAGGGCAGGGGGCACTATTTTGACCATGGTCCCCCTAAGGTCATGCTAAATCTCCCGACGTATTTTCAGACTCTATAACTTAACTGAGTATGATCACCAAGGACTCATAATTACATCAATTATCCAACCAAGTGGAATTACATACCTGACTTAACTACCCAACCAAGTGGGTTTACAAATTAGAACATGTCCTTACATGACTGAATATAACAATCTACATGATGAGTGTCGAAATTCCCTCTTCATCAAATTACATAAATGAATTTTCATAAACAAGGCCAAAATATCTCAAGAGAGAGATCATATATCAGAAACCAATTAGAATGCCAATAATGCATCCTTTTCAACAAGGCAGGTTCTCCCCCTAAGCTTTTTCATCCTGAACACCTCCAATTACCGATTCATGAAAGCATCTTCATCAAGGAGATAAATATCATGGAAATATGAATATTGTAATATCAACAAAGATTACCCAATAGTACCATAACTGTTATGAATTTTGACCCAGAGGATTTTTTGTCAGCAAAATCCATACATGGTTTTATGCACACAATCTCGCGTATATACACGATTCGCCTTTCTAAAACCACAATATCGAATTTAAACTTCTGAAATTAAGTAGATTTGATCAGAGAGGCAAAGAAAACTCCCAGCTTCTATCTGAGATATGTGAATGCTTCCTTGGGAAGAGGTTTAGTAAATATATCAGCAACTTGTTCTTTGGAGGGAACATACTCCAATTTAACATTTTGTTCAAGCACTTTTTCACGTAGGAAGTGATACTTGATAGGAATGTGCTTGGTCTTGGAATGCATAAAAATATTATTTGAGATACTAATGGCACTTTTATTATCACATAAAATGGATATGGGTGGTGAACATTGGATTTGAATTTCTTATAGAGTCTGCATCATCCAAAGGATTTGTGTGCAACATGATGTGATAGCCACATGTTATTTTTCTGCTATAGATAAGGCAATAGAACTTTGTTTCTTACTGAACCAAGACACTGATCAGGGCCCCATATAGAATGCACCACCACCAGTGATTTTTCAATCATCGACATTTCCAGCCCAATCCACATCTGTGTAAGCATGAAGAGTGATATCAGAATTCTTTGGATACCATAGACCAAAGTCTTGAGTCCCTTGGTGAGACTCTTTTGGATTAGCTTGAAGTCGTCCAACAATCCCAACTACATGCATAATGTATGGTCTTGTCCTAGTAAATAAAACTTCCAATCATGGATCTATATTTTGGTTGATTCACCATGGGAGAATCATCATTAGAACTGAGGTTACATCCAGTTACCATTGGCGTACTCATAGGTTTGCAGTCTTCCATCCAATACTTCTTCAAAATTTCCTCAAGATATTTTTCTTATGATAAAAATATGTCATCCATTTCTTGTTGCACTTGTAAGCCAGGAAAAAATTCTAGTTCCCCAAGTAAAGACATTTCAAATTCTTGTTGCATAATAGAAGAAAATTTATTACTCATAGACTCTTCATTACTTCCAAAAATGATGTCATCAACATATATAACTACAATCAATAGTTTATCATTCTCAAATTTTGTGTATAATTTACTGTCAATAGATCCCTTTAAAAAACCTTGTTGATGAAGATATTTGTCAAGACGATAATACCATGCCCTAGGAGCTTGTTTGAGACCATATAAATCCTTTTTAAGTTTGCAAACAATTTTTTCATCATTTCCCAGAATGAATCCTTCTAGTTGTTCTATATAAACTTCTTCTTCTAGATCACCATTGAGGAAAGAAGATTTAACATCCATTTGATAAAATTTGAATTGTTGAAAGCTTGAAAAATCAAGAAACATTCTTATGGCTTCAAGTCTAGCTATAGAATAAAATGTTTCTTCAAATTCTATACCTTCTTGTTGAGCACACCCTTTACAAACAAGTCTATATTTCTTTCAAATAACATCTCCATTTTCATTTAACTTTCTTTTTAATATCCATTTTGTTCCAATCACATTTTTATCATGAGGTCTTGGAACCAATTCCCAAGTATGATTATTTTCAATCTGATCAAGTTCTTCATTCATGGCTTCAATAAAAATTCATCTTTATTAGCTTGATTTACATTATGTGGTTCAATATTGGATAGGAATGCCATATAGCTAGGAGATCCTACAAGATTTCTTCTTGTTTGGACACCTGATCCCTTTTCTCCCAAAAATTAAGATTCTGGATGATTCTTTTGAACATATCTGGATGTAGCCTTCTTAGATAGATCTTCTTCTGGTGCTTCATTAGGTTCACCTTCTACATTGTTTCTATTTGATGCGGGAAAATACACATCATCATCATCTTGATTTTTTGTTGTTATTTCCCTTTTAGGAGCTGAGAGAGACTCGTCAATTACAACATCAATACATTCAACAATATTCTGAAGTCTTTTATTCTAACATTTATATGCTATACTTCTAGAAGAGTAACCAAGAATTATTCCTTGATCTGCTCTAGGTTCAAACTTACCAAGTTTTTCATCATTGTTCTTGATAAAACATTTGCTTCCAAAAACTCTAAAATGCTTTACAGTGGGAATATTTCCATACCATAGTTCATAAGGATTTTTATCACTAATCACACAAACATGAGCCTTATTCAAAATATTTACTGTAGTATGTGTTGCCTCTCCCCAAAATGTATCGGGAGTTCCATATTCATCAAGCATAGACTGAGCCATTTGTTGAACTGTTACATTCATCCTTTCTGCCATGCCGTTTTGTTGTGGGGTTCCAACTACGGAAAACTGTCTTTATATGCCATGATGTTAATAGAAATAAAAGAATTCATCTTATATATATTCTCCTCCTTGGTCAGATCTAAGACATTTGATTTTTAGATCTAATTCATTTTCAGCCAAAGCTTTGAAGATCTTAAATTTTTAAAATGCTTCATCTTTATGTTTTAGTAAACCGATCCAACACATTCTAGAGAAGTCATCAATAAATAAAATATAGTATTGTTCTCCACGAGGTGACTTTTCCTTATAGGACCACATAGATCAGTATGTATAACTTCAAGAGGCCTACTTGCTGATACTTCTTTATCATTGAATTGAACCCTACTTTGCTTACCAAATTGGCATGATTTGCATATGATACTTTTAGGTAGAGTAATGCTAGGAAGATCACAAACAACTTTGAACCTGTTGGATTTGATTATTTTAGAGAAGCTTAAATGTCCCAACCTTCTATCCCATAACCAACTTTCTAAATATTTACCCAAGTAGCATTGTTCTTAGCCACCTTTTAATACATACAAATTGTTTGGTGTTCTAGTTCCTTTTATTATTATTTTTCCTGTGTCAAGTTCACGTACTACACATTCTTTTGAACTAAAGACAACTTCATTTCCTTGATCACACATTTGATTCACACTTAACAGGTTATGCTTCAAGCCATCCACATACATAACATTGTTATATTTTACCTTTTCTCTTAGAAAAACAAAAACTTCTCCTTTAATGATAGCAGGAGAGTCATTTCCAAAGGTAACATTATTTTCTTTCTCTAGGGCATTGTATGAAAGGAGTTTATTTTTATCACTTGTCATGTGTTTTTAGCATCTGCTATCCACATACCATTGATTTTCTTCCCCTTCTGCAAATAAAGCTATGCCACAACTTTCGACCTGTAAGTCCTTATTTTTCCATACCTTGGAATTTGAAGGTATATGCTCTTTTGGCTGAAGTTTTCTCCTACATTCAGGTTCTTCATGTCCAAAGTTATTGCAATAAGCACATTCAATTTAATTTTAAAGAGGAGAAAATTTGTTATAAGTATTCTTATTTATTACAGTCTCATTTCTTTTCTTTCTTTCTTCTATAGTCATGATGGTTTTGTATGCAACACATTGAGTAGCTTTATGAACCAAATTATGAAATGAGAAACATTGTCCATTAAAGAAAAAATTTATGCGATCATGAAACCTTCTAGTTATGTTTACCTGCTGATTGATATTTCTATTATTATTTTTTCTTGTATTGATGTGGTCATGCTTTACCTGTGTAGTCTCTTTTCACTACAAGGAAAAGACCCTCTAGCAAATGTTTTTGAGGAACCCCTTATGAAAATACCCCATACATCCATTTCTAATAGAGGTTACTAGAGGAGGTAAGTGGGAGGAGGGTTTTGCGGATGTTTTCTGCTCAGTGCGCTTATCATCCAACATCACACCAGCGCTCACTACAAGAGCAAGCACTGGTGCACACAAAACATTGCACACCGAAAAATCTACGCTCCATACACACCTGCCCAGTGCATCGTATTACTGTAGAGCACTGGTGCTTCATAACTCTTCTGTGCCGGTGCATCATAAAACTCCGCGCCAAAACTGAAACTTCCCGGTGTGGTATTAAGAAACCACGTCGATGCATCATAAAACAATGCGCCAAAATAGAAACTGACCGGTGCATTCGTAAGAAATAGCATTGGTGCACCTATCAACCATGTGCACTGGAAAAGGGTTAAATTGAAAAAGAATTATGGAAAAAATCAGGACTTTTCACCTTTTTCAGTGCTCTAGAGCTCTCAATCACTGGTGCGCTCTACAAGAGAAAGCACTGGTGTGCAAAAAAAATTGGCACACCAGACACTGTGCGCTCCATACACATCCATCTAGTGTGTCCTATTACTATAAAGCACTGGTGCTTCACAAATATTCCATGTCGGTGCATCATAAAACACCGTGCCAAAACAATAACCGCCCGGTGCAGTGTTAAGAAACCACATTGGTGCATCATAAAACACTGCACCAAAACAAAAACGGACTGGTGTGTTCATATGAAACAACACTGGTGCGCCTATAAAACCCGTGCACCATAACAGGGTTAATTCAAAAAAAAATTACGGCCAAAAAACCGCATTTTTCACTTTTCTCAGTGCTCTAGAGCTCTGAAGCATCGATGCGCTCTACAAGAGAAAACACCGGTGTGCACAAAACATTGGCACATCAAACACCGTGCACTCTATACACACCCACCTGGTGTGTCCTATTACTGTAGAGCACCGATGCTTCACAACTATTTTTTCCCAGTGCATCATAAAACACCGCGCTAAAATAGAAACAACCCAGTGTGGTGTTAAGGAACTGCACCAATGCATCTTAAAACACCGTGCCAAAACTAGAGCCGCCCAGTGTGGTCTTAAGAAACCATACCAGTGTGCCTATAAAACCCCACGCACTGGAACAGGGTTAAATAAAAAAACAATTACGGCCAAAAAAGTGCATTTTTCACTTTTCTCAGTGCTCCAGAGCTCTCAAGCACCGTTGAAATTTCTCCTTCTCTGAGCTGTCCTGACATCGGTGCTCCCATTACACCCATTGCATGCAATGCTGCTGTTCATTTCCCACCAATCTCCAGCTTGAATTTTTCAAAACAGTGGTAAAATTTTATTTTGAAAATTCTACAGCCAATATGCCTCCTCGATGGCAAAATGTACAGGTATTTTTCTTGTTTTTCCATAATTAAGCTTTTTAGTGCATTAGAATTTGAAATAACCTTAAAATTAACCATTTTATTTTTTTTATTTTTTTTTGTCACGCGATGCGAACGAGTCATTCAGCTCACACCGGTAAGCATTTCTGCTAAAATCTATAGGCTGCATCACAACCAGTGCTAACAGTATCCGCACCATGTCTGGGGCAGTACTGAAAGGTGCCCTGCGTTATTTTAAAATTAAAAAAAAAAGTGTGATGCGGTCATTTAGCTGGTCGGACCGTTGAACATGGAAATAGAAATGTGGTGCATTGACAGAAATATCTGCCCTGGTGTCTGTCAGCGCACCACATTTGGCATTCCAACAGGGTCAATAATGTGGCCTGGTAAAATACCACACCGTTGACTATGTAATTTGTCAGGAAGTCGGTGTGCTGACACGACTATAAGCGTCGAGGCATATATTTTAGTCAGCACACCGCTCTACTGACACCATATATAGTCAACAGTGATTTAAAAAATTTCAGGTGCACTGCATACAGTGTGTTTTATATCATCTGGGGCACCACCTCCGATGCGCTATAAACAAATGTCGCACCAGAACCGGTATATATATGTATATATATATATTTTCTTCCAAAGGAAATTATATATGTATATTCCTAATTACAATTCTAATTTCATTAAAAAAAATCATTTTATATGTCAATGATTCAGAGAGAATAGGAGGAACAATAGTAACAACAGGTGGAGCAGTATGACATGCTTCGCCAGTGGGAGCTGTTAGCCACCTATGAATTTTTGTCAAGAAAATAGGTGGCTAAATTGTTTTGAGCCTTCAAGAGATACATTTTCTACGAAAATCTCTCATCCTTCAAGCCTCTGTGTGTCCATTTCCTTTAAAAGGATCCTCATTGATGTTTCCATCCAAAAAGCCTCACTGACAATAAAAAATTGTGCTCAGAAAGACCTTCATTTGCCCCTTGTATCCCTACAAAATTCCCTATTTTAACCCTTTTTCCATATTCAAAGTTCCCCTTTAACCCCAAAAAATCCCTCCCAAGATTTCCTAAACCACCCATTTCATCTTTAAAACCAAGTGAAGTCCTTTCATTTGAGTATAAACTCCTTTTTACCTCTATCGAATTCCTCTTTTAGCCTTTAAAACCATCCTTTTTGGCTAAAAATCACTCTTTTCCATATATGATGGCTTAGCCCCTTTTCAGTTAGCCCCTTAACCACTTCCACATATGTCCCAAGTGCTAAGACCAAGCGCTATCCCATGAGGTGCTTATCGCATTGGAGGATTGGAGCAGAACGCTTTTTTCCTTTGTAAACAAAATCTCCGATGCGATAGTGTAATGGTTATGTTGGTCTCGGAAACGATCTCCGCCGTCGATCTTAACAGATCCAACGGCCCACGCAAGTCTCATCTCTACATCGCTCGATCACTAATCATAGATCGCAAGTGGTGCCACCCTCCGCCCTTTTCGATTGCGATCCTCCGATTGTAATCTCCACCGTCGATTCACTTCTAATCCAATGGTCATCGCATCCCTGCTCTGATCACAATCGCAAATCTAAAATGCAACCACCTTTCATTCCTCCTGATTGCGATCATCTGACACGATCACAGCCATCGATCTCCTCCTGAGATCTAAAAGTCCTCAAGGAATCTCCCTCCACCCATGCCAAGTCCCACCATTCACGACCAATTCCATTGCATTACCATTTATTTCTTTATATTTCGCTAAAGTCTAAACTTTCGCAATTTACATTAAAGGTTTAATATTTTACATTAAAGTTTATGCATTTCACTTGACTATCCGAATTCATTTCATTATTCGATCTCCACTGTCGATCATTCCCCCCAGATATGATTGGATGATCCACATTCATTCCTCCACCAAACTTTCACTAGACCATTTTTCCCACTGTTTCGTTGCATTTCTCACCATTATCTCGCATTATTCTACCATTTTCCATTCGCATCCACCATTTTCACCATGCTGTGCTACCATTCTCACAGTCCTCCACTACATCCGACCCCATGCATGGATTTCTTAACATGTTTACGTGTTTTGCAGGATTGCAGGTGGTGGAAACCGCCCTTGCTCCCAGTCACTATTATAGTGACACCGAGCGCAGAGAAGACTAATTTCAGAGCCTGGGAAGGTGTTAGAATGTGATTTTTCATTAAAGGTATGGTGTTTAACACTATTAAACCTCCCCAGCACAATTAAGGTTCCTAATTTCACAGACAGAGACAGTAATGGAACGACAAAGAGTATCAGTAAAAGATCAGAGAATTCAATGCTTAGTATTGAATATTTTAAGCCTTAATCCAGTGATTAAAGGGAAAATGTATCAGATTGAAGACCTTGTGAAATCACACAGAAGGCCTAATGAGTCCTGACGCACAAAAAACAATATTGACAGCGTTTCACATCAGCAGAAGTTTCCTTTCGAGAAAGGACACAATACCCATAATGTTTTCATTCCACACCGTGTTCTTGAGAAGATTTCCACCCTGACAACAGTCCTAATTCTACCAGAGAATTTTTTATGCAGTATGGTAGACCTCACATTCATTTATTTGCCTTTTTTTTTATTTACTAAGAGTACTACAGAGTACTGTAGCAAAAGTGCATCAAGAACATACCTGGAGTAAATTTCAGCCTGTCGAAGACCACTCTTTCATCCAAAGAGTACTAAAGTTCAATGCATGGACCTTAAGGTAGAATAGGCCTTGAGCCTCTCCCACTTCTCTATTTTAGTGTTTCATTTAGTGTCTCATCTACCTCCTCTTCCTCTCTTTCAGTTATAAAACTCATGGAGAAACTCATTGAAAGGGTTGTTGATTGGATATATGCGAACTGTAAGATTTTTCTCTTGAGATATAATTCTCTGTGTAAAGTTGTAATATAGGTTGAGGAAGATGTTTTCAGACTAAATATCAAGTTGTTGGGAATGTTGTACATGACTGGTGTTGCTCTTTAATATGACAAGCACATTTCTTTGGATCTTGATTTAAAGTAGCGATGATGTTTTTCTTACTTGTCTCTGTTTCTCTTTGTAATTCATTAGATTTCGTTTCTCCGGTATGCATCAGAAATCTAGTTTAGGATATACCCTTGCATGGTACCCTACCATTGATTTTTTCTTCTATATGTGTTATCTGAGCGATGATTCAAGTTAATTTAACCATTGTAGTAGCTAATATTTACTGCTAGCTGATGTATGAATTAATAAATCCATTCTTAGATGTTCTTGTTGGGTTTTAATTGAATGAATTTGGATGTTGGGAGTTTAGAACATAGTTTCTGTCCCAGTAGGATCCTTTTCGATTAATTGAACCTTTCTAAGTTCCCTTAATCTAGATGTCGAAGCATTGAGAGTTCAAATTCTCTCTCTGATCTTAAGTTTTCACCTTTGCGTTTAAATCTTTAATGTTCCCTTGGTCTGAGGAGTTACCTTTTGGAAGTTGGGCCACAGGTGTCTAGTGGCATGTCCTACCCCTGGACCTGATTCCTAAGTGGTCATCTTGGAATTTTCCTTGCCTTTCACTTTCTTTCTCACTATTTCATATCACACTATCATCTTTAAGATCCAATGCTTTAGATGACTAGCCCAACTAAAAGCCTGCATATTGAATAACAAGTAAACCATTTCCTGATTCCATTGCCCAATGGTCTCAAGAATTCCCTGAAATCATTTCTCCTTTATCTAGAATCTTCTTTATTCAGCCTTGTTTCATAGTGAACCCTTCTTTCATGTTTCCCAACAACCAAACAAACAAATTATACAAACAAACCCATGCCTATAACTAGCCTAAAACCAAAAATAAACATAACTTCAAAGACATAAACCTTTGCCTATATAGAGAGATCCCTCTCTAGACCTGGGAGGGCTAGATCCTAAGGTCTAAAGTGGTTCTAAGGTTGTCTCATCTTTTGGTATTTCCAAACTTGCCAAAACGTGGGAACTCCAACATAATGGCGACTTCGTTGGGGAAATTTGAGTAAAACACACCTTTAAACACCTCTAAGACTCAAAGAAGACCATAGTAGCCTAGTTTGGTGGTTAATCACTGTGGTGGACAATATACTTTCTTGAAACATTCTAAACCTTCTACATGGCGACTCCATAGCTCCTTAATGATTAAAGACTCCACTGGTGATCAGTAGGCCTGCTGATTATCTTGGTTTACATAATACTCCACTGGGATACAAGCCCTCATTACAACATCAGCCATATTAGAAGTAACAAATAGGATTAAGCTTCTCTGTTTGAAGACAACATTCTGGCTTCGAGAACCATTCACACAAGAGGTTATCCTAACCCAGACCCACCCGAAATAGTTGAAAACCCCGAGAGAATTCTCAGGAAATCTCCTACACCTAAAAGACCAACTATTTCCAGTCATACCCATAGAGCTAACTCTGCACCAGAATACTTTACAGCTCTATCAGAGCCTCTTTTTGACCTAGACTCTCAAAACAGTTTACCTAGAACTAGGTCATTCAATGCTCTAGAACAGCCAAAACTTGAGCTTCCTGGTTCACCATCTCACAGTGGTAAACCCGTTAAGGATAGAGAGACTCCCCCTTCTACACCTCTATATATTCATTTCATTCAAAACTTGGGGCTCTGTCATCCTAAATCAGCTCAACAAAGTGTTGCTGGCCCTAATATTCTTGTCATCCACATACCTGCTGCTCAAGCCAACCCTGTACTTCCACAGAACATCCTCATGGCAGCCTGGTATTCACCTCTAGTGTTACCACAACCCTAAGTTCCTCTACCAAACTATTATCAATAAAAAATCCCTCACTTCACTGCAAAAGAGTCTACCACGGCTCAGCACCATGTAGATAGGATGGAAGATTATTTTGATTATATGGAGATAGATGATGAGACAGTAAAGATGAGAATCTTTGCCCAGAGTTTAGGAGGTGATGTGAAGAAATGGTTTAAAGGCATACCTCCAAAAAATATCCATGATCTTCCTGCTTTATATCAATCCTTCATAAACAAATGGGAAGTTAAGACCAACCCTCTCCAAATCTTAACAGAATACAAAAACCTTAAAATAAACGTAGGAGAGAGTGTCCATGACAATTCTACAAGGTTTAACAGCATTTACAATGCTCTTCCTCCACATATGAAACCTCCCCAAGGTATGGCTTTAGTAAAATACCCTGAAGACTTTGATGCTGATATGGCCTACCACCTTAGGGAGAGAGTGTTTGAAATGTTGTCATTGATGGCAAAGGATATGGCAAAGGAGGAACACCTGAGGCAGCAACAAGGCAAAGAAATCAGCATAGCAACAAGATGTAGAGAGGGTCGAGCAACAGAGATAGGGTCATTTAAAGAAGCAGAGGCAACAAAAGGAGAATTAAGGAGTAGCATCAGTCAAGGAGCAGATGAAACAAAGAGAGAAGAAAAGTAGCAGACAGGCATAAGAGAATGTCGAAATGTAACAGTCAAACAGTAGAACGGAAGCAATGGCACAGATAGAGAAAGAAGCACAGCTAAGGCAGAGGCAGAGTCGTGAACATAGAGGCAGAACCGTTATCACAGCAGTAGAGGCAGAGGTCCAGCAGCAGAAGAAGCTAAGGCAGAGGTAGAGGCAGAGTAGTTATTCCAAGAATCACTACCCAGTCGAGCGTTACATATAACATAAACACAAATTCTGGGAATCTCTACCCACGCTGCAGTATATATGCAGCGCATTACATATATGTGCAGCGCATCATATAAACAAAGGTCAAAGCATAAATATATATAAGTGGAGCGCTTTATAAACAAATAACCAAATTACCATAAGGTGGAACCCTTCCTAATCGCATCGGAGCATCGCAGTATGGGCATATCACAATATCTCAATATCGCAACCATCGCAATATCGCAACTATCGCAACATCTCAATATCGCAACCATCGCAATATCACAACCATCACAATATCACAACTATCGCAATATCACAGTTGGTTGAAACTGCACATCAACTATCACAATTAGAAGTTGCGAATGCGATTAATTGCATCGCATCAGGTCAATCGCATTCGAAAACGTGTCAGGTGGGCCTGAAAGGAGTTTTTATTTGTTTAAACAAGTTTTATCATATACGCCAAGAATTGATTTAAGCCATACCTAAAAGGGTATTTTGTACGTTAAAGTTATGCCAAGATCTGAAGTTGGATTATATAAGGGGCGTTGTTATATATATATATATATATATATATATATATATATATATATATATATATATATATATATATATATATATATATATAGATATAATGTTGTTGTGATGTGCCGCATGGTCCGTGGGTTATATATATGCCTCGACTTAATGGGAGGGTGATTATTAATATAAAACAATTGTGATGAACGTATGTTCCGCTTGCGGAACTCGCCACATCAACAAGACACTTGCTGTGTGTAAAGGGTTGGAATTTGCCCAGATTTAACGCCAACTGTTACATATTTATATAAAATTCACTGATATAGAAAGCACAGTTACACCACAGCAGAGAACAGAAGAGCAAACAGAGCTGAAAAGAGACAAAACATAGTCACAGAAAAGGCAGACACAGTCAAAGAAAAGACAAATGCGCAACGATCCAAAAGGCTGTATGAGTGAGCTAGAGTTCTCATTTGTAACTTGAATGTAAATGTTTTAATTTATTTTTATTGTTTGTGATGCATTGGAAAGTCTCTGAAAGAGAAAAAATATCCCACTGTAATGATAAATTGGTACCTACAGTTATGTTTTTTGAATGAGCGGATAAAAGAGAGAGAAGGAAGAAGGTAAAGAGACATGGCTATCCATTTTGAATTACTAGTAGAATACAAATAGCCATGAAGCTAGTTTGTATAAAATAGGATAATATCCAAAGGGAAAAGGTCGATGAAAATAGAGTGAGAGAAGAAGAGAGTGTGCAGCAGAATTGAAGAGAGTTGAAGAAAATAAGAAAACTACAAGAGGTTAGAGAGAGTGAGTGAAGAGAATGTAGAAATGAAGTAGAGAAGAAGGAGGAGCTGAGAAGAGAAGAAGGAGAAGCTGATAGAGAATCTGAAAATATGCAGAGATGATACAGGGCAGATATGAGAATATATGAACAACAGAGAAGATGGAACAAAACAGAGCTGATATCCAAGGTAAATCAGCAAGTGTTTTTCTTTTGAAAGAGTAAGGAAGTAGGAGCTTCCCTATCAAGTTGTAGCTTGATAGATGTGAATTGGAGCTGACTGAGGTTGGAGCCTCCTGTAGGTTGGTGCCTGCAGAAAATTAATGGGAGTTGGAGCTTCCTTGCAAGTTGTAGCTTGTAGAATTGAGGTTGGAGCCTCCTGTAGGTTGGTGCCTGCAGAAAAACAGTGGTGAGAGGGAGTTGGAGCTTGCCTTTGCATGCAACAATAATAAGATGTGGATTTTTCTCCCTTTATGGGTTTCCACTTATATCTGGTGTCTTTGTGCATGTGTTGATGTGATTTATCTAATCTGCTTAATACTTGTTGCTCACATATTAAGATTGTTGTTACATTAACAAATCTGTTTGATACTTGCTGCTCACTAATAAAGATTGCTCACATATTAAGTTGATCATGAAGTAAAGGTGTAAATAAGTTTTAAGAGAAAATTTTTAAAAGTCCATGTATGTGTTAAACTGATTCACCACCCCCCCCCCCTCGCCTCCCAGTTTAACTAAGGGTTCAAAAATTGGTATCAGAGCCGGTTCCTTTGGTGTAAGCTTAATAGCTTGAAGGAGATCTAGTTGAGTCATGGAATATCAAAATGTACCTGTGCTAAATACAACAAACTTTCCTCAATGGAGAGATAAGGTTAAAACAGGTTTAATGGCTGATGAACCTGAGGTATGGAAGCTTTTTTGTGATGGTTACTGCACAGACTCCCCCACGGTGAAAGAACAGCAGAGGAATGCCAAGGCAAAATGTGTGATATATAAAAATCTTCATAACAAGGACCTTGATTTGATAATGGATTTAACCTCTACAAAGGAAATCTGGGATACATTGCACTTCATACATGGAGTAGGCACTAAGGACTGCACTAAAAAGAAGGATAAGAGAATTAAGAAGAAGAAAAATTCATGTCAACGGGAAAATATTCAATCAAATGAAGTACATGCTAGTATGAATGGAGATAAGAACCATGAAAAAATTACAACTAAAGAAAAATCCAAGCTTGACACTCCTTTGACTGAAATAGAAAAAATGAAAAATGAAAAAAAAAACCTTAAGACAGTGTTGCAAATATGTGATGAGAGAGAATATGAGGATAAGAAATAAATTGTTGACCTGAAGACACACCTTGAAGAAGCAAGGAAAATAGAAGACACTCTGCTGCAACAAATGAGAGAGAAAATTCAGGAATGTGAAAGATTGGAAGAAGAAGTAGTGAGCCTGAGAAAGAACTTGGAAAAAGCCCAAAGAGAACTATTAATGAATACACCTCTAATGAAAGGCTCTGGAAAATTGGACCAAATTATAAATGCACAAAGGTCACCTATCATAAAGACTGGGATAGGATATGAAGGTGAAACCAGTAAATCCAAGGTTGAAGATAACAAGAAAATCATTTCTGTAAAAGCTGTAAAGAACGGTGAAGCAGCTCAGTAAAATCCTACAGAAGCAGAAGCCAACAGGAACATGAGTTGTAAAGAAACAAACAGAATCAAGCAGCAACATGAAATAACAGAGAATGAGAGGGTGAAACAATCAGCTGCTAAAGACTCACATGCTCCTAAAGATGAATTCAATAAATTTGGAAGATGTCAAAGAAGGTTCTTTCCTCCTATGGGTAGTATCACTTTTTTTTCCTGCCACAAACCTGGACATATTGCATCATATTGTAAGACAAAGAAAATCCAGTCCAACCAGCAAAGGATGTAGCAAATGAGAAGACTACCTCAAGCAAGCAAATGGAAAAGAGAATCTTTCACCAGGTACACAAATCATTTCCATGGCTACTGTTATGCATGCAATAATTTTGGACATAAAATTGTTGATTGTAAAATGTATTCAAGAAGGGGAACAAATTATTATACATCAGCTCAAATAAGATGCTATGTATGTCTCAAGCATGGTCACAAAGAAAAAGACTGTAAACTACCATATATATTAAAGAACTCCAGACAGATGATGAAGTCCAATCAAATCAAACAGAACTATGAATTCAAAATAAGTGCAGACATTATGAAGAACCCCAATAAAGTATGGAAGGAAAAGAGAAAGGGGGAGCCTATTATCTCAATAACATAATGAGTCCTCCATAGTCTCAGGGGGAGCTGCTCTAGGAAGCAAAGAAAAAATCCATCCAGTGACAAAAATGAAGCAACATCCCAGGGGGAGAGCAGTTCATATGTAGTCCCCACAAAAAGTAGTCTAAGAAGAGCTCCTTGAAATGGGAACAACTATGAGATTAGGAAGTGAAAGGAAATTCCTCTAACAGAGAACTATAGAGGAAGAATACTATCTGATGTTTTAATTAGTTGACAGATTGATGGAAGAAGAGAAGGCAACAAGAAGCCATGGTAATAGAAAGAAAACATCAACACCTTAAATGATGATCACATTGTGTATCATATTGCTAGAATTGACAATGAATCACATTAAGAAGAATGAGTAAGAAAAGTGCATGTCATCATTAATATCATTACATCACTCATCTATGAAAAGTCCCCTTGGAGGAGTACAATCAAGTAAGTGATAAATTTATGAGTGATCTGCCCATGAAGAGTCCTAGGAAAGAAATTGAAGATGTCTTCCCTAAGATCACTATGTTAGAACATTTGAATTGTATGTAAAGCAGCAATGATTCTGGAGCAGTCCTATAAAGGAAAATGTTGTAACTTCCTCTGAATAAAATGATAGAAAAAGCAGAAGATTAATGATTCCAAGATCAGATCCAGTATATTGATGATGGTTGTTGAAAACAGTTGAGAGCTCAATAATATAATTTATAAAGGATGTAATTCTGTATGGTAGATTCGATAGGGTTAATAGCTATTCTATACATGTATATAAGAAATATTTGAGTGCATAGTAGGGTTGAATATTTGATTGGAAGTGTGAGTTTCGAAGTATCGATGCTCTCAAACCAGAGAACTCAGTACAAACCCAGAAATTTCTATTCCACAGTTGAAAACCGAGGAACTGTTTATTTTACTGTGTGCAGGTGCGTTAGACGCAAGTTATGACTAGTTTGGTGAAATCACGATTAGTGTAACTCATAAACATAGAAAACATTGAAGATGAATGTAATTGAAGTAGTAAGGGCCTATAGATTCCCCGTTGGCTCAGTCGAAGGAACAAAACACTGGTATATACGAGGTCAGGAAAAGGTTTAAAGCAGAACTATCTGTCAAGGGGAGATGAACCAGAACCAAACATTATAAAACAAAAGGAGTCGAATGGAACAACAGAAGAAAAGAATTGTGCATTTAGAACATCAATGGTGCAGCAATGGCTTATTGTTGGAGGCAGAATGTGGAGCAGAACTCTGAGGGTGGAACTCGGAAGACAGAACCCGGTAGCAGAATGCGGAAGAACTACGTTAATTTGAATAGAAAGGGTAGAACCATGACCAAATGAACAGTGACGGCGGTTTATGGTTTTCATCGCACCGCCTTTCGGTGATAAGCAGTATTTCCTGGTTGGGGAGCGATTCCATAGACATACTAATGCGTGTCCCTGAGCGAAATTGAAAACCGTTGGTTAAAGTGCGCCATCACACGTTATAGTTCGTACCAATACGCTGATCGATATGTGTACAAGCCGTTGATCTGGAAGAGGGCCATCAGACGGTGATCGCACGTCGAACTTGCCCGGAGTTTAACCAAGGTATGCGGAAGTTATCCAGATGTGGTACGAGCATTTGATTGGGCCATATTTTATACCTGCGGGGCCTAGAGCCAAGGTTTATTCAAAAGTTAATTATGCAAAAAGCGTGCGTATTAATATAAATTCTCAAGGTTTAACCATTGGTTGTAGAGCTTGGCACATACAAATAAATTGAATTCCCGTGATAGAAGGAGTATAAGCGAGAGGGGTTATAACTTTAGTCCTAAGGTTTGGAGGCAAATATATAAACCATGGAAAATATGTGGGTTAACCATATCGTGATGATTTAATATTTGAACGGAGGTCGTGACCATATAGTGATATAGCATTATATGCGAGTAAGGTGACATCGTTTAATATATGTACCTGCCGAGGGTTATATGAATTGGTTGGATGCATAACAGTCTTATTGCCGATACACGTATGATTAATGTTACAATGGATAGACTAGAGGTAGTATCTATGATATAAAGAGAAAGCACAGTTTCAGGGGGAAAACAGAAACGAGAATATCATTCCAGGGGGAGATCAGCCAGCTAAGCAAGAATAAAACAGGTCCTCATGATCAAAAGGATTATGGAAAACGTACATCAAGGAAGTATTCCCGGCGTTATCTGGATTCTGCATTCAGCATGAGAAGGTCAGTAGCAGAGCTAAAGGATCAGTATTGTGTTTACACTTGAAGTAGTATATTGAGCACTAATGCAATATCTTCTTCTATATATATAATTTCATGCCTTCCTAAATTTGGTACATGTATATCTTCAAGGCCTATTTCTTAAGATCAGTTACAAAACAGTGTGAAGTATGTTTGCTGAGTTCTCAATTAAACATCTTGAGTATGCTTTTGTGGAATTTCAATTTGATAGAACAGTCAAAGTATCTGAAGAATAAAGGACTAGTAGTGATTACCATCTAAAGCCCAAAAGTTTTAAAATCATCTAAATCCTACTTCAACACAAAGGATTTACTGGTAATCCACCTTTAAATGAGAGATTGATCATAGACATACATACCTCCTTATGTCATAAATGAATTGCATGGTTGATAAGTGAGATTGACAAATACATTGAATGCATTCTACCTCAAGGTTTTGTTTTGAAAATACATTATGCAAGTAGTAAAGGAATTTGATCTCTTAGATCAAATTCTGGTTAATTCATTAATCACATCTGTAACAAGAACCTTCAGCTATTAAGAATAATATCAGCACCCTAGCTCATATCATCACCAACAGACAGGAAAGGTGTACCACAACAACAAAAGATATATTAGCATCATTATCATAATTGAACAGGTGTGGTACTACAGATGAGTATTGCAGGAGAAGACATATTCCATCTACAATCTTCCTGGCACACTACATCAGATAGAGATTGAAGTATATTTGAAGCATTCTCAGTATTTCAGGTGTAATCCAGTGATGCATCCCTGATTAGATAAAGCTGGTACAATGTGTTTTATGAAGTGTCATTATCCTCACTTTCAACTTTATACAAGTGAAAGGAGTAAGTGCTTTGGGATTGTATCAACTTGTAGTGTACATTCAAGAGAAATAATCCTCAAAGTGTTCTCTCAACAAGTCTTGTACATCAGACTGGAGCAGCATGTTACAAAGTCAGCAGAAGAGCGCCTAAACATAACTCAGAGAGAGGAAATGCAAAGACAGAATCAACACTGAGAAATGTGCAAACCTTTGCCATTGATGTGAAAGGGGGAGGAAAAACAGGTAATAGAAGAAAGGGTCTTCTAAAAGAAGCTAGAAAGAGGAAGACTTGGAGGAAGCATTGGATTATTGGTGGATGTGTTGCCATCAATGCCAAAGGGGGAGACTGTTGGAAATGTTGTCATTGATGGCAAAGGAGATGGCAAAGGAGGAACACCTGAGGCAGCAACAAGGCAAAGAGAGCAGGATAGCAACAAGATGTAGAGAGGGTCGAGCAGCAGAGACAGGGTCATTTAAAGAAGCAGAGGCAACAAAAGGAGAATTAAGGAGTAGCATCAGTCAAGGAGCAGATGAAACAAAGAGAGAAGCAAAGTAGCAGACAGGCGTAAGAGAATGTCGAAATGTAATAGTCAAATAGTAGAACGGAAGCAACGACACAGACAGAGAAAGAGGCACAGCTAAGGCAGAGGTAGAGTCGTGAACATAGAGGCAGAACCGTTATCACAGTAGTAGAGGCAGAGGTCCAACAGCAGAAGTAGCTAAGGCAGAGGCAGAGGCAGTGCATATAGAGGCAGAGCAGTTATTCCGAGAATCACTACCCAGCCGGGCGTTACATATAACATAAACACAAATTCAGGGAATCACTACCCACGCTAGAGTATATATGTAGTGCATTACATATATGTGCAGCACATCATATAAAAAAAGGTCAAAGCATAAATATATATAAGTGGAGCGCTTTATAAACAAATAACCAAAGTACCATAAGGTGGGACCCTTCCTAATCGCATCGGAGCATCGCAGTATGGGCATATCGCAATATCGCAATATCGCAACCATCGCAATATCGCAACTATCGCAACATCGCAATATCGCAACCATCGCAATATCACAATATTGCAACCATCGCAATATCGCAACTATCGCAATATCGCAATATCAAAATATCGCAGTTGGTTGAAACTACACAGCAACTATCGCAATTAGAAGTTTGCGATTGCGATTAATCGCATCGCATCAGGTCAATCGCATTTGAAAACGTGTCAGGTGGGCTCGAAAGGATTTTTTATCTGTTTAAACAAGTTTTATCATATACGCGAAGAATTGATTTAAGCCATACCTAAAAGGGCAGTTTATATGTTAAACTTATGCCAAGAGCTGAAGTTGGATTATATAAGGGGCGCTGTCATATATATATATATATATATATATATATATATATATATATATATATATATATAATGCTGTTGCGATGTGCCACGTGGTTCGTGGGTTATATATATGCCTCAGCTTAATGGGAGGGCGATTATTAATATAAAACAATTGTGATGAACGTATGTTCCGCTTGCGGAACTCGCCACATCAACAAGACACTTGCTGTGTGTAAAGGGTTGGAATTTGCCCAGATTTAACGCCAACTATTACATATTTATATAAAATGCACTGATATAAAAAGCACAATTACACCACAGCAGATGACAGAAGAGCAAACAGAGCTGAAAAGAGACAAAACACAGTCACAGAAAAGGCAGACACAGTCAAAGAAAATACAAACGCGCAGCGATCCAAAAGGTTGTATGAGTGAGCTGGAGTTCTCATTTGTAATTTGAATGTAAATGTTTTAATTTATTTTTATTTTTTGTGATGCATTGGCAAGTCTCCGGAAGAGAAAAAATATCCCACTGTAATGATAAATTGGTACCTACAGTTATGTTTTCTAAATGAGAAGATAAAAGAGATGAGAAGGAAGAAGGTAAAGAGACATGGTTGTCAATTTCGAATTCCCAGTAGAATACAAACAGCCATGAAGCTAGTTTGTATAAAATAGGATAATATCCAAATGGAAAAGGTCGACGAAAACAGAGTGAGAGAAGAAGAGAGTGTGCAGCAGAATTGAAGAGAGTTGAAGAAAATAAGAAAGCTGCAAGAGGTTAGAGAGAGTGAGTGAAGAGAATGCAAAAATGAAGCAGAGAATAAGGAGGAGCTGAGCAGAGAAGAAAAAAAAGCAGATATAGAATCTGAAAAGATGCAGAGATGATACAGGGCAGATATGAGAATAGACGAACATCAGAGCAGATTGAACAAAACAGAGCTGATATCCAAGGTAAATCAGCAAGTGTTTTTCTTTTGAAAGAGTAAGGAAGTTGGAGCTTCCCTATCAAGTTGTAGCTTGATAGATGTCAGTTGGAGCTGACTAAGGTTGGAGCCTCCTGTAGGTTGGTGCCTGCAGAAAATTAATGGGAGTTGGAGCTTCCTTGTAAGTTGTAGCTTGCAAAATTGAGGTTGGAACATTTTGTAGGTTGGTGCCTGCAGAAAACAGTGGTGAGAGGGAGTTGGAGCTTGCCTTTGCATCACAACAATAATAAGATGTGGTTTTCTCCCTTTATGGGTTTCCACTTATATCTGGTGTCTTTGTGCATGTGTTGATGTGATTTATATAATCTGCTTAATACTTGTTGCTCACATATTAAGACTGTTGTTACATTAACAAATCTGTTTGATACTTGTTGCTCACTAATAAAGATTGCTCACATATTAAGTTGATCATGAAGTAAAGGTATAAATAAATTTTAAGAGAAAAGTTTTAAAATTCCATGTATGTGTTAAACTGATTCACCCCCCCCCCCTCTCAGTTTAACTAAGGGTTCAATAAGGAGATTAGAACACACGGGAAGATATGAAAAAAGGAGCAATGAGTGTAGAGGCTAACCTGATTGAGAAGAAAGCCAGAATGAGGGCTGAGAAAAGGGTAACATATAGAGATGACACCGTAGCTTCCACATCTGACCCCAATTATGACCGTCTATCTAAAAACGTGTAAAAGCTACAACAAATGATGGAGAAAATGGTTGTCACAGTGAGTAATAAAAAAAAAACTAGAACCAGAACTTTAGAAGAAACAATACCACTCCCAACAGACAAAGAGACTTAGATTAGCAAGTTATTCCCCCGTTTCAAGAGAACTTTCTGGATGAAGATGAGGGAATCATAGAAGAGTCTGAGGGAACCACAATAAACATGTTTGAAATAGAAAACTCAATCCACAACTATACCATAGAATAATATCAGCCCTCACCCTCATATTGGGATGAGGAAAGATTATAATCTGAGGATTACAGACTTGGGTTTGAAAATGCCATCATGCAGGTCAGGGAATAATATGAGCTTAGAAGCAAAAAGAGCTTAGACAATTCCAAACCAAAAGCTTCTGAGATTACCATTAAGAAAAGGCCTGAGAAAGCTTCTAAAGCAACTACTGAAAATAGAAAATCAGTAGCTGAAATTTCTGGGAAGAACAAAGGAAAAGACAGCCAAGTCCTTGATAAACAAAGTCAACCAACTAGCAGCACTAGCACTGCAACTAGTGTTCCTGATAAAACTTCTACAAACACTGTACATAGTGAGAATCAACATACTGATTCTGCCACTAAAGCAGTGGCTAACAAAACATACTTGAGTGTCACAAAGAGTCAACCTCTCTTCAATTTGGAGAGTGGGATTGCTAAAATTAAAATCTCTGTCCCACTCTCTGAGCTGGCCACTCAGGATGTATATAAAGGCCAAATTTTTAAAGCATTAAATATAGCGGAAAACAGTGATACTGTCAATCTGAGTGATGATCAACCAACCCTTCTGTTTGGTCCAAATATCGAATGGAAGTTTCAGGAAGGGGTAGTACCTCCCTTTTATATCAGTCTCAATATACATGACAAGATCCTTCACAACGCGATGAATGACTTTAGGGCCGCACACAACCTAATGCCTAAGGTAGTTATGGGTAGGTTAGGCCTAGAGATAACCCGCCCCTATAAAGACTTATATTCATTTGACTCTAGCAGAGTAAAATGTCTTGGCCTGATCAAAGACCTATGTGTGAACTTGACCCAGATCCCAGCCAAATTTATGGTCATGGATGTTGTAGTGGTAGATGTACCATCTAAATATGGTATGTTACTATCGAGATCATGGGGAGCCAAGCTTCAAGGTACCATGCAGATGGATGGGGCATATGCCACAATCCCTGTCTTTAGCCAACTTAGGAGACTGTATAGAGAGGCAAAAAATAGAAATTCTTGGTCAACAGCCCTGAAAAGCTCGAAAATTCACCTTTGTACTCTATACACACAGATCTGGACTCCTTTATCATCTGCAACAATGAATCCTTAAAGGAGTCAGAATCAGACAATAGAGACGCAAACCATGAGACAGCGCCCATAGATTTTGACATAATGGCCACTCTGGACTTAGAGAAAAATGAAGAAGAATCCTCTGGATAGTGCACTGAATCTGAAACTGAGAGTGAGCCAGAAACAAAATGCAAACAGCTGGCTAGTCACCCCTCTAAAACTCATACACCACACGAAGAACTAAACCCATCACATCATAACACAGGCCCCCCACTGCAGCATAACAATGAAACTAATGCTAGGAAAGAAACCAATGATAAACCTGAGAATGAAACCGTATGGGAAATGAATTTCGATGGTTCTTGTACTAAAAGAATTGCAGGGCTGGGAGTGTGGTTACATAACACTGAGAGTGAATATGCCAAGAGTCATGCCTTTAATTTGAACTTCAAGTGTACAAACAATATTGCGAAATATGAGGCTCTCGTCCTCGACTTGAATTTGTTGAAAAAATTAGGAGCCCGTAGGATAGCTGTGCATGGAGAATCTGAGTTGATTATCAAACAAGTGAACAGAGAATACACAGTGAAACACCCTAGGTTGAGATCATACAGGAATGATGCTATGGATTTATTGAAAACCTTTGTGGAGTATCAGCTGGTGTTTGTTCCTAGGAGCCAGAACATAATCGCAAATAGATTAGCCTGCATAGCTAGTTCATATCATAAGCCTCCCAGTGACAAAAAAATAATCATTCAGACAAAATACAGACCTGTAGTGCTCGACAACAAGAAATATTGGCAGGTCTTTGAAGGCGATAAGCAGATTGTAGGATTTCCTGAAGGGTAGGAATGAGTTTGAATTCTCTGATTCAGATTCTAAATCTGAAGATAGCTGCCTAAGTGAGGAACCTCCCGACGAAGAAAGATCACCTTGTAGTGTTGAAATAAACACTTTAACTGAATAGATTGGAAATACAACAAAATAATATAAAAGCACAGATAAAGAGGAAATAGAGGTTCTATAGGCAAAAGATAAAAACATACCCCGAGGTCTGGCACCTTTAGAGGATCTCTTTGATTTTGATGATGTAGTGAAAAAATTCTTCATAGAACACTCAGACTCTGGCGTTAAGGAATGCAATATAGGCACTGAAGACAAACCTAAGATGATAAAATTGGCTAAGTCCTTGCCCGTAGACATGAAAAATAAATACATTGACTTATTTAAAGAATTCATTGACGTGTTTTCCTGGAGCTACGAAGACTTAAAGGCTTATGAAAAAAACATTATACAACACAAAATACCTTTGAAAGAGAACCAGAAACCCTTCAAATAGAAAATTCGCAGAATAAACCCAAAACAATTACCTGTAGTAGAAAAGGAAATAAAGAAGATGTACGAGGTAGGAATAATAGTTCTTGTGAGGTTCTCTGATTGGGTCTCAAACCTTGTAGCTGTGAGAAAGAAAACAGGTGAGATCAGACTGTGCATAGATTTCAGGAACCTTAACAGAGCCTCACTTAAAGACAATTACCCCTTACCAAAGATGGAACATATCTTGCAAAGGGTAGTTGGCTCTAAGCCTATCTCCCTGTTAGATGGTTTTTCAGGTTATAACCAAGTTTTAGTACTCCCAGAAGACCAACTCAAGACAACTTTCACCACTCCATGTGTTGTGTAACCAGCTCCAAAAATAGAAGATAAGAGATATCAACGCCTTAGAAATGAACCACTTCGAGGGGGCAACCTCCAGTACATTACATAAATGAACAATTCTTGGATGATACAATTTACAAAACCTCCTTTCTATATATAGGAGTCCATGGGGCCATAATGTAATCCTAGTGGGCCACAATGTAATCCTAGCCGACCTAACAATAATAATTTAAGGGCACAATAATAATAAAATGGGGGTTACAAGGGTACAATAATAACAATAAGGGGGTTACAGTAACAACAATAAGGGACTATACTAGTAATATAGGGACCTAACATGCCCCTCTCCTTCAAAAAAGTGTTGTCCTCAACACTTGAGTAGCTCTGGGTGCTTCTGTATAAAATTCTCATCCTCCCATGTAGAATCTTCGGTGGGTAAGTTCTTCCACTTGATGAGATACTCTGAAATTGATCGATTCCGTAGTTGTCGAGTTCTTTTTTCCATGACTGCTTCAGGTTCCAATATGATTTTCCTTTCCCCATCAAGTTCTGGCAATACTGTTTGAACTGGAAGATTTTCACCTATAACCTTCTTTAAGCATGAAACATGGAAAACTGGATGTACTCGCGAAGAAGCAGGAAGCTCCAATTTGTATGCCATAGTACCAATCTTTTGCAACACCTTGTAAGGACCATAGTACTTTGGCGATAATTTATTATCATTCTTTGCTTGCTTGAGGGACATTTGTTTGTATGGTTGTAGCCGTAAAAATACCCAATCTCCTACATCAAAACTTCTCTCGCTACGATGTTGATCTGCCTGTTGTTTCATTCGATTTTGTGCCAAATTCAGGTTATCCTTTAAGATTTGGAGAACTTCTTGTTGATGCTCGATGTGATCTTCCACTGCTTGAACCTTCTAATTTTCCCTTAAAGATGATGTGATGGATGGTGGATGATATCCATAAAGTGCCATAAATGGGGTCATTTTTGCTGCAGTATGGAAGGAAGTGTTATACCACCATTCAGCGAGAGGTAACCACTTGACCCATTGTGTTTGTTTATCAGATAAAAAAAAACGAAGATATCCTTCCAAACATGTATTATTATTTCAGTTTGACCATCATATTGAGGATGATAAGATGAGCTATGAGCTAATTGAGTACCCAAACAAGAAAATAACTCCGTCCAAAAATTTCCAGTAAAAATGGGATCTTTGTTACTCACAATAACCCTTGGGCTTCCATGTAGCTTTTGAATTTTGTCCATAAATGTAGTAGCAACTGTACTTTCTTTAAATGGATGAGATAATGCACAAAAGTGTGCATAATTGGTAAGTCTATCAACAAGCACCATGACGAAACTCTTTCCTTCGGACTTAGGTAAACCTGTGATAAAATACATTGAAATCTCCTCCCAACGTTGAATTGGAATGGATAAAGGTTTTAGAAGTCCTGGGGTCTTAATTTTCTGAACTTTATTCTGCTGGAAAACCAAACATTCCGCCACAAAATTTTGAATATCAGATTTAAGGCCATCCCAAAAAAATTATTTCTTCACCCTGTCGTAAGTTTTTAAAAATCCTGAGTGTCCTCCTAAAGGAGAAGTGTGCAATTCCAGAAGAATCTTTTTTTTTAGTTGTGAATTCTTACAAAGATATAAATGATCTTTATAGCATAAGGAATCCTTTTTCCAACTAAATGTATCAGATGTACTAGGATCTTGCTGCAAATTTTCAATGAGTGTCCATACATCTTTTTCCTTCTTCCATTCATCTCTTGCTTTGGTCATCCAATCTGGTTGGATAATAGAAATGGCACAAAGCAATGCTTCCACCTCTTCATTCTTTATTGAGAGTGCATCTGCAACAACATTAAGCTTTCCTTTTATGTAGATTATTTCAAAGTCATAACCCGACATCTTTGTGACCCATTTTTGTTGCTCTTCTGAAGATAGTCTTTGTTCCAAAAAGTGTTTAAGACTATCATGATCAGTTTTTACCTTGAAGTGTCTTCCCATTAGGTAAGTTCACCATTTCTTTAGTGCATTCAGTATTACTAACATTTCCTTCTCATAAATAGGTTTCTGTAAATACTTTCCTTTTATTGGACGACTTTCAAAAGAAATGGGTCTTCCCTCCTGCATTATAACAACACCAATTCCATTTCCTAAGGCATCACATTCCACAATAAAGGTTTTTTTGAAGTCTAGCGTAGCTAAGACTGGTGCTCGAAAAATTGCCTCTTTAAGATGTTCAAAGGCCTTAGTTGCTTCAGGAGTCCATGAAAATGCATCTTTCTTCAATAATGTTGTCAGAGGTGCTGCTATTCTCCCATAATTCTTAACAAACTTGCGATAATACCCTGTTAACCCGAGAAATCCTCGCAACTTCTTTATGGTTGTGGGGACTTTCCATTCCTTAATAGCTTTAATTTTGTTAGGGTCTACTTTAACACCCTCGTGAGATACAATATGACCCAGATATTCCACCTCTTGTACTCCAAAGAAACATTTGGATTTTTTTGCATATAATTGTTTCTCCTGCAATAGTTTGAGCACCTTGTCAACATGTTCAGCATGATCCTTCCAAGACCTGCTGTAGATTAGTATATCATCAAAAAATACTAGCACAAATTTTCTAAGGAAGGGTTTGAAAATGGAATTCATCGACCCTTGAAATGTAGAAGGTGCATTGGTAAGGCCAAAAGGCATGACCAAAAATTCATAATGACCCTCATGAGTTCGAAATGTTGTTTTGGAATATCTTCAGTCTTCATTCTAATTTGATGATATCCTGAACGAAGATCCAACTTGGTAAAATAAATTGCTCCATGTAATTCATCCAATAATTCATCAATCACAGGAATAGGAAATTTATCTTTAATGGTGAGCTTATTGAGCTCCCTATAATCTGGACACATTCGCCATGATCCATCCTTCTTGTGTACCAATACTACAGGAGCAGAGAAAGAACTTTGACTAGGTTGAATTATGCCCGCCTCTAACATTTCTGCAATCATACGTTCAATTTCGCTCTTTTGGACATAAGGATATCTATAAGGCCTGATGTTTGGAGGAACACTTCCTGGAATCAAATGAATAGAATGATCATGATCACGAATAGGTGGGAGTTCTTTGGGAGTTTCAAACACCTTGGAATGATTGTCCAAGACTTGTTGGAGATCTGCAGAAATAGATGATTTTGATGTTGGAACTTCTAGTGAGCATAATTGTGAAATTATGCCTCATTTTTCTTTCTTTAGAAGCTTTGTCATGACATTAGAGCTTATTATCATTCCCGGCTTCCTGGAAATACCCCGTAATTCGACTTCCTTTCCTTCTGAAAAAAATTTCAAGAAAAGTTCTTGAAAATTAAAAGCTACCATCCCCAAAGATTGTAACCATTGTACTCCTAGTACAACATCAACACCTCCCATAGGAATGGAAAGCATTGGTCTAGTCAATACATATTCCCCCATGGTTAGCTTGATATTATGGCATTTTACAAAGCAATTTATAGTTCCTTCATTTGCAACCATCAGTTGACATTCTGGTGCTAGGTATAGGAAAAAATTTAATTCCTTGGCTACCTTACAATGAATAAAATTATGGGTGCTACCTAAATCAATCAACACTATTACCTTTTTGTTCTTGATATGTCCTTCTATCTTGAGAGTTTGAGGAGTGGTAATTCCTGCCAGTGCATTACACGATAGGGTCGGATTCATTTCTTCCTCTTCTAGGGCTGGTTCCTGGTGTATATCCTCTTCTTGTTCATTTTCTTCTTCCTCTTCACAATCTATGTAAAATAATTTCTTCTCAGCACACTTATGACCTCTAGTGTATTTGATATCACAACTGTAGCAAAGCCCTTTTGCTCTTTTTTCTTCCAATTTTTGTGGTGTCAACCTTGTAGGTTGTGGAAATCTAGGTGTAGCAACACTTCCTTCTTTATAGAATTGAGTGGTAGGCTTCTTTGTCGCCATAATTTTACATTCAACTTTTCTATAACCTGAATGCCTTCTCTAATGAATCAGGTTCCAAAACACAAACTTCATGTTGGATGTTATCCTTTAAAGTGTCTATTAAGAGGTCAGTCCTGTGTTCCTCTGGAATATCAATTACCCTTATATTCAATTTTTGGAAGTCCTCAATGTGCTGCCCCACTAAACCCTTTTGTTTGAGATTTATCAATTGGATAAAGAAGGTTTTTCTCTTTGTATCCTCATAATATGCTATTATTTCCTCTGTAAAAATTGACCAAGTGACAATTTTTTTACGGGAGCAAAGCCATCGATACCATACAAATTTATTTTGTTCTAAATGTAAAGTTGCAATGCGTACCTTTTGTGTGTTTTGCACATTATGGAGATCAAAATATTGCTCCATCTGTAGTATCTATGTTACCGGATCCTTTCCATCAAACTTCCTCATCTCCATTTTTGGAATATGGTGGTTTTTCCTGCCAACATTAGAATTTATGAAATCAAGATTAACATTTATTTTGTTCTCATCATGAGGTTCTTCTACTATCTTTTCACCATTAGGAAACATTTCTTGTATCAACTTTGTCAAACCTTTGATGTCTGCTTTTAAATCATTCTTCATTTTTTCCATGTTGTCTTTCATGTCCGCTTCCATGCCATCCATCTTAGCTTCCATGCCTTTCTTCAAACCGTCCATATTCGCTTCCATACCTTTCTTCAAAACTTCCATTTCATTTTTCGTTTCTCTTTGCGAGAGTGAAATTTCTTGCACTTGCTCTTGTAATTTTGATAGATCATGTTGCAATTCTCCATCTTCATGAGTCATAGTAGAGCCTTCTTAAGGCTTAATGGGTGTTGAATTATTTTTACGGGGCATATTTTAGAACCCAATACTGATATATATTCTACAATATGCCCTTGGAATCAATTCAAATTGATTCTTCAAACAAGACTTATGCAATTCAGAAAAAAAATACACACCTTTTTCTTGCTTTTGAGGAGCTTGATATTGAAATTGGAATATCTCTATGATTGCAGCACTTAAATATTTTAATTTCTGTACCAATGTATCCCTATGAATTCTCTTTCTAACCCCATAGGTCTGACCTGATTTGGATTCTCCAAGACAAATTTGTGTCCAATCTCCCACAATTACCTAATTATGGACTGGTTCAGTAGAGCGAACTTGTACGAATTGCCACGTGTCACTATTTCATCCTTCAGCTCTGAAATTGATAGCAAAGAAACTAAATTCTATGCTATTGCAACCAATTTTTATGACACTCCAATCCGATGCTCAAAGAAAGATTTATGAATCTTTTCCCATGATCACCTCTTTGAGATGAAATTTGGGAGCCTGAAAAAGCACTACCTTCCACAGATCATATCTCCAAAAATATTGCGAACCAAGCTCTGAAATTTTTTGATGAGTTTCCTCGGGATTTTGGATTCGCACCATAAAAATTTCAGATTCTAAACCTTCGTAGAAAAAATTTATAGCGCAAATGCCACGATGACTTGTTTAGGAGCCTGAAAAAAGACCTAACTTCCACATAGAATATCTCCGAAAATGTTGCGAACCAAGATCTAAAATTTTTAGAAGATCTTCCTTAGGATTTCAGCTTTGCACCATAAAAACTTTAGCTTCTGACACTTCGTAGAAAAATATTTATAGCGAAAATGCCACGATGACCTGTTTCGAGTAGCGAAATCCTAGAATCCAAAGCTTTGATACCAAATGTTGTGTAACCAGCTCCAAAAATAGAAGATAAGAGATATCAACGCCTTAGAAATGAGCCCCTTCAAGGGGGAAACCTCTAGTACATTACATAAATGAACAATTCTTGGATGATACAATTTACAAAACCTCCTTTCTATATATAGGAGTCCATGGGGCCATAATGTAATCCTAGTGGGCCACAATGTAATCCTAGCTGGCCTAACAATAATAATTTAAGGGCACAATAATAACAAAATGGGGGTTACAAGGGTACAATAATAACAATAAGGGGGTTACACTAACAAAAATAAGGGACTATACTACTAATATATGGACCTAACACCATGGGGCACCTTTAGGTATGTAAAAATTCCTTTCGGACTAATGAACGCTAGCACGAACATATAACGAGCAATGGACATAGCCTTTTCGTAAGAGATAGGGCACTTCATTTTCATCTACCTGGATGACATAGCAGTCTACTCCAAGACTGATAAGGAACACCTAAGACATCTGAGAAGATTTTTTGAAAAATGTACGAGGTTCGGTCTGTCATTAAATCCCAAAAAGACTATATTTGGGCTGCAAGAAGTTAAGCTCCTTGGCCACATTATATCAGAGAAGGGAATTAAGATAGACCCACAAAGAGTTGAGGGAATACTTCGGATCACACACCCGAGAAACGTTAAAGAGTTACAGTCCTTTATAGGGAAAATTAACTTCCTAAGGAGGTTTATTCCCAACCTAGCTGAGCACCTCAGGAATATGACTAACATGCTGAAGAAAGGTGTAGGAGTTAAGTGGACTGTAGAGGCTAAAAAATATTCCGAATCAGTTAAAATTGCACTCACCCAGGCTCCTGTCCTAATTAGCCTAGATTTCTCAAAGGATTTTCTGATATTTTCTTTTACCTCTGAGCATACAGTGGGTGTAGTCCTACTGCAGAAAAATCTAAAGGGAATGGAACAGCCTATTTCTTTCTTCAGCAAGGCTCTGAGGGATGCACCCTTGAAATATAACATAATGGAAAAATAGGTCTATGCCTTGGTTAAGGCCTTGAAAGACTTTAGGGTGTATATACTGCATTCTCACACCACAACCTATGTACCAAACATAGTGGTTAAAGACATTCTGTCCCATGACCTGGATGGGAAGAGGGCAAATGGATTGCTGTGATTTTAGAATATGACCTGGAAATAAAACCCACAAAAATGATCAAAGGTCAAGGCTTAGCTCAATTAATGGCTGAATCAAATTTACAAGCCCTTGACATTAACATGGTAGATGCCTTGGATGAGGAGGAAGGATTTCCTGACCCTACGGTCGAGGAACAATATCAAAACTCTCCTTGGTATTCTGATATCTTGTATGTGCTCACAAACCTCAATGCCCCTCCTGATTTATCAAAAACTAAGGCCCGAGTCCTAAAGCTAAAATCTATAAACTATTGCATACTGAATGAATGTTTATACTGGAAAAATAAAAATGGCCTATTTCTTAAATGTTTGCCTGAAATCGAAGCAGAGAGGATTAAACAGGAGATCCATGCAGGAGAGTGTGGAGGCCACTTGAACTAGAAAGCCACTGGTAACAAAATACTCAGAGCTGGCTATCATTGGCCTACACTTTTCAATGACATCCATAAAATGATAATTACCTGTCATAAATGCCATATTTTTGAAGGAAAAAGAAAGCTCCTCCCTCTACCTTTACAACCCATCACTATTGAAGGTCCCTTTATACAATGGGGCCTAGATTTCATAGGAGAAATACACCTGGATTCTTCTGCACAACACAAGTGGATCCTTATAGCCACAGACTACTTCACAAAGTGGATAGCGGCCATACCTTCTAGGAATGCCACAGATTTTGTCATCATTAGGTTCCTAGAAGACCACATCCTCTCTCAGTTTGGCTGCCCAAGAAAAATAATCACTGATAACGCTGCTGCTTTTGGATCCAAGAAAACGATTTATTTTTTTCACAGGTATCAGATAGCACTCAGTCATTCAACTGCTTATTACCCACAAGGTAATGGGTTAGCCGAATCATCAAACAAGAGCTTGGTGACCATCATTAAAAAACTGCTCGAAGAGAACAAGAAGTCATGGAATAACAAGTTAGTGCATGCTTTGTGGGCTGACAGGCTAACAACAAAGAAATCCATTGGCATGTCACCATATCAGCTTGTTTATGGAATAGAGGTAGTGTTTCCTACCAGCCTTGGGGTACCAGTAATTAAACTTGTCCAAGAGATTTAGACAGAAGAAGACATCATGGTAAGGAGGATAAATCAAACAATTCATCTCCAACAAACAAGAGAATAGGTCTATAATAGAGCTCTAAAGGTTTAGGAAAATATAAAGAAGTTATTTGATAAAAGAACAAAATCTTATGACTTCAAAATTGGAGATAAAGTTTTAAAGTGGGACTCTAGGAGAGAATACAAAGGAAAGCATGGAAAATTTGATATTTTGTGGTAGGGTCCTTACATCATCTAGGCCACTATTGGTCCAAATGCCTTTTTTCTGCAAGAGCTAGATGGTACAGATCTGTTTGAGGGTCCTGTCAATGGAAGGATACTCAAGCATTACTACTGCTGATTTCCAATTTCCAGTTTTCATTTCCATTGTAAATACCATTGTTGTGTTTTGTTTCCAAAGAAAAAGAGAAAATGTTTCAAAAAAACAAAGAAAGAAAGGTTCACACATGCTCAAAACATGAACCTCTGAGGTGCAAATATTGGCTCTAACATGATCAAAACTTGAGCCAAAGAAGTGAAGACACCCACTTCTAACATGCCCAAAATCTGAACCAGCAAAGAAGAAAGAAGAATCATCTCTAACAAGCCCAAAACCAGAGCTGAAATGAAGAAGAAAGTGACTCTAACAAGCTCAAAATTTGGGTCACAAAGGAAAGAAGGATGCTTCAAAGTTTCAGATTTCAATCCTTCAAGATTTTTTTTTCATTTTTCTACAATTTCAGTCCATATGCAACTGACTTTATGCCTTGGATACGTAACAAACTAGACTATCTAATCCTATTTTGATTGTTTTTTTTAATTTTTGTTGTAGAATGTAGAGAAGAAATCTGTTGGACAGTTTAATCCCATCAGATATTAGATTAGGTAGAGAAAATATGAGGCCAACAGTTCAATCTAGTCTCATGGAGGAATAAGGGTAAAAGTAGACTAGTTGGTTTCCTGCTTTCAATAAAAAATGATGAATAAGGTCTGCAAATTCAAATTCACCTTGAAGAAAATATGCTAGGACTGTAGGATGGGCAGGTAGATTGTTTGGGGAGTGTTTCTTCTGATTAATATCCATCATGATTGTAATAGCTGAAATAAAAGAAGAGGAGATGGTTCAAGGATTAGGCATCTGGCCTACTTCAAATATTATTTTCTGAATTCTTGACACCTTCAAGAAGATGCCATCCCCATGTGGAGCCACTATTAGCCACCTATGAATTTTTTTCAAGCAAATAGGTGGCTAAATTGTTTTGAGCCTTCAAGAGATACATTTTCTACGGAAATATCTCATCCTTCAAGCCTCTGTGTGTCCATTTCCTTTAAAAGGATCCTCATTGTTGTTTCCATCCAAAAAGCCTCACTGACTGTAAAAAATTGTGCTCAGAAAGACCTTCATTTTCCCCTTGTATCCCTGCAAAATTCCCTATTTTAACCCTTTTTCCATATTTGAAGTTCCCCTTTAACCCAAAAAATTCCCTCCCAAGATTTCCTAAACCACCCATTTCATCCTTAAAACCAAGTGAGGTCCTTTCATTTGAGTTTAAACTCCTTTTCACCTCTATCGAATTCCTCTTTTAGCCTTTAAAACCCTCCTTTTTGGCTAAAAATCACTCTTTTCCATATATGATGGCTTAGCCCCTTTTCGGCTAGCCCCTTAACCACTTCCCCATATGCCCCGAGTGCTAAGACCAAGCGCTAGACCGTGAGGTGCTTATCGCATCGGAGGATTGGAGCAGAACGCTTTTTTCCTTTGTAAACAAAATCTTCGATGCGATAGTGTAATGGTTCTATTGGTCTCGGGAACGATCTCCATCGTTGATCTTAACAGATCCGACAGCCCACACAAGTCTCATCGCTCCGTTTCTCAATCTCTGATCACAGATCACAAGTGGTACCACCCTACTCCCTTTTCGATTGCGATCCTCCGATTGTAATCTCTACCGTCGATTCACTTCTAATCCAACAGTCATTGCATCCCCGCTTCGATCGCAATCACAAATCTCAAATGGAGCCACCTTCCTTTCCTCCCGATTGTGATCATCCGACGTGATCGTAGCCATCGATCGCCTCTTAAGATCCGACGGTCCTGAATGAATTTCCCTCCACCCATGCCAGGTCCCACCATTCACGACCAATTCCATTGCATTTCCATTTTCTTTATATTTTGCTAAAGTCCAAACTTTCGCGATTTACATTAAAGGTTTAATGTTTGAAATTAAATTTTATGCATTTCGCTTGAATATCCGAAGTCATTTCATTAGTCAATCTCCACCATCGATCATTCCCCCCAGATATGATCGGATGATCCACATTCATTCCTCCACCAAACTTTCAGTAGACCATTTTTCCCACTGTTTCACTGCATTTCTCACCATTATCCTGCATTATTCCACCATTTTCCATTCACATCCACCATGCTGCACTGTTATTCTCACAGTCCTCCATTGCATCCGACCCCATGCATGTATTTATTAACATGTTTACGTATTTTGCAAGATTACAAGCGGTGGAAACCGCCCTTGCTCACAGTTGCTATTATAGTGACACCAAGCGTAGAGAAGACTAATTTTAGATCCTGGGAAGGTGTCAGAACGTGATTTTTCATTAAAGGAATGGTGTTCAACATTGTTAAACCTCCCTAGCACCATTAAGGTTCGGAATTTTATAAACAAAGACAGTAATGGAGTGGCAAAGAGTATCAGTAAAATATCAGAGAATTCAATGCTCAGTATTGAAGATTTTAAGCCTTAATCCAGTGTTTAAAGGGAAAATGTACCATATTGAAGACCTTGTGAAATCAAACAGAATGCCTAATGAGGCCTGACGCACAAAAAACAATATTGAAAGTGTTTCACATCAGCAAAAGTTTCCTCCCGAGAAAGGACGCAGTACCCATAATGTTTTCATTCCACATCGTGTTCCTGAGAAGATTTCCACCCTGAAGGTAGTCCTAATGCTACCAGAGCATTTGTTATGCAGTATGGCAGACCTCACAGTCATTTATTTTCCTTTTTATTTATTCACTAAGAGTACTACAGAGTACTGCGGCGAAAGTACATCAAGAACATACCTGGAGTAAATTTCCGCTTGTCGAAGACCACTCTTTCATCCAAAGAGTATTGAAGTTCAATGCAAGGACATTAAGGCAGAATGGGCCTCGAGCCTCTGCCGCCGCTCTGTTTTAGTGTTTCATTTAGTGTCTCATCTACCTCCTCTGCCTCTCTTTCAGTTATAAAACTCATGGAGAAACTCATTGAAATGGTTGTTGATTGGATATCTATGAACTGTAAGCTTTTTCTCTTGAGATATAGTTCTCTGTGTAAAGTTGTAAGATAGGCTGAGGAAGATGTTTTCAGAATGAATATCAAGCTGTTGGCAATGTTGTACATGACTGGTGTTTCTCTTTAATATGACAAGCACATTTCTCTGGATCCTGATTTAAAGCAGTGGTGATATTTTTCTTACTTGTCTCTGTTTCTCTTTGTAATTCATTACATTTCGTTTCTCCGGTATGCATCAGAAATATGGTTTAGGATATACCCTTGCATGGTACCCTAAGCTTCTGCTCTTCCTACCTTTGATTTTTTCTGCTATATGTGTTATCTAAGCGCTGATTTAAGTTAATTTAACCAGTGTAGTAGCTAATATTTACTGCTAGTTGATGTATGACTTAATAAATCCGTTCTTAGATGTTCTTGTTGGGTTTTAATTGAATTAATTGGGATGCTGGGAGTTTAGAACATAGTTTCTGCCTCACTAGGATCCTTTTCTATTAATTGAACCTTTCTAAGTTCCCTTAAGCTGGATGCCGAAGCATTGAGAGTTCAAAGTCTCTCTCTGATCTCAGGTTTTCACCTTTGCGTTTAAATATTTAATGTTCCCTTCGTCTAAAGAGTTACCTTTTGGGAGTTGGGCCACAGGTGTCTAATGGCATGTCCTGCGCCTAGACCTGATTCCTAAGTGGTCATCTTGGAGGTTTCCTTGCCTTTCACTTTCTTTCTTACCATTTCATATCACACTATCATCTTTAAGATCCAATGCTTTAGATGACTAGCTCAACTGAAAGCCTACATATTGAATAGCAAGTAAACCCTTTCCTAACTCCATTGCCCAATGGTCTCAAGTATTCCCTGAAATAATTTCTCCTTTGTCTAGAATTTTCTTTATTCAGCCTTGTTTCATAGTGAACCCTTCATTGCTGTTTCCCAAAAACCAAACAAAAAAATTAAACAAACAAACCCATGCCTATAACTAGCCTAAAACCAAAAAGAAACAGAACTTCAAAGACATAAACCTTTGCCTATATAGAGAGATCCCTCTCTAGACCTGGGAGGGATAGATCCTAAGGTCTAAAGTGGCTCTAATGTTGTCTTATATTTTGGTATTTCCAAACTTGCCAAAACATGGGAACTCCAACAGGAGGTACGAGAGAGGGAGAGAGATGCGTACCCTCACCCTATTACAACAAATACATAGGGACTCCAAAGGAAGGTATACATCTTCAAGTTCTATGAGGAAGCTACTTCCCTAAAGGCCTGTAGTGTATTTTTGAGACATCTTATCCACAGGTCGAATGCCCACCAATAGGCTTTCTAGGTTGGTCTTGACCAGTGGTACACACCCACTAAGGAGGATATATATTTCATTACAGGGCTATCGAGGAGAGGGGTGGATTTTCTGATAACGGGGTTCCCTTCTTACCCCACATTTTCCTTCTCAAGCTGTGCATATAAAACACAATTCAAATTCATGTCCCAATTAAAACTCAAGGCCTGGGAAAATTCAAAATAATTTGTTTACTGGACTGGCAATTTAAATAGATAAGTGCAAAATCTCATCACTTAAAATACACATAATAATGTGTTATCTCTTCTAGACCAAAATAAATTACAGTTTGGAAATTCCAATAATGTGTGGAAACTATTTCTTCAAAGGTTATGAAACCCTCATTGCATATAATATGCTCTTGTATTAAAACCCATATTTCATAAAGATCCAACAACCAAATTTCCACACGGGAGATATCTAATCAAATTTTATGTTTTAAACCATATAATAAATCACCTCACGAATATCGAATACCTATTCGATATTCATTTACAAATCAATACAAACTTGAACCAAGGTATATTTAATTCATGATTCATTCAATCATACTTTGGTTTAAACTTATCTAATATGCCAACAATAATAGGGACTCTCAACCTAGCATAAAATTTCGACCTTGGTTCAAAACATAAGCCATCACATAATTAATATTGAGTCCCACCGCATATCATTCAATTCATATTTAACGTTTTAATTCCTGCACCAACACATAGTCGGCCCACGCCTTTATAACCTTTCCTTTAACATTTCAACTTTGTGAGACTTTGACCTTGGAGTAACACCAACTCAACCCATTTGACTTAATATCACATTAAATAGTTAAAAACCAATTATCACATGATAATTCATTGGGGCCCAGTGTTTAACTTACCTCTCCATCTGATGGCTTATCTACTCTCATGCCCCAAACATAAATTATTCCCCCATCTGACGATCATCGCACTATGAAGGTGAACGAGGGTTAATACTCCAAATTCCCGTGATATAATTTTTTTTTCCAAACCACTTATTGCCACGTGTCAACCAAAGGTATATATGGCATTCCAATTGCAAAAAAAATTTACCATTCGGAAAGCAACGCGATACTGCTGGTTTCGTGGCTCTAAAACTGCTTCACGGTTGCATCGCACTGCTTCTTCAAGGTTCTATTTCTCCCTGTCACTTTTTATTCCACTTCTTTTGTATTACTTCTGTGCCATCGAAATTACTTCGACTTCATGAATTCAATTCACCATCGATTTATAATTCTACGCAATCTTTCATCATGCAGTCTCAATTTAATTCTCGACACCACTTATGGCATCCTCTCCATGAGAGTTTACAATACTAACTCAACGGTATTTAGCACTATTACCCAAACCAACTCACAGAGATTTATCTCAAAATATAAAACAAGTTCAACCCTTCTTCTCTTCTTCACCTTTTGAATTCTGAAATTAAACTTAGACTCTCTCTTGCATCAACAATACTTTCAGTGATTGTTGATTGCATCCAAGAAATCACACATCTACTCAGCCTTTCCAAGTGTGTAAATGCATTAATTCAATTCATATCTTCCTACAATAATTATGTTGATTTATCCCATTGAATGCAGAGTATCATTTAAACCCAATTTACAGAGTACATCCATACAATTTTATATCGAAGTTTATTGAAATTCGAGGCCCATTCACACAAAATTCAAATCAACAATACTCGCATAATACTGAACAAATTATTTCATAATTTATATATGAATTTACAAAAATTTTCCTATCTTCAACCAGATCTTCAAAATCAATGGCCCTTTCAACCTCCTACTCTTCAGGTCTTCAGCTCTATCTGATTAATGCCTCTAAGGCTTATTTTTATAAAAAATGATAAAAAATGATTCAGCTACCTTAACGCTCAACAAACTCTTGAAATCCTCAAATCCTAAATTTAGCCTAAAGCCCTAAAAAAACTGAAACTAACTCTTGACATTCCTAACTAATCGTCTTCCCCTCATGTTCTCCAATGATTTGGGAACATTTACAATTCCTCACTAAATTTACTCAAATTACTAATAATTACATAAGAAACCAAAAACATAATACCCCCATATGTCTATTAAAATACAAAGTATTTTATTGTGCCTAATGCTCCTACATTAGAATCCCAAGGTTAAAATGATTCATGATCTCCTGATCATGTGTTTTCATCCTTATCTTCCTGGATCCCACACTTTATTCTGCTGCTGTCCATCAACTGCATTATTCTTCAACTGCACTTCTCCAGGCTTCCCTATCTTATTCTGTCTTGCTCCACTAGCTGGAATTTTACACTCTCCTTCTGTAAAACCTGTAATCACATCACAATTATCAGTTACAAAAGTACAAGGTTCTACATCATCTAGCTGATCTAGACTTTTCCAATATCTCAGGAAATCATCAATAATTTCCTCTTTAGCAAGACAAAATTCTTGTTGTCTTAAACCTCCACCATGGTTCATAAGATCTTTTGAAGATCTCCATTCTTCATCTGTACTCTGTTCTGCTTCACAAATAGAAACTTCTCTTCTCAACTCAGCTGCTATGAGTTCTGCACATTCCAACTGTACATCCATCCTCTGTTCAAGCTTTCTTATCTTTTCCGCAAACATACAAAAATCATCGGATGTAAAGTCATTTGACCTCTTGACCTCACTTGAAGTTTCAGTCTTCAAGTCCTTCTCCAGATACTCAATCAACCTGAGTAATATCTCTTTCTGCTAAGCATTTATCATCTGCTCTTTCTTCATCTGTAACCCATGCCACTTTACTTTCTTCTTCATGAGCCAACTAACTCTCTGGCTATCCTCTATCATATTTTCCATTTTATTAAAATGTTCTCTGATCTCAGCTACCTCTTTCCAATATTCTGCATTAGTCAATTTTTTCCTCATGCCATTTTTCCTGGAATCTTCTTCCTCTTTTCTGTTGTGGCCTCTCTCAGAACCCCTGCTACCTCTTCTATGACTTTTGGAAGTCATCTTCTCCTCCATCATGATTTCCTCACTCATCAACTGCACCAAGCCTCTGCAACAACAAGATCTCCTGCTGCCACTTACCTCACCAATCCTTTCCTCCGGATCTGGGTTTTTGGCAAGTACTGGTCCCCTATCTGCTGGAACCTTCTAAGAACTCTCTTCTTCTCTCTCTAGGCTTCACTCAGCACTTTTCAAGAACACATCTATTCTTCTTTCATCCAACCTCTATTGGGAATTATCCAGGTTCTAGCACACTTTCTTCTTCACTTTAGAATCCTCTGCTGGACTCTTTCATCACTGCTCTCAAAGATGTGATCTCCTTTTGCTGAGATTTCTTCAATTTCTTGCAATCTGATTTCTACAACCAATTCTTCAAACCAGAGTTAAACACTACTCATCAACACGCCTTCCAAGATCCTTGAGTGATCTTTTTGTTCCTCTCACCTGCACTGCATCTCTGTATGCTGCAATCTTTATCAGTTTTCAAAAATCTAATTTCTTTTCATACATGCAATTAATTCATAAAAACTTGAACTTTCAAAGAGCTATTCCAACTCTAATACCACATGATAATGGGGTTCCCTTCTTACACCACATTTTCCTTCTCAAGATATGCATATAAACTGTGTTACACCATTTTTTGGTCATCTAACCTTTTATCATTAGATGGACCCAAGTACACCATGTAAGACCAGTTTTACCCCAAGTAAAACTGCTTTCACTATGTTAATTAAGGAAACCCCAAAAGGAATAATTAATTAAACCATAATTTAATTATTATTCGCAGTCATGTTTAACCCAAAAACAAAGAAATTAATGAGATACACCCCTTGAGCTTGTCAAAAGCTCGCTGTGCTGTGTCCGACCAACTGAATGCCCCCTTCCTCGTCAAGTCTGTGAGGGGTGCAGCAAGCTGAGAGAAGCCCTTGACGAACTTCTGTTATGAACCTAATTCATAACTTATGTAATAAATATAGTCATTAATATAATAAATAGAATAAACATAATTATTAATTAATCAAATAGTAATTATGTAATTAGTGATTAAGTTAGCTGAAAAGGCATGTCTAAAAGACATGCATGTTCATGAAAAGGTACCTGCATAGGTATAAAAGCAGGACCTCATTGTAAACTTTCAATCATGTCATATCTTATCAATAAAATATTATTATTATAAATACCCCGTGTATTTTTATAATTAAAGCCTTTTGCTATTAAATCTACAAATCTGCAAGTCTTCTGCTACAGTATTCAAATCATCTACGACTTCCGCTGTTACAGTGGTATCGGAGCCATATCGAGGACAGGTTGAAGGAATGGCACACAGTGTAGTTCTACAAGCCTACGAACGTAGTTTACAAGCTCGAGCACATTATTTACCATATAATATGCCATTACGTGAAAAGCCCGAAATAATTAGAAAAGTTCTAGAAAAGCTTCAGCGAGTAGAGAATTCTTGGGTAGAAGTCACAAACAATATAAAAAAAATTTCTGCAGATCTTAAAGAAATTTCTCGTAATAGAGAAAAAAATCATGACAAGCAAAAAGATGAAAAATGCAGTAATAATAATAAAGCAGTTAGTTATGATAAAGGGAAATCAGTTAAAATGCCCATGGAAAAGTCAACTAAATATATTCCCTCACCAATGCGTAAAAAAGGAAAACAACCAACTAGTATTGAAAGTAAAAAGGTAGAGAATTGTTGGAAGTGTGGAGACAAATATTTCCCAAAACATAAATGTGCCTTTTATACCAGAAATATCATTGCCAGCAATATTAAAAAAACACAAAAAGATGAAGCTGATGTGGATAAGGGTGAAGAAGTTGAAGAAGAAAATGTTGATCAGAGTAATGACTATAAAAAAATTATTACCAATCAAGATGGTGAAGCAGCAGAACAACATGAAGCTGGAGAAGATGTAATAGATAATTATGATATCAATCAAGATAAGGATCCATATAAAGCAGACCTTAATATGGAGGACGATAAAGTTGATATATATCAAGATGAAAATGCAGGCGTAGATTTGGAGAAATTTGCAGTGAACGGTAAAAATAGGATAATGGTTCTGAATATTGACCGAACCCAATTGGCAAATGTGCTTCCTAAAACAACACAACAATTAAATACTAAAACTACAGATAATTCAAATGGAATGGGTGTTGTTCCAACAATGGGAACTGCATTTGTCCCAGTGCTTCCGTGGAAGTTGCAGGAGCGCCCACCAGCAGCAAACTCAGAAGCCCCTGGATATCCACCATGTTGCAATGCACGGTTTAATGTTTTGTGTTTCAGGTATTTAGCCCAAATATCAGTCGTGGAAGACGACCGTGCAAATGAGTACAAAAAGAAAGAAGTGGATATCCCGGAAGCATTGGCTTCTGCTTCTTCTGATCCTGTAATTAGTACCATCCAGAGAAAACTCGAAGGATTGACTGTTTCAACAAATTCTTCTCCTGATGCTGCACCAGCAGAAAACACTGAACTAAAAGAAAACATCAAGAAACTTGTCGAGGCTATCAGAAATTATGTCGAAAGTAGTTCTGCACTAGATAAGGCTGTGGAAGCCATTCGAGCGCTCAAGGAAATTCTCGGTAATAACAAGAAGCAGCACGCAGAAATAATGGTTGAAGAGGGAGCCGTTTCTGTTATAATTCAGCATCTTAGAATATCTTTCGCTTCTGAAACCCATCTTCATCAACAAGTTGATAATCTACTTCAACAAAATAGGGTACCCATGAAAGAGTCGGTCAATATTGAAATCGAAACTCAAAAAAACCAGCAGCACGAGGAGGGCTCTACTTTTCTTCATGGGGTCGGAGGAATGTACCACTCACAAAACCACTCTCGGGCCTCTCGACTGCTTCTCCAGGATGGCGGTATAGCTGCAGGAAATGGAAACCAATTGAGCTCCTGGACTCCTCATCTTAATCCTTCTGAGGCTATAATTAATCAAGAACAAGCTCCCTCTGAACACAATTCTATGGAAAGCATAATGGGGGTTCATGATCCAAACCAGCTAGACCACAATTACAACAATGGAGACCAATCAACAGCGGTTCAGTTTTCCATGGCAGGGCTGCCATTGAATATGAGGGATCAAATGTTGGAGACCGATGGTGCAGGAACGCAGAACAACCCAGCTCAGAGCCAGTTGAATGGTGAACAGGCACTTGTTGAGTTTAACGAAACGAGTATTCATACAGACGTTGATAACACATTTCAACAAAGCGGGATTATACCCATGAAGAAGGATGTCAATATTAAAATTGACAATCAGCAGCAGGGGTTTAACGAGTCACTGAATATTGGAATCGACCGCCAAACAGAAAAGCAGCAAGATGTTATGGGTGAAATGGAAGTTCGCAAAAATGGAGAACGGAATGAAGGATCAGCGGGAGAAGCAGAATCTACAAACGAACAGACCTCAATTGGAGACTCGATGCCCACCAAGCATCTTGCTGGAAAATAACACCAAGCAGTTACATGCCACAAGTGCGTGCTCAGGGAAGCAGCCAACGTCTTCCCGGCCGACTGCAATGTTCTCACGTGGACGACGTTTATGCCATTTTCGAAGCTGCCGATTACTATGGCATTTTTTCGCTGAAGCGAGAGTGTGAATTGTTCATTGCTCATAATTACCTCGACGCAGAGATGGTTGGTGTTTCAGTTTCTACATTTAAAAAGATCAGACCAAGGATTCGATTAATTATATAATAAAAAAAAGATGGACAGGTAAGATGGACAGGTTTGATGGGCAGACGTGTCATTAGCTGTGACGGTTTAAAGAAAAAAAAGATGGACAGGTTTGATCGATGTATATATATATTATATATGTTATATAGTTATAACTATTATAATATAAACATATATAGTTTACATTTATAATAAATTATTATAAATGAATAAAAAGAAATATTAATTTAATTAATTAAAATTACTATTTAATTAATTAAATTAATGAAAAAAAAGAAGAAGAAGAGAGGTTACTTAAAAATTCATATATACATACATAAATATCAATATATAGAAGTACAAATGCAAAGAAGAGAAGAGAAGTTAAATTATTTATATATATATAAAGGGAGAGCTCAGTTTCAAGGAGCATTATTGAAAAATACAAGGAAGGTACTAGTGATCAAAGACATTCTTAGCAGATAATTCGAAGTGAAGAAAATTGTCGAAAGTTAAGCTTTGAGGACAAAGCTTTTCCAAGAAGGAGGCAATGTTATGAACCTAATTCATAACTTATGTAATAAATATAGTCATTAATATAATAAATAGAATAAACATAATTATTAATTAATCAAATAGTAATTATGTAATTAGTGATTAAGTTAGCTGAAAAGGCATGTCTAAAAGACATGCCTGTTCATGAAAAGGTACCTGCATAGGTATAAAAGCAGGACCTCATTGTAAACTTTCAATCATGTCATATCTTATCAATAAATATTATTATTATAAATACCCCGTGTATTTTTATAATTAAAGCCTTTTGCTATTAAATCTACAAATCTGCAAGTCTTCTGCTACAGTATTCAAAGTCTATAATTCCGCTGCTACAACT